>CM053027.1:59896257-59927432 GCA_028564925.1 Lithobates sylvaticus | reverse complement strand
GCTCACAGTTATTGAGTGATTCATAGTATATTACGTACCTCGAATGCTTGCCTTTCATTCCTGAATGTTCGCTCCACATTGTGAATATAACGTGGTGTTGGATATTTATGTTTTAGATTATTAATCTAATTCTGCACAGTGTTTTTAAATACACATTTCCTGGGCTATTACACATGTAGTTTGACACTATTTTTTTTACGATATGTAATTATATTTCAATCTTGTAGTCACCTGACAATGAATAACACATAATTTCTTGCGTGAAATTTAGATTTTTAGTTGCTGCCCCTTAGTAGGATCACTAAATGTTGTTCATTTATTTATTCTATTGAATGTATATCACTGGTTCCAATTAATTTCTTTCCAGGTCACATTATATATATTCATTTGTTGGGTTCATACAAATGTATCACTTTCCAGATGGTTGATCGAATAGGTCTTTCCATCTAGACATTATATGCACTGTTTGTACATTAAATTCTGAACATCAATTTCCGTACAAAGAACCCCATTCTTGTTTGCGGTTATTGTTCAGATACATTCTTAGCGCCACACTTATTAACCAGTTAAAAACTGGCCCATAGCCGAAAAACGGCTACAGGGCGGTTGCTTAACTCTGAGAGGCCGTTAATTAACGGCCTCACAGAATTCCCCTCTTGTGCGCCCCATGGGGCGCGCACTTGAGAACATCCGTGATCGCCAGGTCCAGAGGATCGCGGTAAACGGCCGCTCATTGCAGTCGTTTACCACGTGATCGCTCCGTCAAATGATGGAGCGATCACATGTAAGCAAACCGGCGTCATTTGATGACGCCGGTTCCTCCCTCCTCCTCTCTCTGTACCGATCGGTACAGTGTGAGAGGAGAGGGGGAGGGATCGTGGCAGCAGTACTGTGGGCGGGATCTGTAGTGCCCACAGCCTGCTCTGCAGTCACCACTCATCCATCCATCCATGCTCAGCCATCCCTTCATACCCTGCAATACACAGCAATAGCCTGCAGTGTATTGCTGGGTATTGCAGGGTATGGAGGAATGGCTGAGCATGGATGGATGGATACCCAGCAGTACTCTGCAATACTCTGCCATACCCTGTGATACTCTGCCATACCCTGCGATACCCAGCAATACTCTGCCATACTCTGCGATACCCTGCCATTCCCTGCAATACTCTGCAATACTCTGCCATACCCTGCGATACTCTGCAATATCCTGCAATACCCAGAAATACTCTGCGATACCCTGCCATATTCTGCAATACCCTGCAATACTCTGCCATACCCTGCGATACTAAGCCATACCCTGCGATACTCTGCCATACCCTGCGATACCCAGCAATACTCTGCCATACTCTGCGATACCCTGCCATTCCCTGCCATATTCTGCAATACCCTGCAATACTCTGCAATACCCGGCAATACTCTGCAATACTCTGCGATACTCTGCAATACCCTACAATACCCAGCAATACTCTGCCATACCCCGTGATACCCTGCCATACCCTGCCATATTCTGCAATACTCTGCAATACCCTGCAATACTCTGCAATACCCAGCAATACTCTGCAATACCCAGCAATACCCAACAATACTCTGCCATACCCAACAATACTCTGCCATACCCTGCGATACTCTCCAATACCCTACGATACCATGCAATACCCTGCAATACCCTGCAATATTCTGCGATTTTCTGCGATACCCTGCGATACCATGCAATACTCGCTACGATCAAAGCCAGGATCGTTTTTTTATTTTATTTCAGGCTTTCCAGCCTAGAGGTGAGATGTGGGGTCTTATTGACCCCATATCTCACTGTAAAGAGGACCTGTAATGCCATATTCCTATTACAAGGGATGTTTACATTCCTTGTAATAGGAATAAAAGTGATCAAAAAAATGTTTTGGGGGAAAAAAAGTGTCAAACTAAAATAAATAAAGTAAAATGAACAAAAAAAAAAATTTAATGCGCCCCTGTCCCTGTGTGCTCGCATGCAGAAGCGAACGCATACGTAAGTGCCGCCCACATATGAAAACGGTGTTCAAACCACACATGTGAGGTATCGCTGCGAACGTTATAGCGAGAACAATAATTTTGGCCCTAGAAATCCTCTGTAACTCAAAACATGTAACCAGTAAAACATTTTAAAGCGCCGCCTATGGGGATTTTTAAGTAGCGAAGTTTGGCGCCATTCCATGAGCGTGTGCAATTTTGAAGGGTCACATGTTAGGTATCTATTTACTCGGCGTAACTTCATCACATTATGCAAAAACATGGGGCTAAATTTACAGTTTTGTTTTTTGTAAAGCACAAAACTTTTTTTTTCCAAAAAAAACGCGTTCGAAAAATTGCTGCGCAAGTACCGTGCTAGATAAAAAGTTGCAACGACCGCCATTGTATTCTCTAGGGTCTTTGCTAAAAAAACATATATAATGTTTTGGGGTTCTATGTAATTTTCTAGCAAATAAATGATGATTTTTACATGTAGGAGAGAAATGTCAGAAATGGCCCGGGTGCTCCAGAACACCTGATGGCACTCCCTGCCTGTTGGGCCTCTGTATGTGGCCACGCTGTGTAAAAGTCTCACACATGTGGTATCGCCGTACTCGGGAGTAATAGCAGAATGTGTTTTGGGGTGTAATTTGTGGTATGCATATGCTGTGTGTGAGAAATAACCTGCTAATATGACAATTTTGTGAAAAAAAAAAGAATTGTGGGAAAAAATGACAACTTTAAAAAACTTACCGTGCCTCTTTCTAAATACCTTGGAATGTCTTATTTCCAAAAAGGGGTCATTTGGGGGTTATTTGTACTTTTATGGCATGTTAGGGTCTCAAGAAATGAGATAGGCCGTCAGTACTTCAGGTGTGATCAATTTTCAGATATTGGCACCATAGCTTGTGGACTCTATGACTTTCACAAAGACCAAATAATTTACCCCAATTTGTACTTATTTTTACCAAAGATATGTAGCAGTATAAATTTTGGCCAAAATTTATCAAGAAAAATTACAAATTTGCTAAATTTTTTAACAGAAACGAAGAAAAAATCATTTTTTTACCAAATGTTCTGTCTTTTTTTCTTTTATAGCGCAAAAAATAAAAAAAAACCCAACGGTGATTAAATACCACCAAAAGAAAGCTCTATTTGTCTGAAAAAAAGGACAAAAATTTCATATGGGTACAGTGTTGTATGACTGAGTAATTGTCATTCAAAATGTGAGAGCACCGAAAGCTGAAAATTGGTCTGGTTAAGTGGTCAAGTGGTTAAACATCAAGGACATGCAGCTTGAAAAGGAAAGCTAAAGCAGCCAACCTTCTGTTCATTTAACATACTGACGTGCCCAGAGTGAATTCTGTCCCAAATAAATACAAGGACAAAAACAACCACCACAGTTGTTCGGGACAAGGAATCCCTCGAGGCTCCACTGCCAGTGCCAGCTTCCGGAATTTGTCCCACTGAAAACGAGACAAATCATCAGCAATGGAATTCTGCACGGCAGGGACATGAGTAGCTTTCACAAAACAATTCAAACTTAAAGTGGAGTTCCACCCACTTTTACAACTCTTCAGCATCCCTCACTAAACTGTGCACTGTAAACAAATTGGATATTTTTTTTATTTTTTTTTCAGCACAGACTGTATACCTGCTGTATTCATTTTTCACTTCCTCCTCCCTGGCCGCGGCCCATCGCATCATTTCCTGTTTGCAATGCCTCCTGGGAAGGGGCAGCAACTTCCTCTCAAACTGCCGTTGCTATGGAAACCTGACCTGAAACCTATTACACTGCTTATGCTGCACTGAGCATGTATGAGATCTGCAAGGATGAGATCCAGGAAGAAATACAGTCTGGCTTCAGATGCCCACACTTAAGATGGCCACGGCCTGCTGCAAGTTTATAAAATAACAAACTACTGCTAAAAACTAACAAAACAGACCTTAGTTTACAGACTAACTTTACTAGAATACATTAAGCTTGTGTATTATAGGGGTATTTTTATTTAAAAAGTATAATTTCGGCCGGAACACCGCTTTAAGCAAAGAAAAAGCTGCCGCAGTAAGCATACCACAGGTGGCGAATGGGCAGACAGACAGGACACAATATCCACCATCTCCATGTTATCACAATGAAAAAAAAAACAGACGATCCCAAAATCTGGAACTCCAAACAGCTACCACAATCAAAAAAAGTTCAGACAACACTAAGTTGCTCAAGAACCCCGCTGCCTACCATTTCTCAAAAAAACACAAATGCTGGCGCTCAGAACACTGGTGTGATGAATAATTCTAATTAAATAATAAGAAAAGTATAATAAAAGTCTACATTTATTTAAAATTATAAATGTACAATCAATGGTGAAGGGTACTAGTTAGTGAGTGAGTCCGGAGGGATGAATCAGGATGAAAGAATCATTGTCACAAAGGGCTGCTTTTCTCCAGAGTGAAGTCAACTCAAAATCAACATAGAAAAAGCAAGAACAGAAAAGCGAAGTGAAGTGAAGTGTTTTAATCAATCAATAAAGCAGAATAATGAGCACTTACATAAATAAGTACAGAAATACTCGTCAAAAGGGGCAGTGTCCTAAGGATCTGGCCAGTATCAGTAGCATGTTTCCTGAAGGTACCAAGTCCTGGCTCCTTTCTAGAGAAAGGAGCGCGCATGCACCTTATGGACTTTGCGCATGCTCTGAAACCCGTTGTGTTCCCTTGCCAGCGCTGACGTCACACGCTGTTTCCACGGGTCGTTCGTTACCTCTCCCCTACAGGACACAGCCGGCTTTCTCTCTTTGGTCTTGCCCTAAATTGTCTAATTTCTGGACAACAGTCCAAGAAGTGACTCAAAAGTTCACGGATTATAAGGTTTCTGGTGATCCGGCTTTCTTTCTTTTACATGTGTCTACCATCTCTGCCAAAAGCTACCCAAAGTCTATCTTAAGACACCTCCTAAATGCTGCAAAGTCCTGCATTACACTCCACTGGAAGAAACAGATACCGCCGACGGTGGCGGATTGGCTACGTAAAGTGGATGATATAAGTAAAATGGAAGACCTAGTATTGACTACACAACACCAACAGGAAAAGTACCATACAACTTGTAAACTGAGGAAACAGTTTGTTCTGTTTGCAGAGGGACTGGCCCTCCTGGGAAATGGAAGCTAATTTTGAACACACCTCCTGAGCTTCTCGGTTATCCGGAGCCAACGACAACCAAGCCCCCTTTTCCCTTTATACCCCTCCACTGCCCACATCCCTCCCTCCCTTCTCTCTTTCCCACCTTCCCTTTTTTTGTTTGTTTATTGCTTGAATATAGGAAAACGGATGCAGGCAACTTCAAGTCTTGTATTTAAGTTTTTTGTTGGCCTATACGAGTGGGCAGCAAACAGCAACATTTACTTGACTCTAAATTTATATTATGCCCCCTCCCATACCTTTGCAGATGCCTGTATGTATATGCACATAATGTTTATACTGTTATCTGATGTATATCCTGGCTGTATTGACCAGTTTTTGCCCGTTGTCGGCGTCAATAAAATGTATATTTGAAAAAAAAAAAAGTGAAAATTACTTTCCTATAAGGCTTTAAAAAAAAGTTAATACATTCTGTAATCTATGTTCTTTACAGATATACCATATGTTACATGTGTGTGTTTCAGTCTGATTTGTTAGCTGAGAAAAAGGCATTTTTTTCATTTATTTTTATTTTTACATTTACATTTGATGCTGCTTTAATAATATTACATTTGTAACACTTTATAAATAATAAATGTTCATTTGTTTTGAAAGCCTGTTTCATGAGACTCTTCCTTTTTTTAAAAACATATTATTGTATTATTTATATATAAAAACCTTCAAACATATATCAAATACATTTGGAAAATAAGTTTTACCAATTTAAGAAAATTTTGTAAGTTACAAGTTAATATCACTTAAAAGCAAGTCACTAAGCAATAGGGCAGCACAGTGGTCTAGTGCACAAAAACATTTCTTTCACTCATGGTTAGCGTTTGGCTGAAGCCATTTATTATCAATCAACTGTCATGTAAATCATAATCACAACAGAAACTACCCAAATGACCCTGATCAAAAGTTTACTAACCCCAGTTCTTAATACCGTGTATTGCCCCCTTTAACATCAATGACAGCTTGAAGTCTTTTGTGGTATTTGTGGATGAGGCTTTTTATCTTCTCAGATGGTAAAGCTGCCCATTCCTCTTGGCAAAAAGCCTCCAGTTCCTGTAAATTCTTGGGCTATCTTGCATGAACTGCACGTTTGAGATCTCCCCAGAGTGGCTCAACGATATTGAGGTCAGGAGACTGAGATGGCCACTCCAGAACCTTCACTTAATTCTGCTGTAGCCAATGACAGGTCGACATGGCCTTGTGTCTTGGATCATTGTTATGTTGGAATGTCCAAGTACGTCCCATGTGCAGCTTCCTGGCTGATGAATGCAAATGTTCCTCCAATATTTTTTGATAACATACTGCATTCATCTTGCCATCAATTTTGACCAAATTTCTTGTGCCTTTGTAGCTCACTCATCCCCAAAAATCAGCGATCCACCTCCGTGTTTCAGAGTAGGACTGGTGTATCTTTCATCATAGCCCTTGTTGACTCCTCTCCAAATGTAGTGTTTATGGTTGTGGCCAAAAAGCTAAATTTTGGTCTCATCAATCCAAATGACTTTGTACCAGAAGGTTTGAGGTTTGTCTCTGTGCTGTTTGGTGTATTGTAAGTGGGATACTTTGTGGCATTTGCGTAGTAATGGCTTTCTTCTGGGGACTCGACCATGCAGCCCATCTTTCTTCAAGTGCTTCCTTATTGTGCATCTTGAAACAGCCACCCCATGGGGGTTATTTTACGAAAGGCAAATCCACTTTGCACTGCAAGTGCACTTGAAAGTGCAGTCGCTCTAAATCTAAGGGGTAGATCTGAAATGAATGGAAGCTCTGCTGATTTTATCATCCAATCATGTGCAAGCTAAAATGCTGTTTTTTATTTTCCTTGCATGTCCCCCTTAGATCTACAGCAACTTTACTTCCAAGTTCACTTTCAGTGCACTTTCAAGTGCACTTGCAGTGCAAAGTGTGTTTTTCTTTGCATCCCGAACAATTTTCCTGGCAGTTATGGCTGAAATTTTTGTTGGTCTACCCGGTGGTTGGTTTCAACAGAACCCCTTATTTTCCACTTCTTGATTAGAGTTTGAACACTGCTGATTGGCATTCTCAATTCCTTTGATATCTTTTTATATCCCTTTCCTGTTTTATACAGTTCAGCTACCTTTTCCTGCAGATCCTTTGACAATTCTTTTGCTTTCCCCATGACTCAGAATCCAGAAACGTCAGTGCAGCACTGGATGAAAGATGCAAGGGTCTGTCAGGAGTCCAGAAATTCATTGACCTTTTATATACACACACTAATTACAAGCAAACAGATCACAGGTGAGGATATTTAACTTTAATAGCCATTCAAACCCCTTTGTGTCAACTTGTGTGGATGTTATCAGGCCAAAATCACCAGGGTATGTAAACTTTTGATCAGGGTCATTTGGGTAGTTTCTGTTGTGATTATGATCTAACCACTAATGGACCACCCGCCACAGTTTTACATCAGTACTTTGAAGAGGAATATCATTGTTATGGCAGCAGCTAGCTACCATAACCCCGGTATCCTCTTCTTCAGTGGGCGGTCCGCTTTCATATAAAAGTGGTCTCTGTGGCGGATTTACAGCCAGATCACTTTTATCGGCGGCGGTAGAGGGGCCCCCCCTTCCGCCACGCTTCGGTACATGCGAGGTATCGCCACGATTGGTAGAGTGAGAGCAATAATTCTAGACCTCTTTAGTAACTTAAAACATGCAACCTGTAGGTTTTTATATACATCGCCTATGGAGATTTTAAAGGGTAAAAGTTTGTCGCCATTCCACGAGCGGGTGCAATTTTGAAGCATGACATGTTGGGTATCAATTTACTCGGTGTAACATTATCTTTCACAATATAAAAAAAAACTGGGCTAACGTTACTGTTGTCTTATTTTTTTTAATAAAAATTGTGTATTTTTTTCCAAAAAAGTGCGCTTTAAGACCGTAAGACCGCTGCGCAAATACGGTGTGAAAGAAAGTATTGCAATGATATTTTATTCTCTAGGGTGTTAAAAAATATAAAATAATATACATCTTGAATTTTTGAACTTTGTTTGTTTGAGTGTGTGCTGCTTTTTTCTGATATATTTCTTTGGGTTTAGTGCAGTTTTTTCTATTTTAATATATATATATATATGTTTGGAGGTTCTAAGTAATTTTCTAGAAAAAAAAATGTTTTTTAACTTGTAAACAACAAATTTCAGAAAGAGGATAGGTCCTTAAGTGGTTAAAAAGAGTAAACACCGTTGATTGATAAAAGTGTATAATGAGTGAAAGAAAAGTTTTTGTGTTAGCATTCATATTCTCTGAAAAATAGCCAATAAATCATTCTGCCGTATAGTTACGTGGTTTCACGCGGGGGGGGACAACCTGCCGCAGTGAAACTGCGGCGGCTGGTCTGAAAGCGGTTAACCACATTTTTTGGAACGCTGAGTTAAATTTCACTTGTCACACCCAGGCCTGATTACTGCCAGACCCATTGAATCAAGAAATCAGATAAATAGAAGCTGTCTGACAAAGTGAAGCACGCTAACAGATCACAAAAAGCCACACATCATGCCACAATCTAAAAACATTCAAGAACAGATTAGAAACAAAGTAATATACATGTATAGGTCTAGGAATGGTTTCAAAGCCATTTCTAAGGCTTTAGAACTCCAGTGAACCACCGGGAGAGCCATTATCCACAAATGGATATTACTTCCCAGGAGTGGCCAGCCTACAAGAGCATGACGACGACTCACCCATGAGTTCATAAAAGAACCCAGAACCACATCTAAAGAACTGCAGGCCTCACTTGCCTCAGGTAAGATCAGTATTCATGATTCAACAATAAGAAAGAGACTTGGCAAAAATGGCATCCATGGGAGAGTTCCAAGGCCACTGCTGATGAAAAAGAACACAAAGCCTCATCTCACATTTACCAAAAAAACATCTTGATTATCCCCAAGACTTTAAGGCAAATATTCTTTGGACTGATGAGACAAAAAATTTACTTTTTGGAAGGTGTGCGTCCTGTTACATCTGGTATAAAACGAATACAGCATTTCATAACAAGAACATCATACCAACAGTTAGACATGGTGGTGGTAGCATGATGGTCTGGGGCTGCTTTTCAGCTTCAGGACCCAAAAGACTTACCATAATTAATGAAACCATGAATTCTGAGCTCTACCAGAAATTCCTAAAGGAGAATGTCTGGCCATCAGTTCGTGACCTCAAGCTCAAGGGCACTTGAATTATGCGGCAGGACAATGATCCGAAACACAACAGCAAGTCCACCTCCAAATAGTTCAAACAAAGCAAAATTTAGGTTTTGGAGTGGCCTAATCAAAGCCCGGACTTAAATCCAATTTAGATGCTGTATCATGACCTTACACAGGCCGTTCGTGCTGGAAAACTGTCCAATGTGGCTGAATTCAAACAATTCTACAAAGAAGAGTGGGCCAAAATTGCTCCACAGCAATGTGAAAGACTCATTGCCAGTTATCGCAAATGCTTGATCGCAGTTGTTGCCGCCAAGGGTGGCACAACCAGTTATTAGATTTAGGGGCAATTACTTTTTCACATAAAGCCAGGCAGGTTTGGACAGCTCTTTTGCCTTAATAAATGAAACCATCATTTAAAAACTGCATTTTGTATTTACTTGGGTTATCTTTGTGTAATAATAAAATTTGTTGGATATCTGAGTCATTTAAGTGTGACAAATATGCAAAAAAAAAAAATCTGAAAGGGGGCAAATACTTTTACACACACATGTGTGTATGTATATATATATATATATATATATATATATACACACACACACACACACAGTATCTCACAAAAGTGAGTACACCCCTCACATTTTTGTAAATATTTTATTATATATTTTCATATGACAACACTGAAGAAATTACACTTTTCTACAATGTAAAGTAGTGAGTGTACAGCTTGTATAACAGTGTAAATTTGCTGTCCCCTCAAAATAACTCAACACACAGCCTTAATGTCTAAACCGCTGGCAACAAAAGTGAGTACATCCCTAAGTGAAAATGTCCAAATTGGGTCCAAAAGTGTCAATATTTTGTGTGGCCACCATTATTTTCCAGCACTGCCTTAACCCTCTTGGGCATGGAGTTTACCAGAGCTTCACAGGTTGCCACTGGAGTCCTCTTCCACTCCTTCATGACGACATCACTGAGCTGGTGGATGTTAAGAGACCTTGCACTCCTCCACCTTCTGTTTGAGGATGCCCCACAGATGCTCAATAGGATTTAGGTCTGGAGACATGCTTGGCCAGTCCATCACCTTTACCCTCAGCTTCTTTAGCAAGGCAGTGGTCGTCTTGGAGGTGTGTTTGGGGTCGTTATCATGTTGGAATACTGCCCTGCGGCCCAGTCTACGAAGGGAGGGGATCATGTTCTGCTTCAGTATGCCACAGTACATGTTGGCATTCATGGTTCCCTCAATGAACTGTAGCTCCCCAGTGCCGACAGCACTCATGCAGCCCCAGACCATGACACTCCCACCACCATGCTTGACTGTAGGCAAGACACACTTCTCTTTGTACTCCTCACCTGGTTGCCGCCAAACACGCTTGACACCATCTGACCAAATAAGTTTATCTTGGTCTCATCAGACCACAGGACATGGTTCCAGCAGTAATCCATGTCCTTAGTAGACCAATTTTTGAGCAGACCAATTTTTGATGCAGTGTGCCGTGTATGGTCTGAGCACTGACAGGCTGACCCCCCCACCCCTTCAACCTCTGCTGAAATGCTGGCAGCACTCATATTTCCCAAAGACAACCTCTGGATATGATGCTGAGCACGTTCACTCAACTTCTTTGGTCGACCATGGCGAGGTGTCACGCTCGGGGTATGTCGGGAGACTGGAGGTGGATCCCCTATGCCAGTGAGGCGATAGCACGGGTTGTATTGGAGGACCGGTTCTAATGTTGCTACTGTTTTTCACCAGAGCCCGCCGCAAGGCGGGATGGACTTGCAGCGGCGGTAGCAACCAGGTCGTATCTTCCAATAGCAACTCGACCACACTGACAGCTGAGACAGGCGAGGTACACAGGGATAAGGCAGAGGCGAGGTCAAACGTAGCAATAGGTCAAGGCAGGCGGCAATGGTTCGTAGTCAGGGGCAACAGCAGAGATCTGGATACACAGGCAGGAGCAACACAACGCTTTCACTGGGCACTAAGGCAACTCAAGATCCGGCAAGGACAGGAAGGGGAAGTGGGTTAATATGGGAAAAGGTGAACCATAATTGGGCCAGGCACCAATCAATTGTGCGCTGGCCCTTTAAGAGGTGGCAGAGCCGCGCGCGCGCGCCTGGGGAGAGGGGACGAGCGCGCTGGAGGAGGCAGGCGGCAGAGCCGGCGGGGACGGGTAAGCAGAGCGGGATGCGATCCACGGACGGACCGGGGACGCCGCGTGGATCGCATCCCAGAGACAGAACAGCGCCTACGGCCAGGGGAGCTGGCCGGGGCGCTGCAGGAGGAGAGACGGTCTCCCCCTCCTCATGGAGCTCAAGAACCTGAGGATGAGACCCTTGTCAATGATGTTACCCTCATGTTCCCAGGACCTCTCCTCAGGACCACAATTCTCCCAATCAACAAGATAGAACCGTTTACCTCGGATGGTTCTAGAGGCAAGGATCTCTTTAACGGAAAAGATGTCGCAGGAGCGGTGACCTTGGGGGAAAAGTGATTAAGAATAAAGGGTTTGAGGAGGGAAACATGGAAAGAGTTGGGGATGCGGAGGGAAGGGGGAAGATGTAGTTTGTAGGACACGGAATTGATCTGAGCCTTGACCTTGAATGGACCGAGGTAGCGGGGACCCAACTTGTAACTGGGGATGCGGAACCTGATGTACCTGGAGGAGAGCCACACCCTATCACCCGGGGAGAAGACAGGAGGAGGTCTTCTTTTACAGTCCGCATGTTTCTTCATGCGAGAAGAGGCCAGGGCAAGCGACTTTTGGGTCTCCTTCCAGATGGACGACAGCTCTAGGGTGACTTCATCTACGGCCGGGACTCCGGAAGAAGTGGGGATGGGCAGGGAGGGAAGAGGATGGCGGCCGTATACCACAAAAAAGGGTGACTTGGAGGAGGACTCAGACTCCTTCAGGTTGTAAGAAAATTAGGCCCAGGGCAGGAGGTCAGCCCAGTCGTCTTGACGAGCAGAGACAAAGTGTCGCAGGTAGGCCCCAAGGATCTGGTTGACTCTCTCCACTTGTCCATTGGACTGTAGATGATAAGCAGAGGAGAAGTCCAGTTTGACTTTCAGTTGACTGCAGAGGGCCCTCCAGAACTTGGACATGAACTGAACGCCTCTATCCGAGACGATGTGAGATGGAAGTCCATGAAGACGAAAAATCTGGAGGAAGAAATGTTTAGCGAGACTAGGTGCAGAAGGGAGACCTGGAATGGGGACAAAATGTGCCATTTTAGAGAAACGATCAACGACCACCCATATGGCTGTATGGCCGAGGGAAGGAGGAAGGTCCGTGATAAAGTCCATAGCTATGTGGGACCAAGGTCGTTCAGGCACGGGCAGAGGGTGAAGAAGACCAGCAGGCTTTTGGCGAGGGGTCTTGTCTCGAGCACATATAGTACAGGCCTGTACGAAGTCCATCACATCCTTCTTTAAGGAGGGCCACCAGTAATACCTGGAAATCAGTTGGGAGGACTTCCTAATTCCAGGATGACCGGCCAGATGAGAGGAATGGCCCCATTTGAGGATCTGAAGACGATGACGTGGAGGAACCAAAGTCTTCCCAGGAGGAACTTGCACCAAGGAGGCAGGAGCTGAAGAGATCAGACACTCAGGAGGTATAATGTGTTGTACAGGGGGCTCGGACTCAGAAGAATCGGTGGAACGTGACAGGGCGTCGGACCTGACATTCTTGTCCGCAGGACGGAAATGGATCTCAAAGTTGAAGCGGGCAAAAAACAAGGACCACCTAGCTTGGCGTGGGTTTAATCGCTGGGCCGACTGGAGATAAAAGAGATTTTTGTGATCCGTGAAGATCGTGATGGGATGAACGGATCCCTCAAGAAGGTGTCTCCATTCCTCAAGTGCTAGCTTATTAGCTAGTAACTCACGGTCTCCGATGGAATAGTTCTTTTCGGGAGGGGAAAAGGTCTTAGAAAAAAACCCACAGGTGATGTTCTTGCCCTTGGAGTCTTTCTGAAGAAGCACAGCTCCTGCTCCCACAGAGGAGGCATCGACTTCCAGGAGAAACGGTTTGCGAGGATCAGGCCTGGACAAAACGGGTGCAGAGGCAAAGACAGATTTGAGGTGGTTAAAGGCCTCCTCAGCTGGAGGGGGCCAGGACCTAGGATTCGCATCCTTTTTGGTTAATGCCACAATAGGCGCGACAATGGAGGAGAAGTGAGGGATGAACTGGCGGTAGTAATTGGCGAATCCAAGGAAACGCTGGATGGCCCGTAGTCCGGTAGGACGTGGCCAGTTCAAGACGGCAGAAAGTTTCTCCGGGTCCATTTGGAGGCCTTGTCCAGAGACCAAGTAACCCAGGAAGGGAAGACTGCAACGTTCAAAGAGACATTTCTCTAGTTTGGCGTAAAGATGGTTCTCCCGAAGCCGTTGGAGCACTTGACGGACCTGAAGACGGTGTTCCTCCAAGCTAGAGGAAAAAATCAGGATATCATCCAGATAGACAATGACACAGGAGTATAGCAAGTCTCTGAAAATCTCATTCACGAAGTCTTGGAAGACCGCCGGAGCATTGCACAAACCGAAGGGCATGACGAGATACTCAAAGTGTCCGTCACGGGTGTTAAAGGCGGTTTTCCACTGATCGCCTTTACGGATACGGATGAGATTATATGCGCCCCGGAGGTCCAATTTGGTGAAGATTCTTGCTCCGCGCAAACGATCAAAAAGTTCCGAGATAAGGGGCAGCGGGTAGCGATTTTTTACTGTGATCTTGTTAAGACCAAGATAGTCAATGCAGGGACGTAAGGACCCGTCCTTTTTGGCGACAAAGAAGAATCCTGCTCCAGCAGGGGAAGAAGACTTGCGGATGAAACCTCTTTTGAGGTTCTCCTGGACGTACTCTGTCATAGCTTCTGTCTCCGGGATGGAGAGAGGGTAGATCCTGCCACGGGGCGGCGTGGTCCCAGGAAGAAGATCGATAGGGCAATCGAAGAGTCTATGTGGCGGCAAGACCTCAGCTTGTTTTTTGCAAAACACGTCAGCAAAGTCCCTGTAAGGTTTGGGGAGACTAGACCGAGAGGTAGCGATGAAAACTTGCTTAGTGGGTACCTCTTTGAGGCAATGCCTGTGGCAGGAGGGAACCCAACTTTTGATGTCCCCCGAGGCCCAGTCGAGGGTAGGGGAATGTAGCTGGAGCCAGGGTAGGCCCAAAAGGATCTCAGAGGTGCAGTTGGGCAATACAAAAAAGTCAATCTTTTCATGATGGAGAACTCCAATTCTCATGAGGAGAAGTTCGGTGCGGTAACGCACGATACAATTCAGATTTTGACCATTTACCGAGGTGAAAAAAATGGCTTGACAAGACGAGTGACTGGAATATTAAATTTGTCGATGAGTGAGGCTTCAATGAAGTTTCCTGCAGAACCAGAATCCAAAAAGGCCACGGAGGAGAAAGAGGACTTCTTGGGCAAAGAAAACCTCACTGGAACGGTCAGACGTGGAGAGGAAGAGTCCACACCTAGCAACACCTCCCCCACGTTAGCTAGGTGCGAGCGTTTCCCTGACGCTGAGGACGGATAGAGCAATCCTTTAGAAAATGGTCAGGACTGGCGCAATACAGGCACAGATTATTGTCACGGCGGCGAGTCCTCTCTTGTGAGGTCAGGCGTGACCGATCCACTTGCATCGCCTCCTCAGCGGGAGGTACAGGAACAGATTGTAGAGGGTTCTGGAAAAGAGGTGCCAGGCGAGGAAACCGCTTGGCGCGACCAAGGTCCTTTTCTTGGCGTAGCTCTAGGCGTCTTTCAGTATAACGCATGTCAATACGGGTGGCCAGCTGGATGAGTTCAGACAGGGTAGCAGGAATTTCTCGTGCGGCCAGCACATCTTTGACGTGGCTGGATAGGCCCTTTTTAAAGGTTGCGCAGAGGGCCTCATTGTTCCAGGAGAGTTCGGATGCCAGGGTGCGGAACTGAATGGCATAATCGCCCACTGAAGAATCTCCCTGGACAAGGTTCAGGAGAGCCGTCTCGGCAGAGGAGGCCCGGGCTGGCTCCTCGAAGACACTGCAAACTTCAGAAAAGAAGGCTGGAATTGAAGCTGTGGCAGGATCGCCACGGTCCCAAAGCGGTGTAGCCCAGGCTAGGGCCTTATCAGATAGCAGGCTAACCACGAACGCCACCTTAGACCGTTCGGAGGGGAACTGGTCGGACAACATCTCCAGATGGAGGGAACACTGGGATAGGAACCCTCGGCATAGCTTAGGGTCCCCATTGAACTTGTCAGGAAGGGACAGGCGGACTCTAGCAGCAGCAACTCATGGAGGAGATGTAGGAGCTGGCGGTGGAGACGGTAGAAGCTGCTGTAGCATAGCAGTCAACTGCGCCAATTGCTGTCCCTGTTGAGCGACCACCGTGGTCAGATCCAAGAGGCTTGGCAGAGGGACCTCAGCGGGATCCATGGCCGGATCTACTGTCCCGCTCGGGATATGGCGGGAGACTGGAGGTGGATCCCCTATGCCAGTGAGGCGATAGCACGGGTTGTATTGGAGGACCGGTTCTAATGTTGCTACTGGTTTTCACCAGAGCCCGCCGCAAGGCGGGATGGACTTGCAGCGGCGGTAGCAACCAGGTCGTATCTTCCAATAGCAACTCGACCACACTGACAGCTGAGACAGGCGAGGTACACAGGGATAAGGCAGAGGCGAGGTCAAACGTAGCAATAGGTCAAGGCAGGCGGCAATGGTTCGTAGTCAGGGGCAACAGCAGTGATCTGGATACACAGGCAGGAGCAACACAACACTTTCACTGGGCACTAAGGCAACTCAAGATCCGGCAAGGACAGGAAGGGGAAGTGGGTTAATATGGGAAAAGGTGAACCATAATTGGGCCAGGCACCAATCAATTGTGCGCTGGCCCTTTAAGAGGTGGCAGAGCCGCGTGCGCGCGCCTGGGTAGAGGGGACGAGCGCGCTGGAGGAGGCAGGCGGCAGAGCCGGCGGGGACGGGTAAGCAGAGCGGGATGCGATCCACGGACGGACCGGGGACGCCGCGTGGATCGCATCCCAGAGACAGAACAGCGCCTACGGCCAGGGGAGCTGGCCGGGGCGCTGCAGGAGGAGAGACGCCGTGAGCGCTCCGGGATGGACGGGACACCCGGAGCGCTCGGCGTTACAATATATATATATATATATATATATATATATATTCTTTTTTTTTTTTTTTTTTTTCAATTAGTAGGTGCTTGCCTTGTATTCTGCTTTAAAATAAATGATATTGCTGCTCTCTCATCTAGCTACACAATACTATACCATCCTAGACTGTATTAGACTATACTATTATTACTTAATGGAATTGAAAATCATAACTTAATAATTGTCTTCTGAAACTTACCCAAACTCAGACTATAAGCAAAGATCTAGAATTTCAGAGAAGGATCCAATAATTTATTGAATTTCCTGCATTATACGCCCAGGGAATTCACACAATAATATGTGATATATAATCGCTTTTTATCATATTGACAAGCTTTATACAACTTCAGAAAGAGTTCTCCACTTCAGAATCCAGATGTTACCTAGTGAAAATTAATCACTTAGAGATTTGGCTAAATTCTGCACCTAGAGCTTTGTGTTATAATTCCAGCTACAAAACCAACAGTGTGATACTTCCTTGCAGCTAAGAAACCCGAACGTATTAGAATCCTATAGCAGAGGTAAATATTACATTTAATTATGTTTTAAAAGCAAATACCTTGGGAACACTGGCACGTTAGCACATTTTAGGATAAACCTGAAGGACAATCTGGATTATTAGTAAAGTTAGTTAATAAAATTAAAAATAAATTTAAAAAAAGAAGTATGTTTTAGGGCCCATTCACACTATTGCAGAGAGCTGTGTTTTCTGCATAAGAAAAATGCAGCTCTCTACAAGGGCACACAGAAAACAATGAATTTCAATGTGCCCACATTCATATTTCCCCGCTGCAGTGCAGAAAACGGCGCGGTGCGGTGCAGAAAACTGCAGTTTTCTGCACTGCCCCACAGGTGAACTGTGCCTTAATTTATTTACAGCCTAAATTTAGCTAATGTAAAAAATAAAAATAAAAGATCAGCACAAAGCAGGTTACATACACTATAGTGCAAAAAGTATTGGGACACCCCTCCAAATCATTGGATTCAGCCTCCATGGCCACAGGTGTATAAAATCAAGCACCTAGGCATGCAGACTGCTTCTAAAAACATTTGTGAAAGAATGAGGTGATCTCAGGAGCTCAGTGAATTTAAACGTGATACTGTGATAGGTTGCCACCTGTGCAATAGGTCTATCCTTTAAATGACCTTGCTACTAAATATTCCACAGTCAACTGTTAGGCCCCTTTCACACTGACGGACCGTTCAGGTCCACCTGTCAGTTTTGACGGTGGACCTGAACGGGCGCTCCATGCTGATCTATGGAGCGACGGATGTCAGCGGTGATATCCGACCCGGTCCGATCCGCCAAAAGCAGATGGATGGCCCTACTTCCGGATCCGTCGCTGGTGGATCGGATCGGGTGAGATCTGATGAAAACTGACACGCTGTCCGTTTTCATCCGATCTCTCCATAGAGACCAGCGGCGCTCGACAAGCCCCTCCCCACTCAGTGAGCAGAGAGGGACTTGTCATCCGCCGGCTCAGCCAGATCAACGGAGAGATCTCCCGCTCAGCCGGCGGACAGGAGAGGACTCCGTGCAAGCGGATCTGCCTCGTGTGAAAGGGGCCTAAGTGGTATTATAACAAAGTGGAAGCAACTGGGAACAACAGAAACTCAGCCATGAAGTGGTAGGCCATGTAAAATGATAATGCAGGGATAATGCGGGGTCAGCGCATGCTGAAACTCACAGTGTTCAGAAGTAGCCTGAAGTGAGTGGGAAAAAGAGAGTTCCTGAAGATCACAGAAGGTATTATAAGGAGACAGAAAAACACATTAAGAAAAAATGTAATGAAAAATTGATTACAGGTCTATTAACCACTTACCCACTGGATACTTAAACCACCCTTCCTAACCAGACCAATTTTCAGCTTTCGGTGCTCTCACACTTTGAATGACAATTACTCAGTCATGCAACACTGTACCCAAATGAATTTTGTGTCCTTTTTTTCACACAAATAGAGCTTTCCTTGGGTGGTATTTAATCACCACTGGGTTTTTTATTTTTTGCGCTATAAATAAAAAAATACAGAAAATTCGCAAAAAAAAAATAAAATTCTTTGTTTCTATTAAAATTTATTGGGTATTGGCGAGTATTGGCAGAGTATTGGCGAGTATTGGCGAGTATTGGCAGAGTATTGCAGTGGTAGAGTATTGCACAGTAGTGGCAGAGCATTGCACAGTGGTGGCAGAGTAGTGCACAGTGGTGGCAGAGCATTGCACAGTGCTGACAGAGTATTGCACAGTGGTGGCAGAGTAGTGCACAGTGGTGGCAGAGCATTGCACAGTGCTGGCAGAGTATTGCACAGTGGTGGCAGTGTAGCTATCACTGACCAGCGCTGTGGGCACTACACATCCAGCCCACAGCGCTGGTCCCATCTCTCCCCCTTTCCGCTTCTCCCCTCTCACTGTACCGATCGGTACAGAGAGGGGAGGGAGGAACCGGCGTCATGACGTGACGCCGGTTTGTGTACATGTGATCGCTCCGTCATTTTTTTGGGGTCATCAGATCAGCCGCTATCAGCGGCCGTTTACCGTGATCCGTGATGCGCCGGGTCCTTGGGACCTCGGGACCTGGCATTTACGAATGTTCCCGAGTGCGCGCCCCAGCGCGGGAGCAAGTTTTTGGGAGGACGTCCGTAGGACATCCACCCAGAATAAGCCGACCGCGCTGTAGCTGTCTTTCGGCTATGGCCCAGTCGGCATGTACAAGTAATGGATTTGTATGAATTTGTTTTGCAGAATAAGAATATCATTCAGTGTCACTTTAAGCAAAACACCTGTTTTTATATGTGTGTATATATTTTGTTTTTATAGGGCACCTGAAACACAAAATTATTTTTTTAAATAAGTAGGGATGAACTTCAGGTTCGCAGTTAGGAGAATGGATGAACAAGCTGGCCATATTGAACCTCCAGCTGATGTTTGTTTGCAAGCCACTCATTTAGCAGCAGTAGAACCACCACCAATATATATCATGACAACACGTGTGCTTGCAGAACATCTTATTGGCTCCAATTCCACCTTCCAGAATGAGCTCTACTGTAGAGGGGACTGCAAGAGGCTGATTCCAAGTAAAACGAAAGCTCTTACACTAGTTGCTTTAAAATATATAGATATATTTTTTTTCATAAACCTTTTTTTTTATTAGTTTTTTGTTTTTACACTTCAACATTAACCCCTTGTCCACGGTGTCTCCTGGCCCTTTAAGGGGTTTTGGATTCTGGGAGCCGGGGCGGGGTTTATGATCACGTGACAGCCATGATTGTCTGTCACGGCGGTCACATGATTGGAAAGCTCCCGATCGCAAGAAGCTTTCCGTTAGCCGCTGGGAACGTGCAGGGCCTGCAGGGGTCTCGGCCCACACGTTTTTGCACTATTGCGCGCAAATATGGGGCCGCTCAATGCTAGGACCGCATATTTGCGTGCTGTCGGCGCCAAGAGGTTAAAGACAGACAGATCTCATGCTGTAATCAGAAAATGGGGTAAAGGAAAATAGGTTGTTCATTTTGAAAGGGAAGTTGCACTTTGCAAAGGAATTCTCCCCACGGTTTAGGGGTGAAGCTTTTCTGACTTCCATTATTCAATCCTGTGCAAGCAAAAATTATTTTTTTTTCTAGTTGTATTTTTTGCACGTTATTGCGTTTTTTTTGCAAAGTGTAATTTCACAGCATTCACTGAAATCTTGGGAAAAATTCCTTTTTAAAGTGGTACTTCCATTTCAAACTGAACAAAATATTTGCTTTTACCAAATCACCTCATGTATTGTATACAGAACCTTCTTGTATTTTCCAGGTTGACTGGTCCTTTGGTATATTTTCTTCTGGGAATACATGACCTTCATGAATGGTACTGACGTAAGTCCACTCAGTATTTTCAGCAGAAGTTGTTGAGATAGTAGCAGAGCTGGTACTCAACACATGTACCACATATCTAGGTACAGAACATTAAAGTGTGCATTCAGGTCCAAAAGAGATAGTGTACCTTATCATTTTCCCATAGCACAACTTTGTTCTTCAGATGTGATCTGCAAACTTTAGGCTTTGTTCTCCAGCTATCCAGCTCACAATGAAAGCCAGACTTGCCTTATCATGAGTTCAGAGAAGCACAGAAGTAAGGGCCGACACTCAGAAAATACTTCACAAACTTCATTCGGCATCACCGTCGGGTCTGTTTAAACATTATCTCCTGAGATTATGAAGTGTTATTGTAATGGAGCTCAGAAAGTCTTGTTAATGGTTCGACAGATGTTTAAGGTATAACTTGCACACTTCTGCTAATCATTTTAATGATGTGATAAGAGCGAGATGTTATTTTGGAAAGCTGTTAGCGCCATGTCAGAGGGAATTCTTCTAACATATCAAGGTTAGAGAATAGCTTGGCTGAATGTTATACATGACTGGGTAAAACGATCAGAAAGGGATTTCTAGGCACTGAGATGAGCTGATGACTGCAGGGAGGCCCATTGTGAAGCAGCAGATTGTATTCACTATCGTGGATCTAAATTAGGGTTGCCACCTGTCTGGGATTCACCCGGACAGTTTGGGTTTGGAATCATGCGTCCAGGTTTCAGACTGCCTGAAACCCGGACACATTATTCAGACTGGACTATGGCTTCCCAGCAGGTTTGCAGGCTGCAGTTGTCTAAGTGTCTGTTACACTCTTTTTCACACTGCCCAAAGCCACCACTAACAAAACTAACAATTTCCCCGCCCCTCACACTGACGGGAGAGGAGAAAGGGGTCAATCTGCACCTCTTCCTCCCGCCCCTACCCCTCTGTGTCTGCCCACACTCCAATCCCTGGCACTGTGCCTCAGTAAAGGAAAGTGGGGGCCATAAATTGGAAGTCTAGCAGCCTCAGATACATCTGGATGAGAGGTGCTGACTGCCAAGGGGTGAGGGAGCTCACCATCCATCCCTGTCTCTAACTGAAGTCTCCCCTCCTCTCTTCTGCCTCTGAGTGAGTACACTAAAGTAAATCAGGGTTCTCAGAGCACCCCTTACATCAGAGTTCCCCTTAACACCAGAGGCCAAAGTGTTCCTGCTTACATCAGAGTCTTCTCCGTACATCAGAGTTCTCAGTGTTCCCCCTTAAATCAGGGTTCCCAGAGCATCCCTTATCTTAGAGTCCCCAGAGTTCTCCCTTACATCAGAGTCTGCAGAGTCACCCCTTAAAGTGAAAGGGAGCTCTGCGAGATCAGATGTAAAGGGGGACTCTTGTTATTAACCTCATCTGATTAGAAATGTTATTTAATAGCAAAATATATGTATAGTTTATACTATTAAAAAAAAAAATTGCTGTGCGCCGCTAAAGTGTTCAGGTTGGACTTGAATAAAAGGTAGCAACCCTAAATGTTGGCATCACCTGGCCAGAGTTCCTCACTTTCAAGAACTCCAATAGGACTTGTGGACACTGGATTTTTCACATTAGATCTATTTGCATACACGTAAATGGAAATGTAAGAGCAGCTAGAAGCATCTTCATGGAGCTTAGAAGGAGGTCAACTGCAGGTCAGGGGAAGATTAAAAGCAAATCAATAGAACCTAAAAAGGAACTTAGATGGAACCCAGTAGCATCATGATCCCAATATGATCTCAAATGCAAGTTGGGGGACCTAACTGCACACTGCATTTGCCCAGCTAGATAAACTCTCAAAAATCAAAAGCCAGCTTGTAGGTGGGGCCAAAAGAACAGGGGCCTAGTGTTTTATTCTCAGATACCACCAACAGGCCTCTTGCTCTAGTTTCCTTCAGATTCAACTGATCACAGATCGGGGTAAAGGGCCAGTCACAGCAGCCCTTTACCACATGATCAGCTGTGTTCAATTAAAGCTGATCACAGAAGTAAACACAAGCCAGTTATTGTTTTTCTTTCTTCATGCTAACAGCGTGAGGATAGAAAAGGAAAGCCGATAACCAGCTTGTGTTAAAGAAACATCAACACCAATAATCAGGGCACTGACTATCAGTGTCCTGATTATCAGTTCAGTGCCAATCAGTGCCCACCAGTTCTGCCAATCAGTGCCCATCAGTGTCCATTAGTGCCGCCCAGGGCTTTTTTTCTCAGAGAATAGGTGCAGGAACTCCGCCTTTCGGAGTTAGCCCTTGTCTCTGCTCCTACCCACCTCCGAGCACCGTTACTTGGTTCCACCCCCTATCTGCCACCTATCAGTGCCACCTTTCAGTGCCCATCAGTACAGCCTCATCAGCGCACATCAGTGAAGGAGAAAAATCACCTGTTTGCAAAATTGTATATCTTTTTATATCTTTTTTTAGCAAAAAATAAAAAACCCAGTGGTGAATAAATAGCATCAAAAGGAAGCTCTATTTGTGTGAAACAAAAGATAAAAATTTCATGGGAGAGCTTCTTTCCCTGGGAGGAACTGAGCGGGCTTGCTCCCGAGTCCCGCTGCTGCGTCCTCCTATCTATGCTATCAATCTGTCCAATAAAGGGGGCGAGACAGCAACGTGAGATGTTGCGCTCATGCACATTGCTGGATTGGATGGGCCCAGGAAAGAAAAACTGTGGGGGGGGGGGGGTCTGAGGGGGAGCTGCAGTACAGGAGGTTTTTCACCTTAATGCATAGAATGCATTAAGGTGAAAAACCTTAAGGCCCCTTTCACACTTGTGCAACCTGACAGTCGTGTGACTTTGACGCGATTTGAGGCAATGCCAGTGTAATCTTGAGGTCTATGGACCTCAAGTCGCATCAAAGTCAGACTAAAGTAGTGCAGGGACTACTTTGAAGTCTCACAGATATGAACAATACCCATTGGAAATCATGGGGTACGACTTGTCATGCGACTTTGCAGTCCCAAGTCTCAGGGCAAGTTGCATAAGTGTGAAGGGTCCTTAGGCTTTAGAACCACTTTAACCACTTCAGCCCCGGATGGTTTTACCCCCTTCCTTACCAGAGTACTTTTTACAATTTGGTACGGCATCGCTTTAACTGGTAATTGCGCGGACACACAATGCTGTACCCCAACATTTAAATTTTTTACGCTATAAAGCAAAAAAGTGCGACAATTTTGAAAAAAAAAAACAATATTTTTTACTTTTTGCTATAATAAATATCCCCAAAAATGTTTTTAAAAAACGAATTTCTTCATCAGTTTAGACCAATATATATTCTTCTACATATTTTTGGTAAAAAAAAATTGCAATAAGCGTATATTGATTGGTTTTCACAAAAGTTCTAGCGTCTACAAACTATGGAAAAAAATTTATGGCATTTGCATTTTTATTATTATAATTTTTTTTACTGGTAATGGCGGTGATCTACGATTTTTAGTGGTATTGCGACATTGCGACGGACAGATTGGACACTTTTGACACATTTTTGGGGACATTGACATTTATACAGTGATCAGTGCTAAAAAAATGCACTGATTATTGTGTAAATGTCACTGGTAGGGGAGGGGTTAACGGTAGGGGGCAATCAAGGGGTTAACTGTGTGTTCCCTCAGTGTGTTCCAACTGTATGGGGAAAGGACTGAGTAGGAGAGGAGATATATCGCTGTTTCTACTTACTAGGAACAAATGACATGTCTCCTCTCCTCTGACAGCACAGGGATTTGTGTGTTTACACACACAAATCCCTGTGCTGGCGCTAGTGCACGCGATCGCACATGGGTGGCAGCGATCGCGTCTGCCGGCCAATCGCATTCGGTCCCCCACTGTGCAGAGGGCGCACGCGTTCCAGCGGCGGTGCGCACCTTCTGGCGGCTCTTAAAGGAAACCCTGTCCCGGTACGTGGTTTCGCACAGGGGTGCCATTCTGGCCCCTTAAATAGACGTGAGCTGGTCGGGAACTGGTTAAAGCAAACCTTCATTTAACTACTTGACCATGCTATAGCCAAAAGACGGCCCTTCGGAAACAGCTAATCACAGATCATGGTAAATGGCCAATCACAGTTGCCCTTTACCATGTGATCAATTGTGTCAAATCACAGCTGATCATATGTTAACAAACTTGTTGGTTTTTGGCATTCTTTTCCTCACGCACTGTTACAGCGTGAGGAGAGGAGAGCTGGTAATTGGCAATTCTGATAGCACGTTTACATTTTTCACGTTTATGATTATTCCAGTGACTTTTCACCAGTTCACTTTATGCATCTATATTGAGCACTGTTTTCGAATTTGTGCTTTTTCAATACTTGCATTGGATGTTTTATTTAGTATTGCACCTTAGAAGTCATATGTATTTGATGTTCGAGCTAAACTGCCTCCTTATGTATAGTTTTATTTTAGCTTTATTTATGTTTTGGTTTTGATACTTTAATTTTACAACAGCGCAGCACCATTCACATATATTATACATTTTTAGTCACAGATTCACCTATCGTTGTCTGCAGCAGTTGTACTCATTAAATTTCATCTTTAGTGATAGCGCGGGAGTACTCTTTCTTTACATGTTTACATTGATACTCAGGGCACTGATCATCAGTGCAGCCCCCTCAGTGCCGTCTATCAGTGCCCATCAGTGCCGCCTATCAGTCTCATTAGTGCCGCCTATCAGTGCCAATTAGTGCAACCCCATTAGTGCCTCCTCATCAGTGCCCATCAGTGAAGGAGAAAAATTACTTGTTTGCAAAATGTCATCATTGTCCTGATTATCAGTGCAGCCCCATCAGTGCCCATAAGTGCCACCTATTATTGATAGAAAGAGATAACCACCGCTCCAGGACTATCCTTCTAAGCGAATGCTCCTGCTCCTGTATGGGAGCCCCAGGTGCTGGCTAATAGCACAGCAAATTGTAAATCAGGAAGAACTCCGGACAGCCGCACACCGGGAGAGATAAAATTCAAAAAGGTTTATTTAAAAGCAGGAATCACATCAATCCAAAGCACGACAGAAAAGGGGGTACAGAACTGACGCGTTTCGCACTATGTCTAGTGCTTACTCATAGCTTCAGGGTCATTTTATTGCAGACCTTGTGATATGTTTTACTATGATGTATAATACGGCCAAACTCATTAATATATAGTCCATGCACTCCATGCTATAGTCCTTTGTTGTTCATGCCAATAAACTTGTTATATTTAGTTTGACTAACTTGCCTCATTTAAAGTCCCAAACTTTTTATTTTAATTCAATGAACAGGGATGGAGGCACACATTTACACATATGTGTGTCTCATTTAAAGTCCCACAAACCCTCCCCCTTCTTTTTCAATAAAGCTGGCCATACACTGTCCAAATGTTATCAATTTCCTGATGCTGATTGCGTTAAGACATTTCTATTTATAAGATTATGCAAGTTTTAAGGTGTTGGAAATATATTTAGCTCAGTCCCGAATGTGTAGGTTTCAAGTAGCAGGAGTTAGATCATTTTAATTTACTATAAAATAGACATGTGCAATTCGTTTTGTTTTTTTTCGTTTTTCGTTTTTTATCGTTATTTTTCGTTCGTTCGTTTTCGTACGAATGAACGAACGATTCGCTAAAAATTTTAACGAATAACGAATCGCTCTAATCGAACGAATCCGAAAATAACGAAAATCCGAAAAAAACTAATTAGAAACAACGAATGTACGAATGAAGAAAATCCGAAAAAACGAAAACAGGAACAACGAAAATGAAAATGAATGAAAAAATTCGTACATTCGTAACTTTTTTTTTGGTTGAATTGGTAATTTTCCGTGTCCCTTACAATGGCGCTGCTTAACGTGCTTCAAATGGATTGAATGGAAACATTCGTACATTTGTAACTTTTTTTTTTCGAATCGTAATTTTCCGTGTCTCTTACAATGGCATTGCTTAACGTGCTTCGAATGGATTGAACAAAAAAATTCATACATTCGTAACTTTTTTTTTCGATTCGTAATTTTCCGTGTCTCTTAAAATGTAATAATAGCATACACATTACATAAAATTATGAATTATGCTCCGATTACAAATCTACGAATGTTACGAATGTTACGAATGTACGAATAAATACGAATGCGTCCGAATTTCGAATAAACGAAAATTACGAATCAACGAAAAAATAACTCTTACGAATGTACGAATCGTTACAAATACGAACACCGACGACTTACGAATGTACGAATCGTTACGAATACGAACACCGACGACTTACGAATTTACAAATCGTTACGAATCAACGGAAACGAAAAAAACAAAACGAAAATAAACACATTTTTTTGTTGTGCACATGTCTACTATAAAACAGCCAATACGACATTTTACAGAGTCAAATACTTTGACAATAATTTGAATCAAATGCATGTATCAACAGCAGCATATGAGCGGTATTTCAAGTGAAAAGGGTCATATAGGACCCTTTGTGAGTATGTGAAGGGCCTGCTGCAGTTAACTAGGATTTATCTTTTTGCAGAAACAAAACTGAAACAAAAATGTCTTTATGTTGAATCTCTTTTTATTAAAATTTTGTGCATAACAAGTTCACAAGAAAAAAAAAAAAAAAAACTTTAGGCACAAAGACATACCCATAGTTATTACAATATATGGTATATGAAGCATAATGGAAGAAATACATGGTAATACTCTTCGGGATAAATAGCAAATGAACATAACACTATTGGGTGTGTAAAGAGGCAATAAAAAGTATACAAATCTCTAGATAAAAACCTCTCCAAACTCAATTGACCCAAGACATGGAGGGCATCAAGAAATATTCACAGGGAAAAGTTCCCTGCATTAATGGCAATAAGACGCCTCTTCTTCAGGTAGACATGTATCAGTAATATGGTGTGATCTGGGGTAGCTTGGAAATTACAGTCAGCTGGTTTAGGAAAAGCAAAACAGTTTGTTTATTTGAAAATGGATAAACAAAAGATAGCTTACTTCAGCCAAAAACAAGTCAACAGTCCAAAAGTCCTGGTACCACAAAACGATACAACAGGCTCACCGCCAATCTTTTGGCCCCATATTGGTGTTGGGCGCCTGCAAGTTGGGTATCCCATAATTCCTATCCCCATCCAAGTTATTACCCCTTTATAAAAACACAAAACAAAGATCAATGACTGTTCACTGTATTAGGATGAAAGCTGAAGCTGTTGTTTGCCTGACTGTACAGCAGTGGGGAACCCTGTCATTTGCAACCCCTATGGGGGTAGTGCTACATAACTATGTAACTATAAAATAATTTCAGGCCTTGAAGAATCCCTGCCAAAGCCAATTTATTGGAGGTCAGTGGGAAAAACGTTCCTTACATTGGTAGCCTGTCGGAAGGGCTACCTGAAAACAATTTTCAGAATGCCACCCTTATAGACAACTGAAAAAAAATCATTGTCATGAAACTGTCTCTTCCAATTGGTATTGGCCCTCAGAATAATCAAATCAACCATAGCTCAGGAAATCTCCAGCAACCTCTGGAGGAACCCTAAGGTCCCACAGAACCCTAGTTGAGGGTGGCTGCTATAGTCTGTAGATAAGCATGAATGTCCCATCTGCAGTTTCTTTCTATATCTCTTGTTAAAGCTGTAGCATTAACCCCCGAAGGAGCTGCTGGTTATATTGGGCTTACCGTTACCTTCTTCACCTTGTCTCCGTCTAGGGATTTCCCGTGGTAGATGGCCCAAAGAATGTAGAAATTGACACTTTATCTTCCTTTTTGGATTATTTATTCAAAAGATAACACAGTCTCTTAACGTAGGGTAGAGGGTTAGGATGAAAGTTCAGGTACTTTGGAACTGCAAGATTTAGAAAGTCTCTTATTGCAAGAATCCAGAGAATTAACTGTTTCACAGCTGGATTCTCGCCACCCCCGCATAGACCTCATCTCACTAGGCCTAGCAGCCGACAAGGTGCTAAGTAAATGAAAAGTCTCTGCCACAGACTTGTATGTAGAACACTTGAGCAAAAGTCTCTGCCACAGACTTGTATGTAGAACACTTGAGCAAAAAGTCTCTGCCACAGACTTGTATGTAACTGAGGGATTTAGACAAATTTTAGATATCTGTTATATGGTACCAGTATCTTGCAGCCGGTGCGGCGATACCGTATATCCATCAAGTGTCCTTCAACTGAGCCTCCAGGCTCCTTCAGAGAAACCAGCCTTATGCATGGCCCTCTCCCTCAGAGTCCTCCCCTGGATGCTTCTCCAGTTGCTGGGCCTCTCCTTAGATGAGACGGCACCGGACCACTTTTGGATGATTAGGCCCCGATAGACATTCAGGCCTGTCCTTGCAGTTGCTTTGCCTCGGGCTATCCAACCCCGAGACTCGAAATTGCATGGATCCGCACCCCAGGCCAGGAGGGCCACGGGGGCTGGTCAGGAGAACCTGGACCAGACAGAAGGTGACTTCTGGACTGGACTGGAACCCCGAAACACGTGATCTCAGTACCGTAAATACCTTCTCCCAGAAATCACAGCAGGATAAACACTCCCGCTGGGCTGGTTCTGAGAGAAAGAAGGGTATCCAATACACCCAGCTAAACTGCATTCTCATACTTGCCGGCGGTGACAGCAACACCTGCGGCCAAGGAGAACTCAGTGCAGTTCCAGCTAGACTGATACTGAGACCATAATTTAACATAATTAGCCCTAAAACCCAACTGTGGTTTCAGGAACATTTAACTTTGAAAACACATAGCGTGTGCTCGTCAGGAGCCAGCGCTACACAGCAAAGGTGCTCTGCAAGATTTATAGTCCCACAAGACTTAGCCAGAACACTTGGTGCAGTTGATGACAGGCTTTCTCCCTGTACAGCATAGGTATCTTAAAGCTGTGTTAAGGCAACCTATTTATTTGGACATGCTGCATTATTTATAACACAGTACACCACAATGCAAAGATGTTTCAATTCTGCGGTAGCATAAAAAAAGTAATCAGGTTGCAGTGTGCTGCTTAGGTGAGTTGGGATGCTATTTAAAACAAATGGCACTGTAACGCAATGCTCTGTGTCATGCTGCAACGCTTGGTTTAACTCATGTTTTACTGTGCCTTGCTACAAGTCAGTAGTGCAAATAGGCCCTAAATGCAGGGCTCTGATGCTGGCAACTTATATTGACTAGGGATGGGCGAATGGTTTGGCCCGAGCATAATTTCGGGCTGAACTTTTGTTGTTTGGACGTTCGGCGAACATCCGAACAAACGGGTCATTTGACTGTTTGTTCGCCCCCCCCCCGAACCAACCACAATGCATTGCAGCGCTGAACAGTGCATTGCAAGCCCTGATTGGCTGAAGCAGTGAAAGCTTCAGCCAATAAGGGCACAGAGCACTGTCAGAGTAATGATTGGACACTGTCATCATGACTTTATCAAATCATGGCTCATTCCCGCCCCACATTATAAAAGTATTCTTTCAATGGTAGCCATTTTCAGTGTGATTTTGGCATGGAGAGAGATAGAAAAGGCCTCTGTTCATTGCTATTAGTTAGCTAGTGTGCTATACTGTGCTATTTTGCTTCAATTGTCAGTGTAGAATATTAGTTTAGTGTCAGTCTAGGGATAGTGTGAGTGTAGTGAGGAGGACCATCATTCAGCTTTGCATAGTGTGCAGCTAGAGTAGGGACAGCTCAGATAGTTTCACTGTAGTGTAGTGAGACCGTGTCATTCATACCTGTACATACAATAGTGTAGAGTAGGGACAGCTCAGATAGTTTCAGTGTAGTGTAGCGAGACCATGTCAGCCCATTGGCAAGAGCACCTAAAAGCCACAGAAAAGGGGTACAAATCTGTCCCTCCTCCTCCTCCTTACCCACTTCAGTCTGCCCCTGCTATACTGAGTCATTACCCCTCAGCAGCCTCCACTGACAGGGATGATGGTATAGCACAGGGTGTCCTAGGTCCTAGCAGCACATCTGCCAGCAGCACACCGCTAGCTGTAGACTGTAGCAGGAAATGTCTCTGCCCCATCTACTGCAGCGGGCCCACTTTATCCAGACACCATCATTCCTATGTCACAGAACACACAGGAGGAGAGAGGGGAGAAGGATGAGGAAGAGGATTCTGGCACTATGCAATGTACTCTTACTTTTTGGGCATGGGATTCTTTAAACTATATAGTAGCACTGCTGATAACAATACTCGGGCAGTGGGAGTATATGACAATTCAGTTCATACTGCCCCTGTTTTTCTTTTCTTTTTCCTATAGCTTTTGCTTCTAGCTATATACATTTCCATCGGAGGTACCAGGTGTTTGATCGCCCCTGTTGGGCTATAATACTCCAAGTTTGTAGGTTAAACCAAAACCTACATACACGCCACCCACCGACAATGCCATTTTTACTCTCGCTTTAATAATTTATGTGTTTGACTACGGTGTCATTCACCATGTCTAGGTAGGTTGTTTTCTCCCCCTTCTCTGGGCCCACCCCCCCTTTTCTCCCCCACCCCTTCTCTTTCCTTGTTTCTCTTGAACTTAGTTGCACTATGCTCATTATGCCTGTCAAAGCTGTTGTCTTGCATCATAAACTATATTATATTTTTCTGTTTATCAGAATAGAAATCCTTGTATATAATTACCTCTGATGAAAGGACTTTGAACCTGAAACGCGCTGGCTACCGCTAAACTTATCAGATGATGGACACCAGAAAGTATTATCGGATACTGGAGTGAAACTACTTTGCAAGATATCAATTTATGTGTAACTGTGTTATGTCAACGTATGCTGTAGCAATCATCATGTGTTTTTAGTCTGTTTTTTCTTTTCCTGTTTGTATAATAAAATATTTTTTTAACCAATTTATTAGTGTTTTGCCAGTTTAAAGT
>CM053027.1:59793215-59895775 GCA_028564925.1 Lithobates sylvaticus | reverse complement strand
AGCACCCGGCTCAGCCTCTCAGCAAGCCGCTGAGAGCCTTAACTGGACACTGCTACCCCCTCCAATCGCTGATCGCCGCCATTACTAGTAAAAAAAAAATTATTAATAAAAATGCTATAAAACTATCCCTTATTTTGTAAATGCTATAACTTCTGCGCAAACCAATCAATAATCGTTTATTGTGATTTTTTTTTACCAAAAATATGTAGAAGAATACGTATCGGCCTAAACTGAGGAAAAAAAAGTTTTTTTATAATATTTTTGGGGGATATTTATTATACCAAAAGTAAAAAAATAATGTGTTTTTTTTCAAAATTGTCGCTCTTTTCTTGTTTATAGCGCAAAAAATAAAAACCACAGGGGCGATTAAATACCACCAAAAGAAAGCTCTATTTGTGGGGGAAAAAGGACGTCAATTTTGTTTGGGAGCCACGTCGCACGACCGCACAATAGTCAGTTAAAGCGACGCAGTGCCGAATCGCAAAAAGTGGTCTGGTCTTAAGCCAGCAAAATGTCTGAAAGTGGTTAAGTGGTTGTAAACTCCCTCATTAAACTTTAGCTCATTGTAAGCTACATTAAAAACCCTACTGATCAGTGCCTGTGAAATCTCACTTACCTGTACATTCTTCTCGCAATCTTTACTTCAATATTAAATTTTTTTCCCAGCACGTGCGCAGTCCGTCGCTTAATTCACGGCTTGCTATGTGTGCCGTTTCAGGGTTAACAGCATGCCGGACCTGTCACTTCCCCTGTAAACGGGACAGCACCAAAGCCTTGCGTTACTGTGCCTTCCTCCTCAGCTTCCGGGTTCTCCCTTTGTGCATGTGATTGCGCATGCACGAGATTTAGGCAGGGGAACAAAGGAATGGCGTAAATGCCGTCCACACCATGGAAACATAACAAGAGTAAAGATGGTGCTGCCAAATCCTGGAAGAGGATTTAATTTAAACAACTAAAAAAAGGTACTTGCAAAGCGTTTTTTAAAGGCATATAAATGTGGGAGACGTGTAAATAATTGGTTCTTTGACAATATTTAAAACAAAAGTAAAAAACCCGAGGTCTTTAAAGCATAGAATGCGTTAAGATAAAAGCCTTCTGACTTTACAACTCCTTTAAAGCTGAACTCCAGGTAACACTTTTTAAAGCGGTTCTGCAAACACTTCATTTAGTAAATCTCTTTGCCTTCCAAATCAGGCAAAGAGAACTAAATGAAGTGTTTTTTTTTTTTTTCACTTACCTTGTAATTGCTGCTCTGTCTCTTCGGCGGTGGGCGGGGTCTCCGCATCGATCCTCGTCATGCCGCACTCCCTCCTGGGATCTGGTGTCATTGATCCCAGGAGTCAGTGCGGACATCCGCCGAAATCTCGCAAGATTTATGGGGCTCCTGCCGAAATCTCGCGAGATTTATGGGGCTCCTGACAAAATCTCGCGAGATTTCGGCAAACGTGAGCTACACTTTGCCGTTACTACACACGGGCGAGATCGGCGCAATAACGGCGGTGCATGCTGGGCCATCTGAAGTGCCTGTGTGGTTTCACATGTCCACAGGCAAGATGGCACCCAGCAGCAAGATTTAATATAACTTTTTTTAGGTGACGAAAACCGGCAGCAGTTCGTTAGGAAAATAGAACACGTGAGTGCTTAATTTACATCTCCTAATCCTTTGCATTGTACTAAAAAAAAAAAAAATTACAGACAGTGCAGAACTGCTTTAAGTCATTATAGCAACAGATTTTTTTATTCTTTTGGGATAAAGGTTTTACATAAATTAATAAAAGCTGGACAGTGTAAGCACCCCTGTCAGTTTGTTTGAACCCTCTAGCTCAGGGGTCTCAAACTGGTGGCCCTCCAGCTGTTGCGGAACTACAATTCCCATGAGGCATTGCAAGGCTGACGGTTACAGGCATGATGGGACTTGTAGTTCCGCAACATCTGGAGGGCCGCTAGTTTGAGACCCCTGCTCTAGCTGTTACTTTTGATGGACAATTTGGTCTGTTGAAGGAAGTTGTAAAATAACAGACTTACTGGCCAGGTCACCGGGTGAAAATAAGAGAAAAAAAGGCTGAAAAAAAGAAAATGACCACTACATGTAGGAGATGGTAAGCTTCAATATAATACATGTTTAGTTTTAGGTTTCAAACCGTTTTACACATAAATCTATAAGAAAAGTATCAGCACAACATTTGTTTTATCTTTTTATTTTGTTGAGCTGCAGATGTGACCTTGCATGTTAGATTCCCCCTGACCTCCGCTTGTATGGGGCTCCCCAGCCAGTAAATACCCTGGAGACATATGTTAAGGATTACCATATTCATCCTGTGATTTGCATAAATGCTGGCTATTGCAGCACCATTACACCTTCATGTTTGTATCCTTACAAGATGTGTTTTCAACAAATGTGGACATTAAAGACTTCCCTTGGGGAAATGTTCTGGGAAGTATCAAAGAGAAGAGTGATGTACAGTTATGGGGATGGGAAAGCCAAATGACAGGACTTAGCGACACAGAATTACTAACAGGTGGACGGAGCCCTGCAGCACGTGAAACTTTCATGGTAAGAAATCCTGGGAAGAAACTTGCAGATTACAGCATTTCTTTTATTGACATATGAGAAAAGAAGAGGGGAGATTTATGGTTCTGATTCTCTTCTCTCAAAAAATTTGGCTTCTTCTCCCCTTTTATTTGATCTAGCAATGAGGTCATAGTGGTGATTCTTATTCACCAGTCACTGCCACTACAGACAGTAATTTTTTTTTTATCCGTTTTTTTTTGTTTCTGCTTTTTTTAGCCACTCTGACCAAGAACGACAAAATATTAACTTTAAAGTGGAACTCCAGGAATTCAGCCACTTTTTAAAATGTACATTCCACCTCCTATGGACTTTAGACATGTGCAATTCGTTTTGTTTTTTTTCGTTATTTTCGATCGTTCGTTTTCATACGAATGAACGAATCGTTCGAATCGTACGAATCCAAATAACGAATCGTTTGAATCGTACGAATCCGATTGACGAATATATCGAATCGAACGAATCCGAAAAACAACGAAAATCCGAAAAAACTAATTAGAAACAACGAATATACTAATGAAGAAAATCCGAAAAACGAAAACGAACGAAAAAATCGTACATTTGTAACTTTTTTTTCGATTTGTAATTTTCCGTGTCTCTATTGAACAAAAAAATTCATACATTCGTAAAAATTTTTTTCGATTCGTAACTTTTTTTTTCGATTCGTAAATTATTAAAATGTAATAATAGCATACACATTACATAAAATTATGAATTATGCTCCGATTACGAATCTACGAATGTTACGAATGTACGAATAAATACGAATGCGTCCGAAAATTAAACTAACGGAAAAACGAATCAACGAAAAAAATATCTCTTACGAATGTACGAATCGTTACGAATACGAACACTGACGACTTAAGAAAGTACGAATCGTTACAAATCCAAACACCGACGACTTACGAATGTACGAATCGTTACGAATCAACGGAAACGAAAAAAACGAAACGAAAAATAATTTTTTTTTGTTGTGCACATGTCTAATGGACTTATCTGTTTAACCACTTACCACAAACCACCATAGCTGACTGTACGTCGGTACTTTGACGTAGAATACCGGGGTTATGGCAGCAGATAGCTACCATAGCCCCGGTATTTTCTGCAACGGTGGGCAGTCCTCTTTATGGTAAAAGTGGTCTCAACCGCGGATTTGCTGCACAATCACTTTTATCGGCGGCGGGAGAGGTGCCCCTTCCACCACACGCTCTGGTCGTCTCTGCCGCTTACCGGAACCGCCGGTAGCGGCGGAGACGATCCGATGCTGTCCCCTCAGTAGCATGGAGCCAAGTGAGGGGAAGATGGCCCCCACTCATCTCCATAACAATGCAGGGCGGAAGCAATGTCAAAACGTCACTTCTGCCCATAGCTCTTAAATGGCCATTTTTTCTAAATTATTTTTTTAAATGCCAATTTCTTTTTTTTTATTGCATTTTAGTGTAAATATGAGATCTGAGGACTTTTTGACCCAGATCTCATATTTAAGAGGTCCTGTCATGCTTTTTTTCTATTACAAGGGATGTTTACATTCCTTGTAATAGGAATAAAAGTGACACAATTTAAAAAAAAAAAAAAACAGTGTAAAAATAAAAGGTTAAAAAAAAATATTTTAACGCGCTCCGTCCCGCCGAGCTCACGCGCAGAAGCGAACACATACGTGAATAGCGCCCGCATATGAAAACGGTGTTCAAACCACACATGTGAGGTATCGCCGCGATCGGTAGAATGAGAGCAATAATTCTAGCCCTAGACCTCCTCTGTAACTCAAAACATGCAGCCTGTAGAATTTTTTAAACGCCGCCTATGGAGATTTTTAAGGGTCAAAGTTTGTCGCCATTCCACCAGCGGGCGCAATTTTAAAGAGTGACTTGTTGGGTATCAATTTACTTGTTGTAATATTATCTTTCACAATCTAAAAAAAAATTGGGCTAACTTTACTGTTGTCTTATTTTTTAATTAAAAAAAGTGTATTTTTTTTTTCAAAAAAAAGTGCGCTTGTAAGACCGCTGCGCAAATACGGTGGGACAGATAATATAACAACGACTGCCATTTTATTCTCTAGGGTGTTAGAAAAAAAATTATAATGTTTGGGGGTTCTAAGTAATTTTCTAGCAAAAAAATTTTTTTTTAACTTGTAAACAACACATCTCAAAAAGAGGCTCAGTCCTCAAGTGGGTAATTTGCATCAGTACAGAACACAAATGAAAATTCTGTACTGTACTTTACAATACAATCGTTCGTTCAGGTGGGGAGAGCTGGTCGTAAGTCCGAGCATTCGTTAAACAGGTAAGTTGTTAAACGAGGAGTATCTGTACTAACATCTCATAGTTAGTACAGCAAGCTCCTTGCAAGCTCATCAGTTATTTTTCATTCAGCCCACTGGGTTTAACGAAAACAAAAAACCTGCCTGTGTGTACTAGGCATACAGTATATGTAAACAGCATAACAGGGTAAATAGTCTTCATAAAATTTTACTGGCCTGTAACTAGGCTCTGCTTGAAAAAAAAAGGCGACATTATGAAAAAAAATCAAGGTCTGGCTCAAACAGAAACATTACACCATCCATGGGGGAGAGCCCCCGGGGAAAGAGAGTTCTGAAAAGGGGCTCCCAAACATATACAGTATCATCTCCACAAGCCATACCTCTGAATGTAGCTGTTCAGGGATTGGCTAGGTCAGATAAATATACATAACCTAGGGATTGTTCTTTCCACACTGACTGCTGGAACCTCCTTCCAGTAACAAACAAAAGCAATCAAACCACCGGGCATAAGGAAAACTTACAGGGCACAAAAAAGGTGAATATCAGCTCAGGCTCATTATAGCTCAACATTAAAGCAGTTGTAACTCTAAAAGGAAAAAAAAGGAAAAAAAAAAAAAAAAGCTTGTGTTCCTTTAACCACTTCAGCGCCGGAAGGTTTTACCCCCTTCCTGACCAGGCCATTTTTTGCAAAACGACACTGCGTTGCTTTACCTGAAAATTGCACGGTCGTGCAGCGCTGTACCCAAAAAAAACCAAACAAATAAAGCTTTCTTTTGGTGGTATTTGATCACCTCTGCGGTTATTATTTTTTGCACTATAAACGAAAATAGAGTGACAATTTTGAAAAAAAAACTAAAAAGTTTACTTTCTGCTATAAAACATACCCAATAAAAAAAATGTATGTCTTCATCAGTTTAGGTCAATATGTATTCTGTTACATATTTTTGGTAAATAAGCGAATATTGATTGGTTTGCACAAAATAGTAATTACTAGTAATGGCGGCGATCATCAATTTTTAGTGGGGCTGCAACAGTGTGGTGGAAAAATCGGACACCTAACTGATACTTTTTGGGGACCAGTGACATTATTACAGTGATCAGTGCTAAAAAAAAAAAAAATGCACTGTTACTGTACTAATGACACTGGGAGGGAAGGGGTTAACATCAGGGGCGATCAAAGGGTTAAGTGTGTCCCTGGGGGTGCTTTCTAACTGTGAGGGATGTGCTTTGACTAAAGGAAAACAGAGATCCGTGTTTTTGCTTAGAAGTAACACAAGATCTCCATTTTCCCCTTTGGCAGAACAGCGATCTGCCTTGTTTACATAGGGAGACAGCTGTTCTGCCTCTCCTCAGTACGATCGGCGGGTCCCGGTGGACATTGCAACCACCAGACCCGTTGATTGGCTCCCAATTGGCTGACCAATCACAGTGGAAGCGGAGCTCCGGTGGCGCGCACACAAACCCCGGAGCCAGAAAAAAAATCACGTACAGGTACGTGATTTTGTGCTTAAGGCCCGCCCTGCCGCAGTATATGTATGTGGGGCGGTCCGTAAGTGGTTAAGGCATGATCTATAGCAAAGTGCTTCTGCAGTGTAATTTGTCTCTTTCTATGTTGTAAAATACATAGTTGACTCTGCCTGTTCATGTGTCCACCCAGGGTGTGCTTACCACGCTAATCATGGCTGCTGATCCATGATACTGTGGTCAGTTTACGTACCTCTGTCATCCCACTCTCTGCTCTGAGTCTCTCCCCCTCCCTCCCTGCCTGTCAATTCCGAAGCCTGTGTGTGAGAGCCTATCTCCTCCCCGCCCCTCCCTTCCTGCTGCTATTTCCTGTGGCTTGAAAGTAACATTTACAAATAACTTGCATCTCCTCTCCTCTGATTTATCAAGATACAAAGTACAGTCCATTTTTTTTTTTAATTCTAATCCTAAATACCTTCTTGTAGAGCAGGGCTGTGTGGTCACATGACCTCTCTCTGCTGGCCGGCTGACATCAAAGGGGAATCTCAGCCTCTCCCACTGCTCTCCTTAGATCGGTGAAAGAGAGTGGAGGAGGATACGTGACAGCACCACAGAGAAGGTATTTAGGATTAGAATTTGAAAAAAACTGACAACACAGTACTTTATATTTTGATAAAACAGAGGGGGTGCAAGTTATTCATGATTCTAAATTCAAAACCACTTTAACTCATTCTTAATGGGGTGTTTTTAAAGTCAGCCACTACAAACACTGTAGCTGCTGACTTTTAATAAGTACACTTACCTGTCCAGCGAGCCCGCGATGTCACCCCCCCCCCCCAGGCTGATCCGTCCATCGCATCGTCTGCCGGCGCCGCCATCTTAACGAAGGGAAACAGGCAGTGGAGCCTTGCGGCTTCACTGTCCGTTTCCTACTGCGCATGTGCGAGTCGCGCGGCGCTTTGTGGAAGTCCGCGTTGTTTTCTGGGACACACACATGTCCCACAACACAATGGGGCAGCTCGCCGAAGAGGAGGAAGTGCCGTGGAATAGGAAGAGGCAGATTAGGAAGACTGCCTAGAAACAGGGGTTTCTGGTAAGTTAAAAAATACATTTATTCAATTTTTTTTTTTTTTAAGAATATTAATGCAATTTTTTATTTTAGGGTGGCCTTCCACTTTAATTTATTAAAGACATCAGTGCATAAGGCAGGGTTGCTACAATGCAACTAGTAAATATGTCCGAACTTGACTTTATTCCAGCCTCTTGTAATCCTCTGTACTGCAAAACACAAACTGGGAGAGGGAGGGGCAGTACTTGGAGTCAATAACCAGGGCCGTTTTTAAGGCAGGGCAAAATGGGCAGCTGCCCTGGGCCCTGTCATTGTTGTGGGGTCCAAAGCAGCTGCCTCATACTTGCCAACTATCCTGGTTTAAATTCCCTCGCCCCTTGAGGGTTTAGTGTCCCAATATCTCAGTGTAAAGTGTTGCTACTAATGTTGCCCAGCTCTGCCCTATTGTTGTGTACAGATGACTCACCTGCAGACCCTGTGTTTACATGTAAATTACCGGCATTCATATGTAAATAGCAGAGGCCAGCGGCATTGATATGTATATCATGCCCCCCTGAGGTCATATCCACAGTAATCTCTAGCAACCAATCAACAAGCAGAAATCATGTGCTGAGACCTCTAGCAACTAACCAGGGAGCTGTAATGTGTTCTGTAACCTCTAGTAACCAGTCAGTGAGCAGTAATGATACCTCTGGCAACCAATCGCAATAGCTGCCTAATCTGATTCAGTAAACTGATTTTGAGTCTAGCTGCTATTGTCTCAGAGTAGGTGGAGAGCAAAACTGCATGGGGGGGCAAGAAAAGTTTTGCCCAGGGTCCAATCAATATTAAAGACGGCCCTGGCAATAACATGCCCATGATTCCCATGCATTGACAAGTAACAATGAATGGTCTAAGGTTATCAGTGGTGTACCCCAAGGTTCAGTGCTGGGACCCTTACTTTTTAATATCTTTATAAATGATATTGGGTCTGGGATCAAAAGTAAAATTTCTGTCTTTGCAGATGACACCAAGCTATGCAGTGGAATAACGTCCTTACCATCATACATACTAGGGGGAGTACAACTGGGGGAATCCATAGTGGAGAAGGATCTGGGGGATTTGGTAGATCATAAGCTCAATAATAACATGCAATGCCAAGCTGAGGTTTCCAAAGCAAGCAAAATCCTTTCTTGCATTAAGAGAGGTATGGACTCCAGAGAGAGAGATATCATTTTGCCCCTGTTCAAATCATTAGTAAGACCTCATCTGGAATATGCAGTTCAGTTTTGGGCACCAGTTCTCAAAAAGGATATCAGGGAACTGGAATAAGTGCAGAGAAGGGCAACCAAACTGATAAGAGGCATGGAGGAGCTCAGCTATGAGGAAAGATTAGAGGAACTGAATTTATTCACTCTTGAGAAGAGGAGAATAAGGGGGGATATGATCAACATGTACAAATATATAAGGGGTCCATATAGTGAACTTGGTGTTGAGTTATTCACTTTACGGTCAACACAGAGGACAAGGGGGCACTCTTTACGTCTAGAGGAAAAGAGATTTCATCTCCAAATACGGAAAGGTTTCTTCACAGTAAGAGCTGTGAAAATGTGGAATAGACTCCCTCCAGAGGTGGTTCTGGCCAGCTCAGTAGATTGCTTTAAGAAAGGCCTGGATACTTTCCTAAATGTACATAATATAACTGGGTACTAACATTTATAGGTAAAGTTGATCCAGGGAAAATCCGATTGCCTCTAGGGGGATCAGGAAGTGATTTTTTCCCCCTGCTGTAGCAGATTGGAGCATGCTCTTTGGGGGAGGGGGGGGGGGGGTTTGCCTTCCTCTGGATAAACTGTAGGTATAGAATGGGGTATATTGGATTGTACGATATTTTTTATTTTTATTTATTATTTCTTTTTTTTATGGTTGAACTGGATGGACTTGTGTCTTTTTTCGGCCTAGCTATCTATGTAACTATGTAACTAGGTAACATACACAAAGTTGATCTTAGCAGTCTTTTACCTTCACGGTCCAATCACAGGCTGAGGATGGGAAGGTGACCAATCATTATTGCTGAAACACAGTGGAGAATCATCAGGATGCTGACCTGGTTGTGTGGTATGCCAGGATTCTGGAATGGATGGAAACATAATAAAAATAATTTTCCAGCTTTGGTATATAATTCAATTGTGTATTTAGCTCTTTGTCTGGCATTCAGCTTTTTACATTACAATCCAGTAAAAACAACTGAAAAGGGTAATAGCCATCCTGCAAAGCAGTTCAGTTTTTCCTTCAGAAGTTGTTCTAAAGTAATGGGTCACACTACTGCCTTTTGTGCATAATCTGGTGATCCTGGAACACACCTGTTGGTGATGCTGGAACACCCTCCTTGCTGCCTCTCACACACAAAGGTAAAAAATGCCAGTACTTTGGGCTCTTTCACACGGGGCGGATCAGTGCAGATCCGCCCCGTGGATATCCGCTTGCTCAGCGGGGATCGCCGGAGCGATCTCCACTGAGCAGGAAGATGACAGGTCCGTCTCTGCACACAGCGCAGGGACGGACATGTCAGAGCGCCGCTCTCCCCTATGGGAGATCGGGTGACGACGGACCGTAGAGTCCGTCGTCATCCAATCCGCTCTGCAGACGGATGAAAAAATAGGGGTTTTCTCCATCTGCAGAAACGGAGCATAGCGGGCACGGACGAGATCGGGTGTCAGCGGATGCTCATCCGCTGACACCCGCTATCCCATAGGGATACATATATGTGCGTTTTTCATCCGAAAGCGGAAGGATGAAAAACGGACATACGGACCGTCCGTGTGAAAGAGCCCTTTGGGTTTCCTTGAAGCCACCAATCAGGTTTTAATCCTTGAAAGTGATTGGTACACTCCTACTGACCTTTTATAGAAACTTCTGTAAAAGATTATGCAGAACTCAAATTAAGGCAATCCAAGTGAACTATCTGCCTTCAACATAGTTGCTGTATTTACTGGATAGCGTGCTAAATGTTTTCAATTGACTGGATTTGCTCTGTAATGTTAAATTAAATAGATTACAGCAGTACGGATGAGATTTGTTTTGCTGCAAAAGGAGTGAGACTCCATAACTTTAAGGACAGAGATGGAAACAGCAGCAAGCGGTTCTTGTTGAAGGGTACACTAAAACCTTCATAATTGAACAGTCCATTGGCAACCTTCCCAAGCCTCCTGCTTTGCAGGATATTGCTATAAAATGTGCACTTTAAATTATCCTCATTTATCCTATTTATGAGAGAGAGAAAAAAGAAAGAAAAAAAATCCTGTTTAGATTCTTGCCATTGTTCCAACAAGTGCAGACAATGTCTAGTCTGGAAAATGCGGCACGTTGTGTGAAATTTGTAAGTGGCTTTGTCTGTTGTTGAAAGTGATGAAATGATTCCTGTACATTTTGCTGAATAAAAGAGCACAGCTCCAGGACCTGCCGTAACTCTATTCCCAGACAAATGGAACATCTGAAAGGAACAGCTGGGTGTTTCTCAATTGAAATATATTATACATGTACATAGGATCGCTTCATAAATCAAAACTATTTTAAAAAGCTCTCCAAGCTTTATGTATACTAAGTATTTTATAGTCTATATTAAATTTTCTTCCTATGTCTACCATTCTTGAAAATAAATAACAGCCATACCCTTAAACTGTTTTCTTTTTTTTTCAATATTTGTCCTATAGAACAAATCATTCTAGTTCATTGATTTTGCTTCTTAAAGTGGGGTTCCACTGCCTCCTCGTTTTATTTTTTTTGCGGTACGTTAGAAATCTTATATGGTTCTAAAATGATCACTCACGTCTCCCGTCCTACCCGCGGTTATCCTTTAATTCTCTCCTCCAATAGTGTATTTATAAAATCCCCGTACGGGGGTTTCATCTTGCCTGTGGGCATGTGAAACCCACAGGCATTCTCTTCCGGGATGTGCTGACATTGTGCTGACGTCAATTTCCCATCATGCAATGCCCCTTGTCGCAGATCTCGCGCATGCGCATTAGACACGTTGCGCGAGTGCCGTTCACAGCTTCTGTTGCCATCACAACAGGCGGCGTCCTCGCAATCGCGTCACTTCCTGTTTGGAAGTAACGTGATTCTAGACCTCGGCGGTGCTCAAAGACTCCTGGGAAATGGTGACTCACAGGAGCCTTAGCGAGCCTTGCCGCCGAGGGAAGTGATGTTTTTAGCGCAGAGGCAGATTACGTGGGACCACCTAGCAACAGGCAGAACTAGGTAAGTGACATTTTTTTTTTCTCCATTTTTTTTTTTTATGCGATTGTAGGCAGGTCTAAACAAACTTATATTTATGGGGGAAACTCCACTTTAAAGCAGCATTTCTCAACCTTTTACCCCAGAGGAAGCCCTTAAATATTTTTCTGGTCCCTTACTAAATCCAAATCAATGGATGTCAATGGGGAAAATGTGCTTTACATTGGTGGTTTGTAAGGATAAGCTCAGGCGTGTTCGCAACTCCACGTGCCCGCACCCACCAGGAAGCTGACACTCCGCAGCGCGAATCACAGGTAGTGAGACATTCCCTGATCTGTGCAGCCACAGATCGGGAAATGTCTCACTGCCTGTGATTAGCGCTGCAGAGTGTCAGCTTCCTGGCGGGCACGGGCACGTGGAGTACCGAAAAAAGCCTGAGCCTTCCTTAGTGGTTTGTAGGAAGAATGCAATCCATACCGATAATAATCAGACAACCAGCCTTACAGACAGCTAAACAGACAGCCTACTTCACCCTGGGGTGCCTTCAGGTTTCTTCAGGTGTGCCTTGGCAAAATGTCTAAAAATGGACAAGAAAATCTATACAAGCCAGCAGGTGGATCAAGCCTGCCTTCTCATTGTGCACAATTACAACCTTCTAGCCAATCAATGATGTCATAGGTTGATCAGGAAGACGCGGGGCGCCTGCACATCATCCTTGTTTGCCCTTCCCCTGCCCCCAGAGGTGGCTCAATGCTTTGTGAGGCCTTAGGCAAAATTTAGACATGAGGCCCCACATTTACACCCTTTGCAGGGGTTAAGGAAGAACCCAAAGGCCGAGCATCTTATTACTGCTGACGCTTGTGTGGGTGGGATGTGTACTGCGCCAATCACATGGGATGAATAGGAGAGGAGGGTCAGCAAGGATTGGCGCAGTATACATCCCACCCATACAAGCAGCAGCAGTAGTGATATGCTCTGCCTCAAGGTGAATAGGGGTGGGTGGTATGTGCAGGAGGGGGGCACAGAGTGAATAGGGATGGGTGGTATGCGCAGGAGGGGGGCACAGAGTGAATAGGGGTGGGTGGTATGCGCAGGAGCGGGGCACGGAGTGAATAGGGGTGGGTGGTATGTGTAGGAAAGGAGCACGGAGTGAATAGGGGTAGGTGGTATGGCAGGAGGGGGGCACAGAGTGAATAGGGGTGGGTGGTATGGCAGGAGGGGGGCACGGAGTGAATAGGGGTGGGTGGTATGACAGGAGGGGGGCACGGAGGGAATAGGGGTGGGTCGTATGTGCAGGAGGGGGGCACAGAGTGAATAGGGGTGGGTGGTGTGTGCAGGAGAGGGGCATGGAGTGAATAGGGGTGGGTGGTATGTGCAGGAGGGGGGCACGGGGAGATCTCCGATCTCTGGTAATGAGCACTCAGCATCACTCCATGAGAATTCACTCCCATCTCAGCACTTGTAAGCTGCAGCTCCACCTCCTCCCTTGTAAGATTTTTTGCAGACAGCATTGGAGCACACTGAGTGGGAGCGCCAGAAAGAGCTGAGAGAGAGTGAGGATAATCCATGCCCACGTGCGTCTGTGTCTTTAAAAATGTGACAGGAGCCAGAGAGTGACAGGAGCGGCTTTGTCTCATCCATGGGTGCCCTGTGGGACAGCCTCAGGGGTTGCTCTTAGGCAAATTAGGCAGCTGCGAGGCCCCTGTGAGTCTGAGGCCTTAGGCGACCGCCTAATTTGCCTAATTAGAGAGCCGCCTCTGCCTGCCCCTCTCTGTCAGGACTGGGGTCACATTAGCTGAGCGAGGGAGAGAAACTGAAGAAGAGAAATGCTGGAATACTAGTCAGTTTCAGTGTGCAAAGGTGTATTGACTTTGGAAGAATAAATCACTTATAATGTTGGATGTCCCATGTGTGTTTGGATGTTGCTGCATTATGTAAAACTATTAGTTTAGTTGTTTTACAATAGGGTGCCTCAAGATTGTGCATAATTTAAAAAAAATGCCACGACTGAAAAAGGGTTGAGAAATAGTGATTTGGGTAATTCTGCTGGTCTTGTCAAGTAGTATTGGAGTACTGGAACTACACAGGCACCATAAGATAGGAGGTTAATCAGCCACAGCTCAAGGTACCCCTAGCAACCTTTGGAGGAACCCTAGGTTGAGAATGGCTGGCTTAAAGTATACATGTAGTGCAGTTGTAGATAGTAAATTGGTGCCATTAGTTGATTGCAAGCACCTCCACATGCCATTATATTTAAAGGTGAGTTCCACCCAAAAGTGGAACTTCCGCTTATTTGCTTTCTCCCCCCTCCGGTGCCACATTTGGCATCTTTCAGGGGGGAGGGGGGAACGGGTACTTTGACAGGTCCCTATCCCCACTTCTGGCACACGGTACTGCAGCACCCCCTCATCTTTCCTCTGCCGCCGGGCCAATTAGAAAGCGCAGTGCTCTTCGCACATGATCAGTAGGGAACCGTCTGTGAAGCCAAAAGGCTTCACTGTCCATTCCTCTTAGTGGTGGTGGCAGCACCCAACAGCCGATCCGAAGATTGGCTGGGGTACCGACATTGCGGGCTCCCTGGATAGGTAAGTGTCCATATATTAAAAGTCAGCAGCTACAGTATCTGTAGCTGGTGACTTTAATTTTTTTTTACCCAGGCTGGAACTCCGCTTTAATGATCCTCAGATGTCCCAGACCAAGGGTGCTCATTTATGCAAATATCTGCCTCAGCTTTCCTCGAAAACCCCTACTTTCTCCCACATATCAGTATTGGTTAGTGAAGCCATCTATCGCAGAAAGGAAAGGACTGAATAGAGATACAGGAAGCCAGAGGAGGGCAACCAGACCCATATTGCTAAACTCTAGAGATTACTGCACACCTCCCTAAGAGATCGAAGCCCCATGCATCCATGTAACCCACCAGAACTTCCAGGGCACATCAAACAGTACATCCACAAGTGAAACACATACCGTATTTATCGGCGTATACCCTCAAAAAAATAACAAAAATAGCGAGCGGTGCCGAAAAATAGCGAGCGCCGCCGAAAAAGACCGAACCGCCGCCGGAAAAGACCTAAGCGCCGCCGAAAAAGACCGAAGCGCTGCCGAAAAAGACCGAGCCGACTGTTCGGCTCCGCTCGTAGTCCCGCCTCCCTGCGCTCGCTCCCGAAACAGCAGGGAGGCGGGACTCCGAGTGGAGCCGAACAGGCTCTGTCTTTTTCGGCGGCGCTTCGGCCTTTTTCGGCGGCGGTTCGGTCTTTTTCGGCGGCACTTGCGCGGTCTGTCTTGGCGGCGGGAAATTTAAACGTGGGCAGGGCTGCAAATGACGCTGGCAAGCTGCAAATGACACTGGGCAAGCTACAAATGACGCTGGCAAGCTGCAAATGACACTGGGCAAGCTACAAATGACATGGGGCAAGCTGCAAATGACACTGGGCAAGCTGCAAATGACGCTGGGCAAGCTGCAAATGACGCTGGGCAAGGCTGCAAATGACGCTGGGCAGGCTGCAAATGACGCTGGGCAAGGCTGCAAATGACGCTGGGCAAGCTGCAAATGACGCTGGGCAGGCTGCAAATGACGCTGGGCAAGCTGCAAATGACGCTGGGCAAGCTGCAAATGACGCTTAAATGTAAGTTTTTTTTTTTCCCTAAACTTCTCTCCTAAAACTTTTTTCCTTAAAATGCCCTCCTAAACTTGGGGTGCGTGTTATACGGCGGTGCGTGTTATACGCCGATGAATATGGTACTTTAAAAAAGCCATGAAATTCATGCAAAATGTAGTCATTTATTATGGTGTGCTGCTTTTATTATACTGTATATGTATAACTTTAGTTAAACATTATTGAAAATTAAAAGGTTATTAAAGAAGAAGACTTTTGAAGATGGCATAATAAAGTTCCTTGTGATCTTTGTGGAACCCAATTTAGGTTTACATGTTGGAGGAAGAAATTTGTATGAACTCACATCCTGGGTTTCAAGAAATCCTTAGGACAAAAAAAGAATGAAAAAACACAAAAATTGCATAATAATTGATAGTCCACAACCAATTCAATCAATATTAATGAAGTGGATTTCGATTGATAATTAAAGCAGATTTACATTCTCTCTTCGGCGTTCCGGAGCTCCCTGCTGGCTGCTGACATCTTTGTACGATCTGCTTACGGGTACTCATCTCCGGCTGTTTTCATTGGCCAGGAGATAATGTCCCTCTCATGCATGCACGGGAGTTCATTCATCGCGACATTGACAAAACGTATATTGAGCTGCACATATATAACGCTATATGTACAGGGTAGACAGACAGGAAAGAGGTCCAAACATTCATTACTCTTTACTCATTACTATGTTTTTATAACATTGGCTCCCGCTGCTGTTAACCAAAGTCAGTCAACCAATGAGAAAAGAAAGAACGATAGGGGCGGGGTCTGAATGGACACATGGACCTGTGACTCGGCTTGGGTGCCTCCATAGCAAGCTGCTTGCTGTGGGGGCACTTAATAGGAGGGAGGGGCCAGGATCAAGAATGACCCCAGAAGAAGAGGATCTGGGCAGCCCTGTGCAAAACCATTTCAAAGAGCAGGTAAGTATAACATGTTTGTTCTTTTTAACTAAAAAAAAACGGGACTTTACAATCACTTTAATGATCATACCTAATACCAACTTATATTCGCCAAAGCTCATTTGACCCAGGAACAATGTTGGTGAAGATGGAACCTCTGGCCCCTTGGTAATAGATTTACTGCCCTAAACTGACTTAATCTCTAATTTACTTGTGTTCCACTCTAATAGCTCTTGAAACATCTGCAATACCAATTTCTTCTTCTTACAGGGACAACTGGAGGAGAAGCAGTTTGAGAAATATCAGACGTGTCTTAAGGCTGCCCTATCAATGTATTTAGTGGTGTTTATGTCCTTTTTGATGCTGTTTTACACTTTTCTGTTCCTCTCCCTATCTTTCTTTGTGTTACTTTTAATTCCTTCTCACTTACCACCATAAAGTATGGAAGCATCTTGACATTTTCTTCCTATAGTCAAGAACTTATGCAAGTAGATCTGCTGAACCTGTCTAATGATTCTCAATAGGCAATACATAACAACCTCTGTTTACACATATCCTATATAGCAGCCTTTTTCAACCAGGGTGCCCAGCCAGCCTGGGGTGCCTTGAGGTTTCTTCAGGGGTGTCTTGGCAAAATGCCTAAAAATTGCCCAACAATGCATACGTGCCAGCAGGTGGATCAAGCCTGCCTTTTAGTTACACAAATCCACAGGTTTTTATTGTGCACAATTTCAACCTTCCAGCCATCGGCATCCTAACAACCAGTGATGTCATCAGCATTGATAAGAAGGGTGTTGATCATCTGCACAGCATCCTTGTTTGCCCCTCCCCATCAACACTGAGGGGACATTACCTGAATGATGGAGAGAAACTAAGGGAGAGGAGAAACACTGGAATATTAGTCAGTACTAGTTTGCAAAAGTGTATTTGCTTTGTAAGAAACAAATCACCTCTAATGTTGGGTGTCCTACGTGTGTCGATGCTAAAAACCTATTAGAATAGGTTTTTACATTTTAGAATGGGGTGCCTTGAGATTGTCCATAATTGTAAAGTGTGCCTTGACTGAAAAATGGTTGAGAAACACTGCTATATAGTCATGAAAATACTCTTTTGTGTACACATACAATGTCATGGAAAGCTCTGTTTTTTCTCTTAACAACCACTGATTCAAAGTCCCAAAATATAAATGGGGAGCTTGACAATCCAGCATGAAAATCTTGTATATTTAGTTTCCTCTATTTTTTTCCATCCAGCTCAGTTGCTTTTTTGATCAACTTTTGTTGAGCTGAGTGGTGCTTGTAGGGCCACCCATGGTTTGATTTTCAGCCAATTCAGTACATTTTAATGCATAATCGATTTTGCTGTACTATTTGAACAACCTACAAAATCATTCACAACTCTGCCTCCAGCTACATCAGTAACCTTGTCTCAAAATACCAACCAAACCGTTCTTTTCGCCCTCCCAAGACCTCCTGCTTTCTAGCTCCCTTGTTTCCTCTTCTCATGCTTCTCTTCTCATTCTCTTAATTTTTAATAAAGAAGAGGAGTTTTAAGATATCTGCACGATGATGGCCTTGTATTATTTTCTTTGAACTGTTTAAGATACATGGGAGATGTTATCCTTTTGCCTGGAGCCCAGAATTATGCCCCCTACACACGGTCGGAAATTCCGACGGAAAATGTCTGATCGGACCACGTTGTCGGAAAATCCGACCGTGTGTGGGCTCCATCTGACTTTTTCCGTCGGAATTTTAAGATCCTGCTCTCAAATTTTCCGACAACAAAATCCGATCAAATTAGGAGACCAAACCTATTGGTTAATAGCCTCTATGTAGTTCCGTCATACGCAACGAATGTCACCACATTCAGAATGATCGGATTTTCCGACAACTTTGTCCGACTGTGTGTATGCAACATCAGTGTCGGACAAAATTTTTCGGAAAAAAATCAGACAGATTTTGTGGTCGGAATTTCCGACCGTGTGTATGGGGCATTAGAATGTATCGGGAGGTGGTGATCGTTGATAAATATGGATGAGCCAAACCTTAGTATGCTTGCAAAGTAGTGCATTTTTCCCGTGTTTAGAATGAATCTGGAGAAATCCATGATAGAGGCTTGATACTTAAAATACAGGGAAAGGTGCAAAGTGATCTATTGTTTACAGGTGGAGCATGTTGGTGTGAAAGGTGGTGGAGTACAAAAGATGGTCACATTAAAGGAGGATATTGCGGTGGAGCGCAGATACTGTATATTGGACATTATAGTGAAACGGACACTTGATATAGTGATAAATATCTATATATATATATAGATATATCTAGAAATATATATATATATATATATATATATATATATATATATATATATATATATATATATATATATATATATATATACATTTTAATAATAAAACCATAGTTGAATCCAATCACAAACAATTATGCCTTTTTCCTTTAATAAAGGTGATCCCATATACTGTATACAGTAACATTTGTTAGGCAATCTTATAATCATTCCAACCAGGATATAAATAATTTGTGGTGATTACTCACTAATTGATTCATCTCAAGAAATCTTTTGACTCACGGTAAAATGTGGCAGTTGCTGGAAGACATCAAAGTAATCAGGTAATCAAGTTGTTTATTGTTGTTCTGTTGTTCTGTTTATAGAGAAATGCTGATGCAAGCAGTTTTAAACTGAGATTCATCCAAACAAAGCGCTTTTAAAACGGTAACAGATTCAGATGGGTACAGACGAGAATACTTAGGAGGAACGTTGTTCCTCACACTCATTTTCTGCAGCCTCAAACTTTGGAAAAATTGCAATTAACCGATTTGAATAACTGTCTGTCCTCACATGCTCCCTCAATGGTACCGTCTAAATTACTTTCATTATGTATTCATTTCTATGACTGGCATGTTAGGATTGAGAGTAGGGATGAGCCGAACACCCCCCCGTTCGGCTCGCACCAGAACCCGCGAACGGACCTAAAGTCCGTGCGAGCTTTAGAACCCTATTAGTTATAATGGATGCGAACGTTCGAAATTAAAAGTGCTAATTTTAAAGGCTAATATGCATGTTAATGTCATAAAAAGTGTTTGGGGACCTGGGTCCTGCCCCAGGGGACATGTATCAATGCAAACATTTTTTTTAAAAACGGCCGTTTTTTTCAGGAGCAGTGATTTTAATAATGCTTAAATTGAAACAATAAAAGTGTAATATTCCTTTAAATTTCGTACCTGGGGGGTGTCTATAGTATGCCTGTAAAGGGGCGCATGTTTCCCGTGTTTAGAACTGTCTCTGCGCAAAGTGTCATTTTTGAAAGTAAAAAAGCTATTTAAAATCACTTGCGGCTAATGTTAATTCACGGCTCCCGTAACACAGAGAACAGTGATTCATTGAAACTCATTCATAAAAAAAGTCATTGATAAAAAAAAAAAAAAAAAATGAAAAAAAAAAAAAGCGTAGGGGTCCCCCCAAATTCAATAACCAGGCCCTTCAGGTCTGGGATGGATATTAAGGGGGATCCCAGCCAAAAAAAAAAAAAAAAAAAATGGCGTAGGGTCCCCCTCAAAATCCATACCAGACCCTTGAGGTCTGGTATGGATTTTAAGGGGAACCCTAGCCAAAAAAAATGGCGTGGGGTCCCCCTCAAAATCCATACCAGACCCTTATCCGAGCACGCAACCTGGCAGGCCGCAGGAAAAGAGGGGGGGACGAGAGCGGCCCCCCCTCTCGCCTGAACCGTACCAGGCCACATGCCCTCAACATTGGGAGGATGCTTTGGGGGTCTAAGACCCCTAAAGCACCTTGTCCCCATGTTGATGAGGACAAGGGCCTCTTCCCCACAACCCTGGCCGGTGGTTGTGGGGGTCTGCGGGCGGGGGGCTTATCGGAATCTGGAAGCCCCCTTTAACAAGGGGACCCCCAGATCCCGCCCCCCCCCTGTGTGAAATGGTAAGGGGGTACAAAAGTACCCCTACCATTTCACCAAAAAAGTGGCAAAAATGGTAAAAATGACAGGAGACAGTCTTTGACAATTCCTTTATTAAAATCTTCTTTCTTCTTTCTTCATCCTTCGGATTCTTCATCTTCTCCTTCCTTCATCTTCTTCCATCTTCTTCTTCCATTTTCTTCTTCCTCCGATCCGCTTCTTCTTGCGCTGGTCTTCTCGTCCTTCTCGTCCGGCATCTTCTTCCGTCGGCGTCGGTGTCGGTGTCTTCTTGGGCCGCTCCGCGCAATGGGAGGCTCCCGCTGTGTGAGGCTCCGCTCCATCTGACAGGTCTTTTAAAACGGAGGGCACCTGGTGACCCCGCCCCCCTCTGACGTCATGGGGAAAGCCATCATGGAATTCCCCATGACGTCCCTGTGCGTCAGAGGGGGCGGGGTCACCAGGTGCCCTCCATTATAAAAGACCTGTCAGACGGAGCGGAGCCTCACACAGCGGGAGCCTCCCATTGCGCGGAGCGGCCCAAGAAGAGACAGAGACACCGACACCGACGCCGACGCCGACGGAAGAAGATGCCGGACGAGAAGGACGAGAAGGACGAGAAGACCAGCGCAAGAAGAAGCGGATCGGAGGAAGAAGAAAATGGAAGAAGAAGATGGAAGAAGATGAAGGAAGGAGAAGATGAAGAATCCGAAGGATGAAGAAAGAAGAAAGAAGATTTTAATAAAGGAATTGTCAAAGACTGTCTCCTGTCATTTTTACCATTTTTGCCACTTTTTTGGTGAAATGGTAGGGGTACTTTTGTACCCCCTTACCATTTCACACAGGGGGGGGGGGCGGGATATGGGGGTCCCCTTGTTAAAGGGGGCTTCCAGATTCCGATAAGCCCCCCGCCCGCAGACCCCCACAACCACCGGCCAGGGTTGTGGGGAAGAGGCCCTTGTCCTCATCAACATGGGGACAAGGTGCTTTAGGGGTCTTAGACCCCCAAAGCATCCTCCCAATGTTGAGGGCATGTGGCCTGGTACGGTTCAGGCGAGAGGGGGGGGCCGCTCTCGTCCCCCCCTCTTTTCCTGCGGCCTGCCAGGTTGCGTGCTCGGATAAGGGTCTGGTATGGATTTTGAGGGGGACCCCACGCCATTTTTTTTGGCTAGGGTTCCCCTTAAAATCCATACCAGACCTCAAGGGTCTGGTATGGATTTTGAGGGGGACCCTACGCCATTTTTTTTTTTTTTTTTTGGCTGGGGTTCCCCTTAATATCCATCCCAGACCTGAAGGGCCTGGTTATTGAATTTGGGGGGACCCCTACACTTTTTTTTTTGTTTTTTATTAATGAATGACAGCTCTCTGTGTTACAGGAGCCATCAATTCATTAGCTGCGAGTGATTTAAATAGCTTTCTTCCTGCAAAAATGACACTTTTTTGCAGGGAAAGTTCTAAGCACAGGAAACCTGTCCTCCTTCACAGGCCACCTATAGACACCCCCCAGATGTGATACTGCAATGCTGTTCTAACAGCATGCACACACATATCCCCAGAAATAAAGCACATATTGTTGTCAGCAGTCAGCCGCACACTGACACGCTGACACTGTCTGAAACATAATATGCGAGGCCGCCGGCGCGGCGGCCTCTTATACTGTGGGGCGTGTACTAAAGCCCCTGAGCTATAATTGGCTACAGGCATCCTGCCTGTAGCCAATTATGGCTCTCCTCGCTGCCGGCGCTGTGATTGGCCAAGCATGCGGGGTCACAGTGCATGCTTGGCCAATCATCAGCCAGCATTGCACTGCGTGGGCCGCAATGCATTGCGGGGCCGCTCGCATCACACGAATTTGATGCGAGCGGCCCCAATAGTTCTGGGCTCGCCGAGCGAGCGAACACCCGGTGCTCGATTCGAACATGGGTTCGAATCGAACACCGGGCTCATCCTTAATTGAGAGTACGGCTCAGTAGTATTTTAGTTTCTATTTTACAAAGTGGTTCATTCACAAATATGGTGAAATAATTGTTGTAAATATATATGCTAATATAAAGGTCCTAAAGTGACTCTAAGTAACAGTGGCGGCTGGTGCTTGCTGGTCAGTTGGGTCTCCTGCACTGTCGGTCGGTCAGCAGCCGAGCACTAACCCCATCAATGGTGCAGGGTTCCTCCAGGTGGCGGGCGGCGGCTTTACATTGCGTCCTCCTTCCTCGGCTTCACAGCTTTGTGGCTTTCCCTGCATGTCGTCTCCTCCCTCCTCCTCCTAGGCCAAAAGGAGCACTTCTCCTTTCGGCCAATAGAGAAATGGATCTCAAGACTCGCTTCCTGATTGGCAGGGAGGAGAATCAGTGTGATAATAGCAAATAGTCATTTGCTATTGTCACACAACTGGGTGGGTTCGGGTGCAGTGTTCTCCACCCCGAGCCCACCATTTTTTGAAGAACGTGGGGGGTAAGCGATTTTTTCGTGGGCAATTTGTCAGGGCAATGGCTGGTGTTAGGGCTTCAATCATCACGGCACCATGCTTTATATGGTGTCAGGATGATTGAAGCGCATTATTTCTATTATTACATTGTAGTAGTAAATTAAATAGTCAAACTCTCCATAATGCAGAATCAGTGGGAGCCCTAAACATGTCACTTGCCACTGTCGCCTGCCATCAGATTCAGCTTGTGACTTTCCACGTCGCTTGCCACCAGATGCAGAATGTCATTTGCCAAGTCATCTGCCACCAGATGTCGAATGTCACTTGCCATGCAGCCTGCCACCAGATGCGGAATGTCTCTTGCCATGCTGCCTTCCACAAGATGAGGATTGTCACTTGCCACGCTGCCTGCCACCAGATGCGGAATGTCACTTGCCACGCTACATGCCACCAGATGTAGAATGTCACTTGCCACACTGCCTGCCACCAGATGCAGAATGTCGCTTGCCACGTTGCCTGCCACCATATGTGGATTGTCACTTGCCACGCTGCCTGCTACCAGATGTGGATTGTCACTTGCCACGCTGCCTGCTACCAGATGTGGATTTTCACTTGCCACGCTGCCTGCTACCAGATGTGGAACGTAATTTTCCACGTCACCTGCCTTTAGATGTAGCTTGTTACCTGCCACGTTGCCTGTCACCAGATGCGGAATGTCACTGGCCACGTCACCTGCCACCAGATGTGAATGTCACTTGCCACGTCACCTATCACCAGATGCGGAATCTCACTTGCCATGCTGCCTGCCACCAGATGTGGAATGTCATTTGCCATGCTGCCTGCTACCAGATGTAAATTGTCACTTGCCACACTACCTGCCACCAGATGTAAATTGTCACTGCATTGGTGGCAGCACTGGTCCATTTAGCACAGAGGCTAGCCTCTGTGCAGTGGTGGGTTCCGAGGGAAGGCAGGAGAGCGGTGATGCAGGGCGGGCGGTGAGAGATGATGTCATCTCTCTGCTCCCAGCCGCACCTTCGACATTGTGGCTGATAGAACACTGGCTGGGAGGGCGGAAGAACCGTGATGCGGGGGGGGGGGCAGAGAGAGATGATGTCATCTCTGCTTGCCCACCCGCTCGCTTCTCTGATACACCCGGCTCTCATACTGCCCACCCGTCTCTCTCATGCCGCCCGGCTTTTTCATGCTAGCCACACCCGTGTCCCGGCTGCAGAGAGGCCACGGCTAGACTATAGAGAAGGACATTTGATATCTGTGTGGAAGCCGTGGTCTCTCTGTAGAGGTCAGACATGCCCCGTGCTGAGTCAGATCTACAGTATAGGTTTTTTAATGAGAAAAGCTAAAGCTACCTGCAGATTGAAGTGCTCTAGCTCTGACTCAGCAGTTGGGCAAGTCAGACCTTGGATTAGATACAGGGCAAGCGTGGGAAGGGTTTTTTTCCTTTTCCGCAGAGATGAGCTTTAGAAGTGTATTGTTATCAGATTCAGAAATACAGTACAGCAAATTAAGTTATGAAAATCATGCTTTCAGGAACTATTAAAGTTTAAGTTTAGATATTTTTTTTTTTAAATCAGCACATGGGATAGTACTTACATTAAATGAGAAGAAGTAATCTTCTGACACTGTGGGGGGTTATTCCGAGCCACTAGACCTGAGTATGCCCACCCTTTCCATCATTAGCCCTAGTTCTTCAGCTGGCTAGCATTGGGGCCCATGTGGTGGTGCACATGAGTAAACTCTCTGTAAAGTCTGCATGCAGTAAACAATGCTGCTAGTTAAATGGTCAGTCCCTATGTGCTCAGTCTCTGCCAGCAGCAACAGGTTAATGGCAGCATAGTCATCTCACAAGTCCCACAGATACAGCAACAGGGGTCCCACTGTTCAGATGTCAGCTCACTTTTGGATCTGCCTGGAGCAACTCCAGTCCTCAGCACACAGCTGCGCGCTTGTAGCAGGTTGATGATCACACAGGAGCAGCAATGTGCGCACATTAGTCTCCTTGCAGCAAAGAGGAAATCACTTGGCATTCAGCCTGTGAAAATACAGCTCTCTCGCTCTATACCCGGCTTCTACTTGACATTGTAGTCTCATAGTCCATTGACTCCCATAGCATGATCTTTCTCCTGCACTATATCTCCCGTGATTCCATGCTGCCCACCATCAAGTCTCTTGAGCTCCTTCTGCGTCTCAGCTACCCCTGGTGGATGGAGATAGAATTAACCCATTCAGCTGAATTCCATTGGAAGCACAGAAAGCACTGCAGCACATTGTCCTTAAGCATTCTCTGTCTCCAGCCAAGCACCTGCCTACATGTAAAACTGTATACAATCTTTAAAGATTAGCAAATAATGAAATAAAAAATCCATCAATTTCGCAAAAAAAAATTGCAGTAGGTCTACTCATTTAAAGAGGAGCTCCAGTCTGTAAAAAAAAATAAAATAAAAAAATTTAAGTCAGCGCCTGCTGACTTTTAAAATAAAGACACTTACCTGTCCAGGGATCCCGTGATGTCGGTACCCATAACCTATTCGTCAATCAACTTTGGGTGCAGGTGCCGGCAAAGCAAGTAAAGGAAACCAGCAGTGAAGCCTCCAGATGTCACAGCCGGTTTCCTACTGCGCATGTGTAAGTAGCACTGCACTTTCTGAATAGTTCCGCCGTCTTCTGGGACCTCTGCGTGTCCCAGAAGGCAGCGGGGGAAGGAAGAGAGGCTGGAAATTTCGTATATCGCCGATGGTGATCTTACCCTGGAAGTGGGAGTGGGTATCTGTCAAAACCATGTACCCACTCCCCCCCCAGAAAGTGCCAAATGTGGCAATGGAGGGGGAGAGGGTGCAAACAAGTGGAGCTTCCACTTTTGGGTGAAGCATTGCTTAAAAGACAAAGCCCAATCCTTTGCTCTTGTCATTGGCCCTTTCAAGAAGCCTAAATAAACAGTAATATTATTTTGAGTACTGTTGTTTGGTATCTGGCAGTATTCTAAACAGGTATCTTGGTGTATTTTCGCAACAGAGATGATTTCACTGCATTTCTCCTTTAAAACAACTTTCCTAAACTTCCAAAATAACCCACTTCACTTTGAACACACGTGCTTTGGCTACTGATTTAAATAATGTCTATAAGTATATATTTCTGGCAGGCCGACCTAAAGTGAAAAAGAAAAATCACACATGCTCTCATTGCACGCAATCCTTCTTTAGTACAGTACAATGTATTATCTATATGGAAGGAAATTATTGGATGCCACAGGAAGAAAGAGAAAGTGAATAGAAAGGATTTTTCCAAAACAAACAACAAATGTTCTTCCAAAAAGTACAGTGCATACCACATATTTGAAAGAACACTATACATTGACACCTGTGTCAATCTGTTATGCAGTCATGATGGCAGGACAACTTTAGTTCTTCCCTTCAAACATCTGCTTCATTTTTCGCACTCTCTTATTCAATGCTGTGAATTCAGTCAGTGCTATATCCAGAAATACATATCCAAAATACGTGACTTCGTCCTTTTGTTATTAATAATATTATTAAGTATTTATTTGTTTTCTGTATTTCTAAAGCACCAATGTACTTCATAGAATACATAGATTGTAGCTGGAAAGAGGAGCACCTAAAGAATGCCCACGCCAACATAGGAAGAACACAAAAATTTCATGGCGATAGTGTACATGGTGGGATTCAAACCCAAGTTCCACAGCTACAAAACACAAGTGACATGATTTGGCACCAAACTGCCTTGAAAAAATAAGCCACATATACAGTATGTCTGTAGGACCCTCTAGTTGTGCTAGGTGTGTACAGATAGATTTTTGTTAGAGTAGGGAAGTTTAAGCAGGCTTGGCTGGTAGCCAATCCTATCTGTTTTGATTCTGGGTTGGCAGGAAGCCAGGAAGGGCTGGGTGACTAACAGGCAACATCACTGAGACCTCCCACTTGTTTCCAGAACATGCTAGAATCTTCTGGAAAGAAAGGAGGAGAGGAGAGGTGGAGCTGCCTGGAGTATTCAGAGGGCCCTGACCAATCCTCAACTTCGGTTGGCAGGGGGTGGGCCTCCCAAAATACTCAGTCAGTCCAGCTGGGGAGTAGTGATCAGGTGGAAGATGGAGATGGAGTGTTAGGCTGTTGGGTCCTTTGAGGGAGCTCCCCAGTCTGGGGGGGGGGGGTGACCTTGGGCCTGGGCGGGGGGAGACTGGACCTTCTTACAACCCACAGAGGTGTCCCGACCAGGAGGCACAGGAGGAGCAAAATAGAACAGCAGGAGAACACCGCCAGGAAAGTCACAAGGAGGAGTTCCACAGAGGCAGCCAAGAGGGCTGGTGGATGTTCACACAGTCAGGAGGACAGTCAGGAGAGTGCACTCTGAGATGGGTGCAGAGCCAGTGAAGTGGACTGTGGTGGCACAGGCAGTGGAGAGAGACAGCTGCAACCAGGAGTTCTGGCAGGGCCTGTAGACGTGGTGCTGGGATCAGTAGCCACATGGACAGCTAGCACTAGGACTATCAACATTTCTGCTACACAAAAGGGGCCCACGGGCCCTGCCTGCAAAGGGCATTTACCCAGGCCTGGCTGAGCCAGTGTCAGGCCTCAAATACAGTGCTAGCTGGTCTGGGAAAAAGTGTATTCAAATGATGTGTGCTAGAGCTGTAAGTAAGGAGGTGTATATACAGGGAGTGTATATAGTTTCAGTCCCAAGTCCTTAACTTTTCTTCAATCAAGTGGACATCCCATACTTACCTTTACCCCATCCAAGTTAAATTCCCCCAATAAAAACAAAAACCAAAGTGCAAGGACTGGTTTTCTGCCTAAGAGTGATTGAGAACTTTGTGCCTGATTGCGCAGAGTGAGAGACAGACCACAAGTATCAGCAGCCCCTACGTGTGTACCGCTACATGTCTTTTTCATAATATTTTATAGGACATGGAGTGGGTTAAATCACAATTTGTCAACAAAAGATCGGCGTAGAAGGGAACAAAAAGTGCACAGTGTATTTAATTTTTACCTCTGTATGCTCATTTTGGTATTGGCTTTTAAAAACTGCAGGAAAACTTCCAGGACAAGGTTCCCACATCTCCTGTTCAGTGGGTATTAAACAATTCACAAAAATGTTCTACTGACCATGCACCAGGACAAGGAAAAAACCTTAAGTGCTTGTTTCAACAGGCATAAAATGGGAATGTGAATAAGACACCTTTAGTATTGCATTTATTCACTTTGCGCGAAAATGTATTTATTTATTTATTTACATAAAATGGGAATAATGGACTCGTATAAAAATAATATAACATTTTAATAGGTCACATAAAATTCATACATATACACAATGGTTTATAAAAAAGTAGGACACAGTGGTTTTCCTGGATTATATACTGAGTAATATACTTCCTGTGGGGCAATACTGAAGGTATCAAGAAAATGCCCATGCTGAGATATATGTATTCCTCTCGGTTATTCCCACATATCCTCATAGATTAAAAGGAATGCTCGCTTTACATGTTTCACGACCTGAACTGTCGCTTCTACAGGAGCTTCAATGTTTCTAATCAAAAGAACATACTTTGATTAGGATACAAAATATATATATTAGGATACAGATGTATATATGTATACACATTATTCATAAACTCGCTAGTAATACAGTACCTAACAGAGAATTCAACACTCACTTATGCCAGGGGAATACATGACCACAAAAGGGGGGGGGGGGTGTTGTGACTCACATCCTACATAATCTAGAAGTACTAAAGTTGGGAATGCCCACACTGAGATATACGGTATGTAATCCTCTTGGTTATTCCCACATATCCTCATAGATTAAAAGGAATGCTCGCTCTACGTGTTTTGCGACCTGAGTGAGTATTCCTTTTAATCTATGAGGATATGTGGGAATAACCAACTTTAGTACTTCTAGATTATGTAGGATGTGAGTCACACCGCCCCCCCCCCCCCTCCTTTTGTGGTCATGTATTCCCCTGGCATAAGTGAGTGTTGAATTCTCTGTTAGGGACATATTTTGTATCCTAATCAAATTATGTTCTTTTGATTAGAAACATTGAAGCTCTTGAAGAAGCGACAGTTCAGTTCGTGAAACATGTAGTGCGAGCATTCCTTTTAATCTATGAGGATATGTGGGAATAACCGAGAGCAATACATACATCTCAGTGTGGGCATTTTCTTGATACCTCCAGTAGTGCCCCACAGGAAGTATATTACTCAGTATATCCTCCAGGAAAACCACTGTGTCCTACTTTTTTATAAACCACTGTGTGTATATGTATGGATTTTATGTGAACTATCAAAATTTGATATTTTTATATGTGCCTATAAAGTCCCAACTTTAGTATTTCTAGATTATGTAGGATGTGGCACAAGTATAAAGGCTGGCCGGAGGGCTATTTAAGCCTCCTCCTCCGTCAGGGCCAGGGTCGTCGGCTTATCACACTACATCCGTCCCCAATTGGTCGGTTTAGTTTATGCCCGGAGTGGAGCCCGTAAGAACACTGCACATGCCGGTTTGGATACTTGCTGAACTTTTATTTTAAGGAATCTTGTAAGTGCTTCTTTTTACCTTGCCATTAAAGTGTTTTTTACTATACTGCTCTATGAGCGCTTCTCTTGTTTGGTTGAGTATCTTTGGGACTACATGAACTAATTATGGTTGGAGGGAGACCTTAAAGCATTTGTTAACCCAAAAAAAAATATATATTGATTTTGTTTCTTTAACCCCCCTGGCGGTATTCCCGAGTCTGGCTCAGGGTGGGAACTTCAGTACCAAAAGCGGTAACCCCGAGCCGGGCTCGCATTGCAGGATACAGGGGGAAGTTACTTACCTTTTCCCCTGGATCCTGCGATGTCTCCCCGCTGTGTGAGCGAGCCGTCTGCTCGCTCGATTCACACAGTGCCCGAGTGCCGCTGATCTCCGTTCCCTGCGACGTTACGACGCACGGGAGCGGAGATCGGCGCCAAATTCAAAAAAGTTTAAAAACACAACACACATACAGTACTGTATTTTTACAGATTACAGTACTGTATACAAAAAATACACATCCCCTTTGTCCCTAGTGGTCTGCCCAGTGCCCTGCATGTCATTTTATATAATAAATATATATTTTTTCTGCCTGGAAACTGGAGATTGTCCATAGCAACCAAAAAGTGTCCCTTTATGTCAAAAGTGGTTTTAGACCAGCTAGAAAACAGCGATAATAAATTAGAATCACAATTTATCATCAAACACTAAATTTAATGACAGTGACTATTCTGCAACTGAGCAAATTTCAGTGTTTTTGATTTGATTACATTATTGAATCATTTTTATATATATTTTTTTTTTATTATAATTTATGATTTTGTGTTTCAAACTTTATCATACCCGGGATGTCTACTAGACTCTGGTTTGGACAGATTTAAGTGAGTTATTCATAAGAATTGCATGCCTACAATATAAAAACGCCAAATTTCCATGCAAAATAATTGTACTGCTTTCAGCACAAAATTCCAGACAGAGAGGTTAACAAGCTGCCGAACAGCCGCCGCCGCCACAGGTATACTGCGGCAGGTTGGCACGGCTGCGCGAATCACCGTCATGGTACGTCAGCTCTTTAACGCGCTATAGCAGGCGCATGTGCACCACCAGAGGCGGCTGCAGCGTGTCCCCTGAGCCGATGCACGCGTCCAGTGGGCGCGAGCGCCGTATTATAAGAAGGATTTATAAGAAGAATTTTAGAAAATGGTATATAGTATATACAACATGTAATCCTAGCAGGAGGGCTGGCAGTGGCTGTGTGCATTGCCTTAACAACCCCTTTAATTCCCTGTGCGTGTTCTGACCGCCTATGATTTAGTGGTCATTTGTATCTGGTAAACAGCTTCAATAATCTGTCTGGCTTGGGGATCATGTTATCTCTTTGCTGCCAATCTGGTCCAGCTTTACATTTTTCTACACTTGCTTGTTATCTATCATGGAGCACAGAGGAGGGCATTCTTTGATTCTTTTCACAATTTATATTCACTTGTATATGTCATGTTATTATATGAATGAGGGTTTCATAATCCCCCTCTCCTACGTTATCTTTAGTTGTCAGTATTTATTAATGATTTTTTAGCGCTGCACTTTATTTGCATTATTTTGTTTGGAGTTTTTTGTATCTTGACTCTTGGTGCTGGCGGCCTTTTATTATTTTTAAGCGCAGTGTTTTTCCCTCTTTTTATATGGTGATACTGGCACTTACTGGTGACAGCATGTAAAAAACAAAACAAAAAAAACATTTTGTGACATCCACCCAGCATAACAGAGCTCCCGCCCGGCTATCATTTCTCCTGTAGGCTGGGCGGGAAGCAGTTAAAGAGAAACTGCAGTCTGCTCACATAATTAGTAATAAAAACATCTTTGCCATTCTGGAACTTCCCACCAACCACTTTGCATTATATTTTATATATATTGCGATTCTGTACTTGTTAAATATGCTGCAGAAATCTCCCTCCACTGAGTCAGGTTGCAATCATTTTAACTGTGGGCAACTGAAGCTGCTGCCTGTTCACTTCCTGGATTTACACAGACACACAAAGGCACACCCCCAGCTCCGCAGCTCTCATTGGCCCTCTTATGACTCATCTCCCTCCCTCCCTGGCAAACTCTCACGAGAGGGAGAGAGAGAGCTGTGCATGATGTCATAAGCCTAGGCTTAGCAGAAAAATAAATGTTTTGCTATCCAAAGTTAAAATAACAAGGGCAGAAGATATAATAGATGGAAAGATGAAAAAATGACTGAAGTTCCACTTAAAATAAAAGACAGTTTTTTGGCTTGATCAGTCATATTTTCAATATTAATGCCAAAATGTCATGATTTCTGCCAAGATATGCAAACTTTTGAAACCAACTGTACCTAGCCTTCCTCACTAGAAAAGGGTATGCTCACAGTTGATATTGATGTTGATTTACTAAAACTGGAGAGTGCAAAATCTGGTGCAATCTGCTTCCAGGTTTTTTTTGCCCAAGCTTAATTGAACAAGCTGAAGTTAGAAGCTGATTGGCTACCATGCACAGCTGCACCAGATTTTGCACTCTCCAGTCTTAGTAATTCAACCCCCATTGTCACTGTGTGTTGAATCTGTTGGGGAGAGCTGACAATTCTGTGTTGGGAGATAGGCTGTGCTCAGGGCTCAAGTCCTGCGGGAACGCATGGGAACGGAGTTCCTGTACTTTTTCCACAACAGGAACTCAGTTCCCGTTAGCAGCCGTGTCCTGCAAGACTTTGAAGTATGCAAGCTGTGTGGCAGGTGCTACACCAGCAGCTGCCGACACAGCTCGCAATAGTAAGTGCCGCACACCTGACCATTTAGGCATTGCCAGTAGGGGGCTCTATGACAGCTTCCGCTTCTATCTACCTATCAATCACAGCTAGCTGACAAGTAGATCAGGTCCCTGCTGCTAAGAGATTGTATTTAGTCAGACCTCTCGTGATGCGCTCCTGCCCTCCGACCCCTCCTGATTTTCTGTCTCCTCATCTCCCCCCGCCCCCACACCCAGTCTCCTGCATTCTTGCTCTGTGTGTCCCACTGAATCCCCCCCTCCTCTATCTTCAATGCCATATGATGAGAGAACCCAGAGGAGGAGCACAGCTATTCTGCTCACATGACATGCAGGGAGAGAGGTGAGCTGAGGGAGGAACATCAGTTTGGGGTGGTAAGCTGAGCACAATACCTGGCAAAGTTTAATGCCAGGAGGGAAGTTTATGTGGAAATATGTGAAGGGTTGGAATAGCAGCGAGTGTGTGTTGGAGCCCTGCAGAGTTTGCAGCCCCCCAAGCTAACATACATCTCCTAAGCAGGAACACATCACTATCTCCCCAAGCATTCTGTCCAGATAGTGTGCAGTTAATTTATGACCTTTCCATTTAACCCTGTGTTATCCAAACTCGTATCATTTTTTTTTTTGGTGGGGGAGTGGATCTTGGGTGGGAGTTCCCACACTTTTTTCCCAGGACTTGACCCCTGGCTGTGCTTCACTTTGCAATACTGTGCTATATTGCAGTGTGCATTGGTGGCTACATATCCTTTAGCCTGTTCCATAACATCATGTTGAGATCTAAAGCATGACCTAAGCCTCATATGTAAGGGATTTGTGTTTTTTCAATGTTGCTGCATAAAAATGCCAGCTCATCGGATTAGAGTATTTTTTCTTAATGTGCGCTCGTGTCACCCCTGAATGCCTGATCAACATATTTGGGGTGCAATGGCGTACATCTGCAGATAATCTTCCATCAGCAGAAACGGTAGTATAGTCTGGGTATGCACTGTTCTCTGAACAACGTAGAATAAGGACTCACGAAAAATTGTAAAAACGGGAGCCTTTGGGTGCGTTATGGTCGGACAGTGTCCATGATTTAACCCAGCCATGCGGCTTTCATTGTCTAGCTGAAGATAGCGTACAGAGACAGGGGGTGGGAAATCATACATGCTACCCATGCCCAGACACGCTCATAAGACTCCCCTAGTCATTGTTCATTGGTTGTTGTATAACCCCCTCCTGTTTGAGGGAATACCTGTGCTTGGTTGGTTGATTGTGAAACCACGAGGCTCTATTGTTTATATGAATAAAAGGTGGCTCCCAGGAGGAGGGCAGATGAAGGAGCTATGGAGCTAAGATGGTGATTATGTCTGTTTATTGGGGAAAAGGGAGACATGGGTTATTTAAAGATGCATTATACCATTAGACTGAATGTGTGCTTATTAGCGCATAAGAGGAAAATGGGTTTTTCCACGACAGTACGTGTCCCCATTACAGTACTTGCCATAGCTTTTGTTTGAAGGTAGCTAGCTTCTTATCTCTACAAATGGTCAATATTGAATAACAATTCAGCCCCCTATAGACTTCAATGGTTTTGTGGCAAACTTCAGGTTTGCTAAAGTGTGAGCATGATTTGTGAATCTCTAGTTACCATGTAGTACCTTGGGCACACTTTTAGGTGAGTAATAGGGCTTTAAAATGTTTGATTATGTAGCACTAACCCCTGAAGGAGCTGCTGGTTTAATTTGGGCTTACCGTTACCTTCTTGACCTTGTATGCGTCTAGGGGTTTCCCAAGGTAGATGGCCCAAAGAACTGTAGAAACGGACACTGGATCCACTTTGGGATTTTTATTTGCAAAAATGGTAGACAAAACACAGTCTCTCAATAAAAGATAGAGGGTATAGGTAGAATGTTCAGGTACTCTTGGAACTGCTTGAAATTGAATGTCTCTCACTATAAAATCCAGAGAACAGCCATTCCCAACTGGATATTACAGCTATCGGATAAGCCTCGTCTCACTAGATTTAGCAGCCGATAACTTATTCAGATAGAGCAAAGTCTCTGCCACAGACTTGGTTGCAGAACTTGAAAATGAAAGTCTCTGCCACAGACTTGGTTGTAACTGAAGGATAGAGAAACTTAGAAAACCCTCATACGGTACCAGTATCTTGCAGAGTAGGGATTCACCTGGTGTCTTTCAACTTAGCTTCCAGGCTATTGCCGAGGCACCAGCCTTTTGCATGGCCCTCTTCTGAAGAGTCCTCCCCTGGTTGTGTTCTCAGTTGCTGGGCCTCTCCAAAGACGAGATGGCACCGGACCACCTTAGAATCCTCCTTCCAGTTACTGTGCCTCGGGCTAGCCAGCCCGAGACTCGGAAATGGATGGATCCGCATCCCAGGCCATGAGGGCCCCTGAGGGCTGGTCAGGAGGACCAGGACCAAACAGACAGAAAGATCTTCTGGACCGGAACCCAGAACAGCGTGATCTCAGTACCTTAAGTAATGTGAATAAGAAAAATTATAGCACTAAACTCAAAATAAGAAAAAAGGGGCTTAACAAAGCAGCTACACTAGAATGTGACAAGAATTCAGTAGGCAATGTGGGTAAGAGTGTAGCGCTAAAATGAGTGAATAGGTGTGAAACCCATAAAACAAGACCCAAAAAACAAAAAATTAAAACAATAAAGAACAATGGGATGTGCTCCCTGGGATGAACCAATCATATACGATAAAAAACAATGGGATGTGCTCCCTAAAATGAACCAATCATAAAAAAAGGTCCAATGTGCAAATGAGGTATAAACCATGAATGTATAAATGTCCCAAAGTGATAAGACAATGAACGTATCAAAATGAGGCTGTCTTGAACTAGATCCTCTGGTGCAACACTTTGAGTGAAATATGGAATGGCTGTACGCTTACCGGAACTGGTGGACCCCCTGTCAGCAACAGGGAGTCAAACAGGCATAGAAAGGCTCAAAAGGACCGGCAGACTGGACATCCCAAGGTGATCTTGATAGGCTCCGTGGAACCGATACCGACTTCACAAGCAAAATGCAAATGGTCGAACCATAGATGACTTGGACCAGCGACCATAGAGCAGGAACTGCAGGTTCAGGATGACGAATCCAGAGATGAAAGAAGCCGGAGCTGATGTCAGATCACCACAACCGATGTGGCGAAAGCTCCCATAGGATATTCCCCAAATGTTTTAAACCATATAGCAGGAAAGAAAAAAAAAAAAAAAAGGGGGGGGGACTCCAATGGTGTAGATCAGCAAGGAAGGTTTTTATTGACAAAAACCAATATAACAAAAAATGTAACGAATAAAAGTGATCACTATTAAAAGCAGTGTGACCTCGGCCGACTCATTCCCACACTGCTTTTAATAGTGATCACTTTTATTCATTACATTTTTTGTTATATTGTTTTTTGTCAATAAAAACCTTCCTTGCTGATCTACACCATTGGAGACCCCCCCCCCCCTTTTTTCCTTTTTTCTTTCCTGCTATATGGTTTGAAACATTTTGGGAATATCCTATGGGAGCTTTCGCCACATCGGTTGTGGTGATCTGACATCAGCTCCGGCTTCCTTCATCTCTGGATTCATCATCCTGAACCGGCAGTTCCTGCTCTATGGTCGCTGGTCCAAGTCATCTATGGTTCGACCATTTGCATTTTGCTTGTGAAGTCGGTATCGGTTCCACGGAGCCTATCAAGATCCCCTTGGGATGTCCAGTCTGCCGGTCCTTTTGAGCCTTTCTATGCCTGTTTGACTCCCTGTTGCTGACAGGGGGTCCACCAGTTCCGGTAGGCGTACATCCATTCCATATTTCGCTCAAAGTGTTGCACCAGAGGATCTAGTTCAAGACAGCCTCGTTTTGATACTTTCATTGTCTTATCACTTTGGGACATTTATACATTCATGGTTTAAACCTCATTTGCACATTGGACCTTTTTTATGATTGGTTCATTTTAGGGAGCAAATCCCATTGTTTTTTTATCGTATATGATTGGTTCATCCCAGGGAGCACATCCCATTGTTCTTTATTGTTTTAATTTTTTGTTTTTTGGGACTTGTTTTATGGGTTTCACACCTATTCACTAATTTTAGCACTACACTCTTACCCACAGTACCTTAACTACCCTCTCCCAGATGCACAGCAAGATGACACACTCACTGGTTGGCTCCGAGAGAGATTGGCACCCAATGCGTCCAGCCAAACTGCGTTCTCATACTTGCCTATGGCCAAGCAGAACACAGTGCAATCCAGCCAGACTGGCGCTGAAACCATAATTTAGTACAATTAACCCTAAAACCCAACTGTGGTTTTAGGAACATTAAATTTACAAAACATATAGCGCATGCTCATCAGGAGCCCGGCGCTACAATTAAATAAAACATTTATAAGTTACAAAGGGTAGTGGGAGCCACTGAATTTAATAGCTTTTTTCCCCAAGTAGTACAGAGGCCGACAGTCACCCAAGCAATGGCCATTCGGAACAGTTTATTATGGCTCCTAGAAACAGTCTTGGGGTTTGTTTGTTCATTTTTCTTTTGTAATTTACTGCTGGTAAAACTTTTTAATGGGAGAGGGATTAGGGCATGGAATACTCAAAATAGTACTGAGCAATTAGAGGAAAGACCTCTCCTAAAGCAAATCATGCTGGCATCTGGTTACCTTGTATAACTTCTGGTACCCAATGCAATCTTTAGAACACTATACAGTCATATGGATTACTTTTAGGCTGCGTTCACACCTAAGACGGCCGCAGATCGCACAGGAACACTGTGCATACCTGTTCTCCGTTTCAGGAAAGAATCAGGGCCGAATCTTTGCCTGAATTTGGCCCTGAAATGGAAATGGAGCCAAAGACGTACAGCGTTTCTGTGCAAGCTGCTCCGCAGCCGCCCTGAAGATATGTGAACCGGCTCCATCTGAAAAAGTTTATCTTGGTCTCATCAGACAACAGGACATGGTTCCAGTAATCCATATCATCCTTAGTCAGCTTGTCTTCAGCAAACTGTTTGCAGACTTTCTTGTGCATCATCTTTAGAAGAGGCTTCCTTCTGGGATGACAGCCATGCAGACCAATTTGATGCACTGTGCGGCGTATGGTCTGAGTACTTACAGGCTGACCCCCCACCGCTTCAACCTCTGCAAAAATGCTGGCAGCACTCATACGTCTATTTCCCAAAGACAACCTCTGGATGTGACGCTGAGCACGTGCACTCAACTTCTTTGGTCAACCATGGCAAGGCCTGTTCTGAGTGGACCCTGTCCTGTTAAACAGCTGTATGGTCTTGGCCACCATGCTGCAGCTCAGTTTCAGGCTCTTACCAATCTTCTTACAGTCCCGGACATCTTTTTGTAGAGAAAACATTTTTTTTTTTCAGATCCTCAGAGAGTTCTTTGCCATGAGGTGCCATGTTGAATTTCCAGTGACCAGTATGAGAGAGTGAGAGTGATAACACCAAATTTAACATACCTGCTCCCCATCCACACCTGAGACCTTGTAACACTAACAAGTCACATGACATAAGGGAGGAATAATGGCTAATTGGGCCCAATTTGGACATTTTCATGTAGAGGTGTACTCAATTTGTTGCCAGTGGTTTAGACATTAATGGCTGTCTGTTGCGCTCGTCCCGCATCCCTCGCTGTCTCTCTAGGCTGCAGATGGGCATTGATCAGGCTGCACTGATGGCAATGGTGAGGCTGCTGCATTGAAGGCAATGGTGAGGCTGCTGCATTGAAGGCAATGGTGAGGCTGCTGCATTGATGGCAATGGTGAGGCTGCTGCAGTGATGGCAATGGTGAGGCTGCTGCATTAATGGCAATAGCGAGGCTGCTGCATCAATGGCAATGGCGAGGCTGCTGCATTGATGGCAATGGTGAGGCTGCATTGATGTGGACTGATGAGGCTGAATTGATGGCACTTGTGAGGCTGCAGATGGGCATTGATCAGGCTGCATTGATGGAAATGATGAGGCTGCAATGGGCACTGACCCTTATTTTGCTACAAAGTTTCTTATTTAAAATTTAAGTTTATTTCTTGAAACTTCCGTCTTAAAAAGAATGTTTTACGCTGATAAATATGGTATATATATATATATTACACTTTAGGGTGCACACCCTAATGCAATAGGCTGTGCACACCTATGATAGAGCTAGAATTAGTCTACATTAGTCTACATTGTCAGTATATATGTGTGGTGTGTCATGTGGTTCTCTGAGGCAGAGGGTTCTCCCTGTAAACGTGTCAACCTAGCCATTACAGACACGTTCTGGTCTCCTTGCTTATGTAGAGCATCCCAATAGTCCTGGAGGTGTCCAGTTCATATCGTGCTTTGGCCTGCTTTTATATCACCTATGTTTGTAAGTATGTTTTGTGATCATTTTTACTCTTTAATAAATGTCTCTTGTTTCTAAAGATCTATTTTACACCATATCTTTTTTTTTCTTGGGTTTTCAGAAGTGTTAAATTCACATTTACACTGCACAACACAACCCTAATGCCCCATACACACGGTCGGACATTCCGACAACAAAATCCATCGGATTTTTTCAGACGGATTTTGTGCCAAACTTTTCTTGCATACACACAGTGGGACAAAGTTGACGGAAAACTCGATCGTTCTTAACGAGGTGACGTACAACACGTACGTCGGGACTATAAATGGGCCAGTAACCAATAGCTGTGGTCTCTTAATTTATTCTGAGCATACGTGGCACTTTGTCCGTCAGAATTGTCTACACACGATCGGAATTTAAACGATTGGATTTTGTTGTCTGAAAATCTTAGATCCTGCTCTCAAACTTTGTGTATCGGAGATTCCAACGGGAAAAAGTCAGATGGAGCCCACACACGATCGGATTTTCCAACACGATCCGATTTCACATTTTCCGTCGGAAATTCCGACCGTGTGTACAGGACATAACAGGATGAAATCTGCTTATTATGGTCAGCACCTTCAATTTTTTTATTTTTCCTTGTACAGATGACCCAATACTGAAACCCCAAAATGTAATGTCCAAATTGTTAGATACAATATTTATTTTATTATGATCTATGTTGCACCATATCACCTTTTCCTAGGGTTTCTAGAACAGCAAATTCACATATCAGAAGTTCAGCCTGTAAAAACCCATCTATAGCATTGTGTAAAAATTGTATACATTTTTTAAAGATGAGCAAATAATGAAATTTAAAAAATGGTTATTCTACAATGCAGCCAGTCTAGACATTTCTAGACAAAGCCCAATTCTTTGCATTTGTCGTAGGTCTTTTCAAAAAGCTTAAATAAATTCTTAGAAATATGGTTTTGAGTAATATCATTTTGTATCTAACCGTATCCAACCATCTATTATTTGCTTTGCATAGATGGCTGATAGTACTAGGAAAAGTAATTTTTATTATAGATGAAAGCTGGTGAGATATGGATCTTGATTTAAGGATTTGAAAAAATGCATCTGTTTTATATCTAAGCATACTATACTTAAACAAGACCACCTTATCTAGTGCATTACATTATATAATAAATGCCTGGTCTAAGCCTTTGTTGGGTGGAATGTTTGGCTGTCAATATATTGCAGTTGTAATACAGATAAATTAAACCTCTGTCAAATAAAAAACTGATGTTGCTTTCCAAAAAACAAGACTAGGACTTAAAGAAGAAATTCACCTTACGGAGCTAAATTATATTTCAAATCCCTAATACCTGTCCCTATATAAAAAACAAAAAACAAAAAAAAAACATACTTACTAGTCCATGGAGTCTAGCTTTATCTTCCTTGCAGCCAATGTTCTCCCCCCTCATATGCCCGTACACACGGTCGGAAATTCCGACAGAAAATGTCCGATCGGACCATGTTGTCGGAAAATCCGCCCGTGTGTGGGCTCCACCGGACTTTTTCCGTCGGAATTTCCAATGGAAAAAATTTGAGATCCTGCTCTCAAATTTTCCGACAACAAAATCCGATTGGACTTTTTCCGATCGTGTGTAGAGAATTCCAACGGACAAAGTGCCACGCATGCTCAGATCAAATTACGAGACCAAAGCTATTGGCTACTAGCCTCTACGTAGTTCCGTCGTACGCAACGAACGTCACCACATTCAGAATGATCGGATTTTCCGACAACTTTGTCCGACTGTGTATATGCAACACCAGCGTCGGACAAAATCAGTCGGAAAAAATCTGACGGATTTTGTGGTTAGAATTTCAGACCGTGTGTATGGGGGCTTAGGGAGAGAAATATCTCTGCTCCAGGTAGGTCAGATCAAAGTAGAAAAACCTCTCCTCTAGTTCGGAAGCACAGGTGCCGGCAATGTATATAGTGATTAAAACAGGAAGAAGATCTGGACAGCCGCACTCCAAAAAAGTTTTTGCCGTTTATTAAAAAATTATAAACAAAAAATACAAGCCACAGCAGGAACAGACAGGAGCTAACGCGTTTCACACATCAATGTAGTGCTTAGTCATATGAATCAAAGAATATCCAAAAATTAAAGTGGATTAAATATGTGAAAAACTGTATATCTATATATAGTGAATGATGTATATCACATAACAATATATAACACTGTAATGGATAGAAAAAAGTAGTCCATGTGCACGTGCAAAGAAAAAAAGAAAATCAACAAAATGTGGGTTCCTCTTCAAAGTTCCCTTTTTTGAAAGTGCTGGACCCAGAGGAACATAGATGTTAAACCGTGTTCTTCCACCACACCACTGTGTATTGTAGTGACCGCTCCCAAAGGAATCTCACTCACCAGATCCAAAGCTCGCACTTTCGTGTCGAGCAAATGCGCAAATCAACTCAAACAGGTGTCCGTTATTTTCTCCACATTGGTTTACCCAGAAATATTGCAGTGATCCTCATGTAAATAAAAAAAGGTGCTCCAATAGTGTGATAACGTACCATCACTTTTATTAAAACTCACAACATAAAAAAGCTTCAACCAGTTCACTCACATTAAATTCAAATCAAATAAGCCAAAACGTGAAAAAAGGTAATCTCCACAGCAAGCTTCAATACAAATGTTCTCAATCACTGCAACGGTCTGAAGTCACGGCGGACTCGAGGTGCACACTATATGTAATCTCACCCCCTCCTCGTGTCTCAGATATTGCGGTACAGGGAAACACAAAAAAAGAAGGTAAAGAAATACAACAGGGACGCCAATGATTTTAAATCAGGTAATATTTACACGTGGCAAAACATGGACGTTGGGAATAATGTGGAACCCACTAACAAGGGACAAATAACCAACACCCAGGCACCCCCCAAACTGGAACCCCATAAAAGAGGAGGGAATAAAGTAACACAGAACACGAATGAACACAGTATGGGTGGTAACTCCAAAAAAGGAGGACCCCCATCAAGTGGAAGCACACAAACCAATCATTATTATTCACCTAAACCTCATCGTGATGGGAATGGATATGGTCCAGGTGGATACAATTATCAATCCCCACATATTCAGAAAAACAATGGAGGTTATGGACAATATCCTCAACCTTTTCCACCCTATGGGTTTAACACCCAACAAAACTTTCCAATTTGGCAACCTCCTCAGTACAATCAACCTCCGCCCACTCATTTCTCTGGTCCTAGAGGAGACCATATGTATGATAGAGTAACTCCATTGGGTGAAGAAAATTATGTATCATCCCATTATGGGCCTTTTTTAGGACAACGGGGGAGGGGAGGGAGGGGGGGTGGGACACCAAGGAAAAACAACCAAGGGTGGCATCAGAGAGGATGGGGATGGAATGGACCACCATTACCACAGTACAAAGAAGCCACACCCACCAGAAGAGAAGAAGGGGGTGTAGGGCAGGCAAACGAAAACAATCCAAGAAAGAGGATGAGGGATGTATAGATGCGGGGATATACAATATAAGTAAAACAGAGCTAAATGAGAAGGAGCTCAATATATTGAATTTGGGCTTAAAATGTTCCCAGAAAAGAGCCATGAATAAATTTGAAATATACATCGACACGCACAAATTCATTAGAACTATGAATTTGAAAAAATACTTTCTAAGCCACCCCATTGATCCAAAGTTGAGAACTTATACCAATGCCAATAGAATTGACAGTGGACTCAAAAACAAATCCATTTTCAACCCCCCTAACCCGAGTAATCACTTCATAGAAGTCTTCAAAAACCTCGTGCTTAAAGATTTAGAGGATGTTATCCCAAAAAAGAAAGTAAACCCTGAATACATCAGGGAGGGAATAAAATCCCTGGAGGGAAGGAAAGACATCATAATCCGCCCTGCGGATAAGGGAGGGGGGGTCATTTTAATGGACCAAAAGTTTTATTTGGACCAGATTAGGGAACTATTGGGGGATGATGTGACATACAAGAAGCTCACATCTGACCCGACAGAACCATACATGACCCAGTTGGCATCATTGGTAGAGTGGGGATATTATACTAATGCTCTAAACACAAAGGAAAAGAGATATCTAGTCCCTAGCGCATGTAGATTCCCGATCATATAAACACTGCCTAAAGTTCACAAGAATCCAGAGAAACCTCCACCACGCCCTATAGTCAATGGCATCGGATCTGTGACAGCTAGACTTGGAGAATATCTGGATAGATTTCTGCAACCTAGTGTCAAAGCGACCAGAGCGTATCTGAAAGACACCACGGATCTGATACTCCAGTTGCAAAATGTCCAGTTAGATGAGACCACATCCTCGTTCTTAGTAACGGCTGATGTGGCCTCATTATATACCATAATACAACATGAGGATGCCTCTCTGGCCCTCAATTGGGCACTGAGCAAACGAGAGGATATTCCACATGCACAAAAACAGTTTCTGGGACAAGCACTGGATTTTTGTGTATCACACAATTATTTCTGGTTCAGTGATCAGTTTTTCTCCCAGCAAGTTGGCGTTGCAATGGGGGCCAAATATGCCCCCAGCATCGCCAACTTGTTCATGGCAGAGTGGGAGGATAGATATATTTTTAGCAGACAGATACCCCAATTAAAATTCTACCGCAGATTCATCGATGACCTCCTGTTTATATGGGAGGGAACTGAGGATTCTGCAATGGACTTTCTCCATTACCTGAATGGTAATAAAAACAATATTAGATTGGATTTCCAAATCAGTGAAACTGTTGTCAACTTTTTAGATCTAACCATCAAAAAAACCCTGGGGACACTGAGTACAAAAGTGTTCTTCAAGTTGACGGACCGCAATAGTTATTTGTCCATCCACAGTGGCCATCATCCGGCTTGGATAAAAAATATACCAAGGGGACAAATATTGCGCGTCCGTCGAAACTGCACGAATCTGGATGATTTTTATGATCAATCCAATGTTCTGAAAGGTCGTTTTGTACAAAAAGGTTATAAGGTAGATATGGTTGACAAAATCATTGATGATGTGGCCATGGTACCAAGAAGCGAATGCCTAAAACAAAAGGACAAAGCAAATGACTCAAGTCAGGTCACGGATAATCACCATCAGATTAGGTTTATCTCCAGTTTCCATTGCCAATACAGAGAGATCGAAAATATCTATAGAAAACATTGGCATATATTACGTAGAGATCGACATTTGGGTGAAATACTACCCCCACAGCCAAAATTTATCTACAAAAAAGCGCCCAATTTTGGGGACCAGATTGTGAAAAAGATTTTGGATCCCCCTGGACAAGGGAGGATAAAAATAGACCTAAAAGGATTCTACTGCTGTAGAAAATGTATATGCTGTAGAACTGTAAAAACATCAAACAGGGGAATCACGAATGTCACAAATGGAGACAACGAACAATTCCCGATAAAGGAATTCATTACCTGTAACACCTCATTTGTAGTCTACCTCATGTGGTGCCCTTGTGGGTTATTTTATGTGGGGAGAACAAAGAGTCTATTAAGGATACGTATATCGGAACATCTGACAAACATCAAAAAGGGATTCAAATTCCACAGTGTATCATTACATTATAGAGAAAAACATAACCGAGACGCGAGTTTACTTCAATTCGTGGGTATTGATACTGTTGCACCCTCGTGGAGAGGTTCTAATCGGGTGAGAGATCTATCTCAGAGAGAAACGAGATGGATCTACCTTTTCAAATGTCTCACTCCGAGAGGATTGAACATTGAATTGGATTTAAATTGTTTTTTAAATAATTTCTGAAAAATAATATGGATCATATAATGTATAATTACTGCCAGTGAATATTGGTGATGTATCAAAGCATCCCTTAGTGTAAAGTGAACAATCATATACATTGACCTATACCACATTATGCTTTGAGATACATTATTTTGGGCAAAAGTTGATACAATACTCACTTCCCCTACAACTGCTAGTAGATATGCAATGTATTCCAAAGATTAATGAACACTAATTAAGTGAATTATTTGTTATCCTATCCCAGCCATTTGGACAACATCCTTTGTGAATCAGTAGTGACATAAAAAATATATATGATACACTAGCGTGTTGCTCCGCATACATTGTTTACATAGAAACATTAGTTTTAAAGAAATATTTTTAATATATTCCTACACTTTATATTGAAGCGAATAGGGATTTTTATTACATATATATTTTTTATGTTATATAAATTTTATGGTATATTGTTTAAGAGGGATTGTATGACTACTATTGCTAAATACTGCACAACATAGTGATACATATGCTGTATTTAATAAGATTAGCATATTTTAATGGATTAAAGTGAGGTTTAAATCGTTGCATATAAGGATGTCCGGTCTATTGTGGTGATGGGGACACGAGGTGCACGCAAGCGCATTGCTCCTGTGTTGATTTAGCCCTGCATATAGGTGCGATCAACCAGGGAGGAATCTATTTACCCTTATTGAAAGGCCGCACTGACGCGCATGCGCAATGATAGTCCTTCCTTGAAGGAGAGGAGTGGAACGCATAGCGTTGCGTACACTCGTCTTCGACGGAATGACGCATCATCGCTATCGCGCATGCGCAGTTGACAATAACCCGCGGAATCGCGCGCGCGCATTAACCACTTCCCGACCGCCTAACGCCGATATACGTCGGTAAAATGGCAGGGGCAGGCAAAATCACGTACCTGTACGTGATCGTGCATGTGCCTGCCTGTGGGTCGCGCGCGCGCCGCCAGCGGCGCGCTCGTGACCCGGTCGGGAGCTCCGTGACCCCGGCCGCGGGACCAGCGGACCCGATCGCCGCTGGTGTCCCGCGATCGGGTTACGGAGCTGAAGAACGGGGAGAGGTTTGTGTAAACAAACCTCTCCCCGCGCTTCCTACACTGACTGTCAGTGATCGGCTGTTCCCTGTCATCGGGAACGCCGATCAATGACGTCAGACGTACAGCCACGCCCCCTACTGTGAAAAAAAAACACAACACGTCACACTGACTCCTCCCCGCCCCCTAGTGGTTAACTCTTTCACTACAACTGTCATTTACATAGGAATCAGTGCTATTTAAATAGCACTGATTTCTGTATAAATGACAAATGTCCCAAAAATGTGTCAAAAATGTCCGATGTGTCCGCCATAATGTTGCAGTCACAATAAAAATCGCTGATCGCCGCCATTACTAGTAAAAAAAAAAATATTAATAAAAATGCTATAAAACTATCCCCTATTTTGTAAACGCTATAACTTTTGCGCAAAGTAATCAATAATCGCTAATTGCGATTTTTTTTACCAAAAATATGTAGAAGAATACGTATCGGCCTAAACTGAGGAAAAAAAACGTTTTTTTATATATTTTTTGGGGATATTTATTATAGCAAAAAGCAAAAAATATTGCATTGTTTTCAAAATTGTCGCTCTATTTTTGTTTATAGCGCAAAAAATAAAAACCGCAGAGGCGATAAAATACCACTAAAAGAAAGCTCTATTTGTGGGAAAAAAGGACGCCAATTTTGTTTTGGAGCCACGTCGCACGACCGCGCAATTGTCAGTTAAAGCGACGCAGTGCCGAATCGCAAAAAGGGGCCTGGTCCTTTGGCTGCCAATTGGTCCGGGGCTGAAGTGGTTAAACGTGATGACGTTGACGTCACACGCGTGCGCAGTAGGTAGGAATCACTCCCTTACGTGGAAATAAGCGTGACGGCGCTCCACCAACTAAAACAACACACCAATTAGCGCGACAGCGCTCTGTTGACACCATAATCCTACCAATCATATCACATGGGGACATATTTAAGTCCCGATTGACATACCACTCAGCTATCCCCATGATTAAGTCTGAACATTGACGAAACATGTCGGGGGTTATGCTGAGTGGCAATCAGTTGTGAACAGCACCAGCGCCTAAACGAACAGGAGAGAGTACCGCAATATCTGAGACACGAGGAGGGGGTGAGATTACATATAGTGTGCACCTCGAGTCCGCCGTGACTTCAGACCGTTGCAGTGATTGAGAACATTTGTATTGAAGCTTGCTGTGGAGATTACCTTTTTTCACGTTTTGGCTTATTTGATTTGAATTTAATGTGAGTGAACTGGTTGAAGCTTTTTTATGTTGTGAGTTTTAATAAAAGTGATGGTACGTTATCACACTATTGGAGCACCTTTTTTTATTTACATGAGGATCACTGCAATATTTCTGGGTAAACCAATGTGGAGAAAATAACGGACACCTGTTTGAGTTGATTTGCGCATTTGCTCGACACGAAAGTGCGAGCTTTGGATCTGGTGAGTGAGATTCCTTTGGGAGCGGTCACTACAATACACAGTGGTGTGGTGGAAGAACACGGTTTAACATCTATGTTCCTCTGGGTCCAGCACTTTCAAAAAAGGGAACTTTGAAGAGGAACCCAAATTTTGTTGATTTTCTTTTTTTCTTTGCACGTGCACATGGACTACTTTTTTCTATCCATTACAGTGTTATATATTGTTATGTGATATACATCATTCACTATATATAGATATACAGTTTTTCACATATTTAATCCACTTTAATTTTTGGATATTCTTTGATTGGTGTTATTATACTGTAACACTTCACGAAGTGTCAATATTATTGTGATTTATATTCTGTTTTCAATTATCGTCAGGTAATTGATTCCTACAGTTGAGTTTATTAATTGATTTAGCGCTACTGTTCCAAACTTATATATATTATATTTAATTTTGGACATCTTCTCACGTTCTATTATCTATAAGTAGCAGCTACTAGTTTAATTTAGATTTTATTGTTCTCTCTCTGGCGCAGTGGTGGATATCTGTATTGGGGGGCGATTCATATATACAGATTCCAGTTTTCTTATAGTGCTTAGTCATAGCATGATTTTACTTCACCAACTTAGAATATTGTGTTCTGATCCATCACATATAATTCAGATTAAAAAAACAAAACATTGAACTAAAGGCTGTAATGTAGCAAAATAGGTAAAAAGCCAAGGGGGTGAATACTTTTGCAAGGCCCTGTATGACACAAGCCATGGCTTGATGGCTTGACAGTTTGTACGAGAGCAGAAGCAGCTGTAACAGTTATCAATTACGGCATGCCCTAAATATAATTGTTTTGGGAAACAGCTAATTTGATGAGTTTAGTTCTGCTTTTAAATCAGCTCTGTTATTAAAAGTGGACATAAACTCATTAAGTGAGGATACAGTACCTTGAAAAAGTATTCATACCTCTTGAAATTTTCCACATTTTGTCATGTTAAAACCAAAAACGTAATTGTATTTTATTGGGATTTTATGTGATAGACCAACACAAAGTGGCACATAAATGTGAAGTAGAAGGAAAATGATAAATGGTTTTTCAAATATTTTAAAAATAAATATGTGAAAAGTGTGGTGTGCATTTGTATTCAGCCGCCTTTAGTCTGATATCCCGAACTAGACTCTAGTGGAACCAATTGCCTTCAGAAGTCACCTAATTAGTAAATAGAGTCCACCTGTGTGTAATTTATGCTCAGTATAAATACAGCTGTTCTGTGAAGACCTCAGAGGTTTGTTGGAGAACCTTAGTGAACAAACAACATTGTGAAGGCCAAGGAACACATCAGACAGGTCTGGGATAAAAACACTGGAATCTGTATAAACCGCCCCCAATACAGATGTCCACCACTGCGCCAAAGAAAAAACACTACAGTGCCTAACTCACTAATAGCTGCTACATAGAGATAGTATATCATAAAAGAAGTGTCCAAAATTAAATATAATGAAATATAAATAAATTGGAACAGTAGCGCTAGATCAGCCTATATAATAGTCTGTATAAGTAAACTACCTTGTGATGAAAATACAATAAATATATATATAATCATGCATATAAATCAAAAAATGACACCAAGTGATGTGCAAATAAATGATTGTGATAACAAACTATATTTGTACTAATTTACATATATCCAGCAAAAAGTGGATTATATATGTGTGGACATAAAGTGAATGACTGAATGGATTAACACATATGCTATATATATCAAAACAATGTGCAAAAATAAAGTCCATATGCAAATAAAGAAAAAAGGAGAAAAGTAACAGAGCTTAGGTTCCTCTTCAAAGTCCCTTTTTTTGATAGTGCTGAACAAAAATAAACACAATGTTGAAAAACAGTGTTCTTCCACCACACTGCTGTGTATTTGTGTAACCACTCCCAAAGGAATCTCACTCACCAGATCCAGAGCTCTCACTTTCGTGTCAAGCAAATGCGCAAATTAATTCTCCACACTAATGCGTTCAGCAATATTACGGTGATCCTCATGTAAACCAAAAAAGTGCTCAAATAGTGTGATAAAGTAACATCACTTTTATTAAAACTCACAACACAAAAGCTTCAACCGATTCACTCACATAAAATTCAAATAAAACTAGCAAAATGTGAAAAAGGTAATCTCCACAGCAGGCTTTCACTGAAAATTTTCACAAACACCGCAAAGGTCTGTAGTCACGGCGGACTCGAGGTGCACAATATGATATCTCACCCCCTCCTCGTGTCTCAGACTTCCGAAACGTGCGATAATCTCTCCTGTTAGTATTGGCGCTGGTGCTGATTAAAATTGATTGCCACTCAGCAGTGCCCCCGACATTTTTCGTCACTAATCCGACTTAATCATGGGGATAGCTGTGTGGCATGACAATCAGGGCTTAAATATGTGCCCATTTAATTTGATTGGTGGGGTATGGCGTCTAATAGGGCGCCGTCGTGCTAATTAATATCACTGTATAGTTGGTGGAGCACCGTCGCGCTTGTTTCCACGTCACTTGCGTGCCTCTGCACGCAATTGTGATCTCTTGCCGACTGCGCATGCGCAAGTATTGTATTACGTCATCCCGTTAGGTACGTGCGTACGCACGTCACTGGGATCTTCTGCCTACTGCGCGTGTGCGAATGTGACGTCGCGTCCTCCCGTTCACGCCGGGTGCACGCCACGCCATGCGCTCCACCTCCCTTAACCAGGATAGAGCGTCATTCGCACATGCGCATGTGTGCGGTTTGTAATTACAACACGCACGGGCTGTCAGATAAAGAGGACGGTCTTCCATTCACAACCAGGCAAACCTATAGCTAATGGCGCCTGCGTGTGGAATTAAACTCACATAGAACAGGATGTAAATGCGCTTGCGTGCACCTCATGTCCCCGTCACTATAGAAGACCAGATATACAAAAATAATTCATCATATACCTCAGTCAAAGCATGTTATTGTAATTAGATATACCATGTTCATAATTTTATCACTATAATCAATTAGGTTAAGTGAATCCTAAAAACTATGCTCACTCACAACTTTATATATCAACTTGTAGTAACAAAGTTTCTGAAAAAAATATATATTTTTCTAAAATAGTTATTTTTATACAATTTAAAAATCAGAATAAAATATAAAACTATAATAGAATATTGGGGGCGTGGCTTGGCGCGCAGCGTGTATGGACGCTGACTGAGAGAGCTCCGGCAGAACGCTGACTGAGAGAGCTCCGGCAGAACGGGAGGCCCAGAGCCAAAAAACGGCCGCTCTACAGGACGAATATGCCCACATACACAAAGAAGGGGCTCCACAATCGTTCCCTACGATCAACAGGGACTCCAAAGGGGAAACTATCGGCAGCAAGCCTCAACAAATACCGCTATAGCGGGGACCGCAGCGAATCCAAGATGGCGCCGCAGTACGGAGCACGAGGGGATGAGGACAGAGACGAAGATGAAGTCTCCCTTCCAGCCTCAGAAGACTCCTCCAGAGGTAATGCAGCCCATGACCTGCCCCTGACATACTCCACCATGACAGAAATAGCTGCAGATATTAAAAACTCGTTTTCTGCAGCCATCACTGACCTCAAAACAGAACTCCTCAGGCTTACAGAGCAGATGGCAGTAAATGAGAGAGCGGGGAAAAGGAGAGACAGGGCCCTGGTACGACTGGATGAAATCACTGACACCCACTCCCAACACATGCTGGATATGAACAGGCAAATCGAGGAACTCGATAACAGGGGGAGACGCCATAATATCAGGGTGAGAGGTGTGCCCGAGTCAGTCACCCCAGAGCAGATCAAGCCAGCCCTGTCCTCCATCTTTAACGGCCTCCTGGAACGGCCCGCAGACTCCCCCATTGAGTATGACAGAGCTCACAGAGCTCTCAAACCCAGGGCCCCAGATGACAACCCACCGAGAGATATTATCTGCTGCCTGCCAAATTTCCCCTTAAAAGAGGAGATTCTCCAAAAAGCAAGACTGAGTGAACAAGTGACCTTTAATGGGGTGAATGTACAGCTCTTCCAAGATCTCTCCCCCATCACACTAAAAAACAGAAGAGCCTTAAGGCCCCTATTGGAAGTGCTTAAGGAAAAAAGAATTCTTTATAGATGGAAATATCCCTTCGCTCTCCAAGCCTCCTATAACGGCAAGCAGCACCTACTCAGAGTCCCGGATGACTTGCAGAAGTTTTTTGAAAACCTGCAGATAGCCCCCATAGATCTGCATGAATGGTACGCAGAATACAGACTCCCACCGTATATTAACAACATGCCTTCCCCATCAGGCCCATCGCCAGCTAAATCCCCTTACCACCAAGGGAAAAGCAGAGGAGGTGCCAACAGAAACAACCATAACTCACCCTTTGGCAAGGGACCAAGGGTGTAAGCAGACAACAAGTGTATCATCTTCACCAAGCATACCTAATGACTCTCTAAAACTCATCATATCTCCAAAATAACCACCTGAAGTCCACAACTCACCTATGCCTGCACCTGCAATTTGTACCTACGTCCACTAGATGGCAGAAGACCACAAGAAATAAATAGCCCTCTGGATCTGAAAATGCTTTCTATTTTCCAATGCCTCGCATTCCACACCACTAAGACTTATCCCCTAGAAGTCTGACTTGATATTATAACCACAAAACCCAAATAGCCAATCCAAATGCATACCAGCAGGAAACCTCAACTTGCACTAATCTCAGGATATATGCTTGATACGGTTTATTTGCATGCTTTCCCTATTTTTCCTTTACCTATAATATCACCCTACAGGCTTGACCCACTATTTCTCTTGCGACTCCAATCTACACAGCCAAAGGACAGAGGATAACCACCTGAGGGTAAGGAATACAGAAATCCAGGTTAGTACGGAACTATGCGGGTATACAACACAAAACAGCCACCTGAATACTACAACTCACTTATGCCACCACCTGCAGTTGGTACCTACACCCACTAGATGGCGGAAGATCTCCTGAAATAGACACGCCACTAGAGATGAGAAGGCTTTCCTTTTTTTTTTAAATTTTTTTTTTTTTTTTTAAATTTTTTTTTTTTGCTTTCTTTTTTATATTTTTCCCAACACCTCACTTTCCGCTTCATTAAGTCCTATACCTTATAGTAGAGGTTTGAAACCATAAAGAAAAATGGAAACAAACAAACCAATTACGCACCAGCAGGAAAACTAAATCTGCCTTACCCTCAGGTCATAGGTTCAATATGGTTTGACTCTATACTTTTCCTTAAAACATTTTCTCACCTTACAGTCCGGAAGCACTAATACTACCCCTGATTCCGCCCTCCACAGCCAAAGACTAGATGACAACCACCTGAGGATAAGAAACACAGGAACTCAGGTCAGTACGGAACTTTGAAACGCACAACAACAACACTAAACCACATAGATGCCGAACCTCCCTCACCCTCCACGCAGTCATAGACTGGCATCGATGATCCACAGAGGAGACACTTATACTCACATCCCCTGGAAGATTAGAACACTATGAGGCAAAGAGTCGGATGCTAATCCTTGACATCAGTCCCAGAGCATCAAACTGACACTGAAGTTCACCCCATTACTGGCTGTAATCTTTACAGAAGGACACACCCGGACCCCAGCAGTCAACAGTTACTACCTGGTTGTATTGTTTGTTCCACTTTATATATACCGCCTCTCATAATTTAGAGGCTGATCATTAGCATCTATGCACTGACAGCTTCTCGGGATCTTCGCAGGGGTCCCATCGGCGGGCCTAATGAGTGGTGGGCCCGCCGCTGTGACACAAGGCAGGGGATCACGATCCAAGCTAGGTTGCATAATCTGCTTAGTTATAGAATGTTTAATCCAGAACTCTTGGTGTATACATATCGCTTCTCTCTTGCATCTTAAACAAAAGGACATACTATGCTGCAACGGTAACGATAAGATATAACTAAGTTTTGTTTATTTATGTTCCTGTACGTATAATATCTGTTATATTTCATACAAGGCCTAAGACACAACTATCTTAACCGACCCACACCTAGGGCCTCCCGACACGCCTTGAATCCGGAGGTACTTCCACACACAGTTACACTTTACACATCCACGGGTGTGCCTCCCACTAACCCCCCAGAGTCAACTCAGACGTTATCTCATAACGCCTCACTACTGATTCAGAGTCAGGCGGCTGCCTGCCTGAACCAAGACTCAACTACAATCCTACCCTACAACCCCAAACTACCCCCCCCCCCCCACACCAACCCTCCAGACCCCACCGCCCAACCCACTCCCCCCCCCCCCCCCCCCCCTTTTTTTTTTTTTTTTTTTTTTTTTTTTTTTTATCAGACCTCCCTCAACTCCTGAACAATGTCTTACTCCTTCTTAGGTAAAACCCCAACATTAATATCGCATAACATCAATGGACTCAACATACCAGAAAAAAGATCCAAACTACTCAAAGAACTTAAACTCACTAATCCCTTATTAGTATTTCTACAGGAAACACACTTCAAAGGCCAAAACATCCCTAAAATTACCAACAATCTCTATACAAGAGCATATCACGCAACAAATCCACAAGCCAAGACTAAAGGGGTCTCAATCCTTATAAACAAAAACGCCCCCTTTGAACTGACTAACCAACTCATAGACCCAGACGGCAGATACATATTTCTGAAGGGCAACTGGGAGGGTTCCCCCATAACTTTAGCGAACGTATACTTCCCAAACAGGGCACACATCACCTTCTGCAATACGATTGTCAGGGAACTCAAATGGTTTGCCGAGGGCTGTATTGTCTTAGGAGGAGATTTTAATATCCCACTATCCCCCCTCCAAGACACCTCAACAGGTTACACCCATGTATCCTACAGAATCCTGAAAAGAATCAAACTCCTATTACAGTCCCTCACACTAGTAGACTCATGGAGGACAACTCATCCCACCGACAGGGACTTCTCATACTACTCCCCCCCTCACAGACGTTACTCCAGAATAGACTTGATCTTTATAACCCAACGAGACTTAACCACTATCAAAAGAGCTGACATAGGCATTATCACAATCTCAGACCACGCTCCCACAGCCATCACCCTAAAACTCAACCAGACTAACCGCAACCCCTTTAACTGGAGACTGAACGCCTCTTTGCTCACAGACCAGACCATACACGATGACATACACAAAGCAATAAACGCATACTTCAGAATTAATATAGACACAGATACAAACCCACTTAACAACTGGGAAGCGCACAAAAGTGTCATCAGGGGGGAATTCATCAAGTGGGGTGCCAGAAAGAAGAAAGAAAAAAACAAAAACATACATGACCTATCGGTTAAAATAGCCCAACTTGAGACACAACACAAAAAAACCCTCACAGCTATAGCGGCTGACGAACTTACTCAATGCAGAAAGGATTTACTAGAAATCCTACACTTTCAAACGCAAAAAGCTTTGTTCTTCCGTAAAAGTGTTTTCTATGAACAAGGAGACAAAAGTGGCAAACAGTTGGCTAGAGCTCTGAGGGATGCAACCACAGCCAAACACATCTACGCCATACGCAACAAAAATGGGACTCTAGAACACAACTCTGAAAGAATAGCAGACCTATTCCAGGAATTTTACTCCAAACTATATAACCTAACCCCCCAACACAAACCGGCACATATACATCACACCAGGGAGGACCTGATAAAACAATTCCTAGAAGACAGTAAACTTCCCGCCCTGAAAACCCTAGATACTGACACCCTGAATACCCCCATCTCCTTGACTGAAATCCAAGACGCAATTAAACAATTAAAAACAGGAAAAAGCCCTGGACCCGACGGACTGACCTCCCAGTATTACAAAACATTTTCAACCCGGCTCTCCAAACCATTACTCACAGCATTTAACCTTTTGGCCTCCCACAAAAACACCTCAGACTCCCTACTCATGGCCCACATAGCAATCATCCCCAAACCAGACAAAGACCACACAGACTGTGCAAACTTTAGACCAATTTCACTCCTCAATATAGACGTTAAATTACTAGCTAAGATTATAGCTAACAGACTAAAACCCCTACTCACCCAAATTATAGGACCAGAACAAGTGGGCTTCATGCCCGGACGTGAGGCTAGGGACAATATCACCAAATCCCTGAATTTGATTCATTATGCACGCCAGCAAAAACTCGAAGGTCTTCTGGTCTCTACAGACGCAGAGAAGGCCTTCGATAGGGTCTCATGGGAATATATGTTTGCTACCTGCGCACACATAGGCTTAGGAGGAAATATGATTAATTGGATTAAGGCTCTCTATCAAAACCCGCAGGCTAGAATCAAAATCAACAATACCCTATCTGACCCCATTCATATACACAACGGTACCAGACAAGGCTGCCCCCTCTCTCCCCTACTTTTTATTCTTACACTAGAACCCCTCATTAGAACAATAAATCAATCAATCGACATAACAGGCTTTACAGTACACAAGAGGGAATACAAGACGGCTGCTTATGCAGATGACCTCTTGTTCTTCATAACACGTCCCCACACCACACTCCCAAACCTCATAAATATATTCGCAACATTCGGCTTTATCTCAAATTTCAAAGTGAATCAATCAAAGTCTGAAGCCCTCAACCTAAGCTTACCACCTGATGAGCTTAAACTGATTAAAGAAAATTTCAAATTTAAATGGGAACCTAATTCTCTAAAATATTTAGGTATCAAACTAACCTCTAACATTGACTCTTTATACTCGACCAACTTTACGACCCTACTGAGCAACATAAACAAAGACCTCCGACAATGGACTACAAAACAGTTCTCATGGTTCGGAAGAGCCTCAATACTAAAAATGACTATCCTCCCCAGACTATTATATTTTTTTAATGCGTTACCCATACATATACCCAATACCTTTTTCTCCAAATTGCTTTCCATTCAGAGAAATTTCCTCTGGTCAAATAAAAGGCCCAGGACCAACTTCAATACCCTAACTTGGCCCAAAAGCCGAGGCGGTATTAGCCTGCCTGATTTTAAAAAATATTATCAGGCCTCACATCTATCCAGAATAATAGACTGGCATTGTCATGGCCAAACAAAAGACTGGGTACAACTAGAACACGCGCACAACCCCCAGCAACTACTCTATTACCCCTGGACTAGACACTCTAGATATACCAGGGAAATCACACACCCACTAGTCGCAAATACCCTTAAAATCTGGCATTCCCTAGCCACAAAACACGAATTGGCCACAATCCCAGGTCCACTAACCCCTTTAGTTAACAACCCAGATTTCCCACCAGGTATGAACCTGAAAATGTCTTCATCCCCAAGACATGCCACCAAACTCTTAGCTACCCACTGCATGAATGGAAACAGGGTTAAATCCCTAGATACGCTCAAAATGGAATATAAAGAGGTTTTTTCAAACTTTTGGTTCTACGTACAGGTAAGGGACTTTCTTCTTAACAGCAAGAACAAACCCTCATTTCACCAGAGACTCACACCTCTAGAAGATATCTGCCTTAAAGGCTCACAAACAGCTAACACGACCTCATTAACATACAAATGGCTATCCCATCCTACCAAATTGAGCAGAAACAAACACAAGGAAAGATGGGAGAATGAACTTGGTTCTATAATAAGTGAGGCACATTGGGAAAAAGCTTGTATTTTTGCACACAAATGCTCACTTAGTACTAGATACCAAGAAATATCATATAAACTCCTTACACAGTGGTATATAACACCAGTTAAAGCTAAGAAATGGTCTGCAACGGCATCAGACTTATGCTGGCGCTGTGGAAATGATATAGGTACTCTTTTACATCTTTGGTGGGAATGTCCCCCAATCCTTGACTACTGGAACCAAATTATTAGATGGATCAAACACATCACAGAAACAAAAATTACACTAGACGCAGCTGCATGCCTGCTACATATCAATTCATTTTCAATTAGAAAATATAAAAAATCTCTATCTAGGCACCTTCTTACGGCAGCTAAAAGTCTAATACCTTTGCACTGGAAAACCACTCACATTCCTACAGTCAAGGATTGGTTGGACAGGGTACGTTACATGTATAAAATCGAGGAATTACTGGCAATGAAAAAAGAAGACGGGTCCAGTTTCAATTCACTATGGCAGCCTTGGCTGGTTTTCACCCTTTCCAACGAATATTCCGCCTTAATCACCTAAACACTATAAGAGCCATGAATCTAAACACCGGCAATACGCCACGCTCCTAATACGCCTGGGAAAACATCTAAGCACCTCCACATTATCTAGAGTCCCCCCCCCCCCCCTTTTTTTTTATTTTTTTTTTTTTTTTTTTTTACCCCCCCCACCCGTGTCCCCTCCACCGCCCCTCCAAATGTCACCCTAAATCTACCCCACCCACCTCTCACCCTACCCCACTCAATAATCAATAATCATTGCCTTACGCTATGTGTTAAATCTCGCAACGCTTGAAAGTTACGTTTTCTGTTACTATGTTCCAATGTTGAGACGATACAAGTCTCTATTCTTGTTACAATGTGCACTGCAAATTATCATTCTGATATTTCTATTGTATGCAACTTTTTCTCAATAAAAACTTTGATTGTGAAAAAAAAAAAAAAAAAAAAAAAAAAATAACACTGTTACAATTTTTTTTGTAAATAAGTGCGTTTTCTTCTTCAATGACGGCACTGATAAGGCGGCACTAATGGGCACAGATAAAGCGGCACTGATGGGCACCGATGAGGTGGCACCAATTAGGGGGCACCGATGAGGTGGCACTGATGATGGGCACTGATAGGCGGCACTGATGGGCACTGATAGGTGGCACTGATGGGCATTGATAGGTGGCACTGATATGCGGCACTGATGGGCACTCAGGTGGCACTGATGGGCACTCAAAGGCGGCACTGACGGGCACTCATAGGCGGCACTGACGGGCACTCATAGGCGGCACTGATGCACACATATAGGTGGCACTGATAGTGGCATGGATGGGCACTGATAGGTGGGCATGGGTTCGCACGGATGGGCACTGATAGGTGGCACTGATGGACGCTGATGAGTGGCACTGATGACACTGATGGGTGGCATTGCTGGGCATCCCTTTTTTTAACTTTTTTTTTATTAAATATGATGTGCCAATCAGTGCCCATCTGTGGGCACTGATTGGCATATTTTTGGCATTTTTGTTAACATGTGGATGGCCATGGGGGATGTACCTGGCCATCCACATGCTGGGGGCTTCCCTGGTGGTATTGGGGGCTTCCCTGGTGGTCCTGGGGGCTTCCCTGGTGGTCTAGTGTGGGCATCTGAGGGGGGGCTGCGCTGATAAACAATCAGCGCATACCCCCCCTGTCAGGAGAGCCGCCGATCGGCTCTCCTCTACTCGCGTCTATCAGACGCGAGTGAGGAAAAGCCGATCAACGGCTCTTCCTGTGTACATCGTGATCAGCCGTGATTGGACACAGCTGATCACGTGGTAAAGAGCCTCCGCCGGAGGCTCTTTACCGAGATCAGTGTAGCGGTGTGTCAGACTGACACATCGCTCCACCGATCGCCGCGATGCGCGCCCCCACGGGCGCGCGGCGGCTGTTATCCTGAAGGACGTCATATGACGCCCAGTCAGGATAACGAAACCACTTCCCGGACGTCAATTTGCTATTGACCGGGCGGGAAGTGGTTAAATCTCAACGCTTCATGATCTAAGGTGAATTCAAAAGTTATTTAAAAAACAATTTAGATCCAATTCAATATTTAACCCTCTCGGAGTGAGACATTTAAAAAGAAAGATCCATCTGGTTTCTCTCTGAGATAGATCTCTCACCCGGTTAGATCCTCTCCATGAGGGTTCAATAGTATCAATGCCAACAAATAGTAATAAACTAGCGTCCCGATTATGTTTTTCCCTAAAATGTAAAGATACGCTGTGGAATTTGTATCCCTTTTTGATGTTCGTCAGATGTTCCGATATTCATATCCTTAATAATCTTTTTGTTCTCCCTACATAGAATAACCCACAAGGGCACCACATGAGATAGACGACAAATGAGGTATTACAAGTAATAAATTCCCTTATCGGGAATTGTTCGTTGTCGTTGTTCATAACATTAGTAATTCCTCTGTTTGATGTTTTAACAGTTTTGCAGCATATGCATTTTCTGCAGCAGTAAAACCCTTTCAGGTCTATTTTTACCCTTCCTTGTCCCGGGGGATCTAAAATCTTCTTTACAATCTGGTCCCCAAAATTGGGGGCTTTTTTGTAGATAAATTTTGGCTGGGGGGGTAGTATTTCACCCAAGTGTCGATCCCCGTGTAATATGTGCCAATGTTTCCTATAAATGTTTTCAATGTCCCTGTATTGGCAATGGAAACTGGAGATAAATCTAATCTGATGGCAGTTGTCCGTGACTGCACTTAAGTTGTTCCCATTATCCTTTTGTTTTAGACACTCAATTCTTGGTATCCTGGCAACATCATCAATAATTTTGTCAACCGTGTGTTCCTTATAACCTTTTTGTACAAATCTCCCTTTAAGGACATTGGCTTGATCATAGAAGTCTTCCAAATCTGTGCAATTACGACGAACCCGTAATATTTGTCCCCTTGGTATGTTTTTTATCCAAGCCGGGTGATGTCCACTCTGGATGGACAAATAACTATTACGGTCCATAGGTTTGAAGAAGACTTTTGTGCTCAATGTCCCCAGGTTTTTACTGATGGTTAAATCTAAGAAGTTGACCACAGTTTCGCTGATTTGGAAATCCAATCTGATGTTATTATTATTTCCATTCAGATAACAGAGGAATTCCATTGCAGATTCCTCGGTTCCCTCCCATATAAACAGGAGGTCATCGATAAATCTGCGATAGAACCTTAATTGGGGTATCTGCCTGCTGAAGATGTATCTGTCCTCCCACTCCGCCATAAACAAGTTGGCGATGCTGGGGGCATACTTAGCCCCCATTGCAACGCCAACCTGTTGGGAGGAAAAATGATCACTGAACCAAAAATTATTATGGGATATACAAAAATCTAGTACTTGTCCCAAGAACTGTTTTTGTGCATGTGGGATATCGTCTCCTTTGCTTAAAGCCCAATTAAGGGCCAAGGAGGCGTCCTCATGCTGTATTATAGTGTATAATGAGGCCACAACCGCCGTTACTAAGAACGAGGATGTGGTCTCATCTAATGGGACATTCTGCAACTGCACTATCAAGTCAGTGGTGTCTTTCAGATAGGCCCTAGTCACTTTGACACTGGGCTGCAGAAATCTATCTAGATATTCTCCCAATCTGGCTGTGATTGACCCTATGCCATTAACTATAGGGCGTGGTGGAGGTTTCTCAGGATCCTTGTGGACTTTGGGCAATGTGTACAGGATCGGGATTCTGCAAGCACTCTAAATATCTTCTCTCCTTTGTGTTTAGAGCATTAATGTGGAATCCCCATTCTACCAATGACATTAATTGGAGCATATATTGTTCAGTCGGGTCGGATGTAAGCTTCTTGTATGTAACATCATCACCCAACAATTCCCCAATCTGGTCCAAATAAAACTTTTTATCCATTATAACCACCCCCCTGGGATCTGGGCTAAAGTTGTTGAGAAGTTTAAAGCAGGGTAAGGTTTTTAAAAATATCCCAAACTTTGAACATCTCAAGGAACACTGTTCAATCCATCATCTAAAAATGTAAAGAGTATGTCACAACTGCAAACCTACCAAGACATGGCCGCCCACCTAAACTGACAGGCTGGGCAAGGAGAGCATTAATCAGAGAAGCAGCCGAAAGGCCCATAGTAACTCTGGAGGAGCTGCAGAGATCCACAGCTCAAGTGGGAGAATCTGTTCACAGGACAACTATTAGTCGTGCACTCTACAAATCTGGCTTTTATGGAAGAGTGGCAAGAAGAAAGCCATTGCGAGAAACCATGTGGGGGACACAGCACACATGTGGAAGAAGGTGCTCTGGTCAGATGAGAAAAAAATTTAACTTTTTGGCCTAAAAGCAAAATGCTATGTGTGGTGGAAAAATAACACTGCACATCACCCTGAACACACCATCCCCACCATGAAATATGTTGATGTCAGCATCGTCTTGTTGGGATGCCTTTCTTTAGCAGGGACAGGAAAGCCAATCATAGTTAATGGGAAGACGGATGGAGCCAAATTACAGTGCAATCTTAAGCCCCATACACACGCTCGGACAATCCGCGGACCAGGTCGGTCGGATTCTGTCCGTCGTACTTTGTCCGATGTTGGTGTTGCGTACACACGGTCGGACTACGTTGTCGGAATATCCGGTCTGCAAGAACGTCGTGACGTAAGTCGTCGTCCACGAGATTAGAAAAGGGAAGTTCAGCACCACGTCAGGCACCCGTTGGGCTCCTTCTGCTGATCCCGTGTTTATCGAGAGTTAGTCGAAGTTTGGTGACTTAAGATTCGCGCTTCTCAGTTTTCTGACTCAGATCGTTACTGCTCTTCAGTTTGTGCTTGTCGTGCGTATCTGTTTATTAGTGCGTGTAGTCAGTTCGCATTTGTTGGTCATTGCGGCCTATATCTTGATATAGGACGCTTTGATTTGCACTGCTTATTGTCTGCTCGTTTCTGGTATTCATTTCGTTCTTTCAGGCCTTGCTGTTTATCGGTGCTTTCTGTTTGTCCGTTCTGACCAGCCGACCTTTTGTGACCTTGTGAGCGATGTTTCCCGTGCGTACTCGTCGCCGAGTTCGTGCTGTACGCGGAATTGGTGTCGGGCTTTTAGCTTTGAGCCAAGACCCGTCCATGAACAGAGTGACGAGGAGTATGTGGACCAAGAATTGGTTGCTTCAGCGTGACCAATTCTCGCACATGCCTTTGCTTCGTGAGATCCGGGAGAATAATCCTGATGATTTCAGGAACTTTCTCAGGATGACGGACCCCGATTTTCACCGTCTTTTGGCTTTGCTGACCCCCTTTATCAGCCGGCAGGATACCTGCATGAGACAAGCCATTACTCCGGAGCAGAGGCTTGTTGCCACGTTGAGGTACTTGGCGACAGGGAGAAGTCTTCAGGATTTGAAGTTCTCTTCAGGTATCTCTCCCCAGGCCCTGGGAATCATTATTCCAGAGACCTGTTCTGCCATCATCCAGGTCCTGCAGGAGGACTATATTAAGGTAACATTTATACTTTACTATTCCCTTCTATGTATGCTCTGTTTGCTAATGTCTTCTATTTTTGACCTCCTTCCCTAATTACCATGATTGCAATATGTTTGAATATGCTGTGCCCCTTTTCTCCTTCATGCATTTTTCCCTTCACTTACCTCCCCAGCATGCTCTTCTGCCCCAATAGACACCTATGGCCTAGTCACTTAATCAATGTCTTTTGTCTGCTGCATAGTATTGTTTGCCCCCAAACACCCCCTAAAATATGCACAAATGTTTGCTGTGTGGTTTACTTCATGTAGAGCCCCTTTTTTTTTGGTGGGGGGGGGGCAAACTCATTAGGAACCCCCTCCCCCAACTGCTCTGTCAGATGGTACCAATCCTTTATCTGCTGGCTTTCCCAAGGTCCATACACACTATATACCTACCTCTTTATAGTGGGCATCTTTAGGGATGAATTCAGCAAAGCATGTAGTGCAAGGGGCTGCCTCCATACTTTCCATTTCCTATTTTTTTTTTGTCTTCTTTCCCTCCTATTAGCTTGCTTGGTAATTTCATAATGTCACAATGTGCTTGCCTTTTTTTTTGGGGGGGGGGGGGGGGGGGGGGGGGGGGGGGGTTGAAATGTTATTTTATCTTTCCTGGGGGCTGCCAATAGTGTTAAGTACAGAGGGTCTGGCCAAACTAGCACACATTATTGAGCCATTTGCCAATCAATGAAGTGCAGAGGGTTACCTGTCCACCACCCCCCCCCCAAAACCCTAGTTATTGCCAATGGCCCATCAGAAGTGGGGGGATTGATGGGGGGTGATTAATCTGTGAAGGGGAGCCTCTACTTTTCTGTGCAAATACTTTCCAGCCTCCAATTTTAAAAAATGCTCTTGTTCCAAGATGTTGATTGTCTAATCTGCTTGCAATGTTTAGGTGCAAAGTGACTAATTATTTTTTCTTGTTTCACTCCACAGTTCCCTTCCACGCCACAGGAATGGCAGACTGTGGCCTCCCACTTTGCCAGCCGTTGGGACTTTCCTAACTGCCGAGGGGCAATTGATGGGAAACACGTCCGCATCGTCCCACCGCCCAACTCGGGGTCCTACTATTATAATTATAAAGGGTTTAATAGTGTAGTAAAGTTGGCGGTGGTGTCGGCAACATACGAGTTTATGTATGTGGACGTGGGGATGAACGGCCGGATCTCGGATGGTGGTGCCATTACGCACACGGAGTTCTACTGGCGTCTCCAAAAGTGGCAGTCTGTGCTTGCCACCTCCAGAGGAGAATGCCGAAGGACTCCCCTTCGTCTTTGTCGCAGATGAAGCGTTTGCGTTGACTCCCCATGTGATGAGGCCGTTCCCGATGAGGACCCTCACCCCAGACCAGAGGGTCTTCAACTACAGGCTGTCCAGAGCCAGAAGAGTGGTGGAGAACACTTTTGGCATCCTGGCCAGCCGCTTCCGCCTGTTCTTGACGGCATTTAACTTGGCGGAATACAAACTGAACCACATAGTTCTTGCCTGTTGCATATTGCACAACTTCCTCAAAAGACATAACAGGAACTATGTGGTGCCCGTTGGCCCAGATGTGGAGGGCCCTCCAAATGCGGACCTCACAGCCCTTCAAGTGGCACGTCCAGGCTTGCCCCCTCTAAATGCCCGCGCGGTCCGCGAGCAATATATGGAGTACTTTGTGGGTAGGGGGGCCATTGCTCTGCCTGACGATGTGTGAGAGGCATTTTTTAATAAATCTGATATTTCAACCAACCTATGATTTCTTGTCATTTCAGTATTCTTTTTAGCTTATTTTACCTTGACATTTTTTCCCTTTGCTTTCGACAGTGTGAATGCACTTTCTGGGCAAAAGGAGGTAACAGTCTCTTCTTCCCAAAAAGATTATTCTCATGTTGTGTGTTTGCTACCTAATCTTTGGTCTAGAGAAGGTTTGTACTGCATAACTGACACCCAAAATACTCCTTTTCATCACCAGGTCTGACGTGTGTATTCTCAAAAATGCTGTGCTCCGTGTTTTCGTACAAAGCACTGTGGGTGTCATTTACATAAGTCAAATCCGCTATGCTCTACAAGTGCAGTGAAAAAGTTCCCTGGGAAAGAAAATTGCAGTGCAAAGTGGATTTGCCTTTAGTAAATAACACCCATTGCCCCCCATATCCTTTAAATTTTACATACATAATGCATTGTGTTTTTTAAATAAGGAAGCCACACATTTAGAAAAATAAAAAAGTTTACTTGGAAAACATTCACAAGTGCGTTTACAATCTTCACGCCAAAACTGACAACATCTTGGTTATTTACAACATTGTTTACAAACATTCCGCAATTGGTAAAACCAGGCATGGAGCAAAACAGAACCTATGAACTAGGAAAGTTCAACTTTGTAAAGTGAAGACAAGATCAGACATGACTATATGTTCAAAGTGTGTTTGATCTTGCCTTCATCACATGGGGGGGGTCACCCCTGGAAAGTGGAAATTTAGAACATGCACACAATTTGGGTCTGAAAATGGTCATTAGATGGTCAAACACATGCCTAGAGGCTTCAAAAGTGCCATTTTCCATCATGGGGATGAATGGACGTTTTTTGGGGGTGCAACCCCTTCACCACAACCACTTTCGTAGTTCGTAAAGTGGTTGCACCCCCAAAAAAACGTTGCCATTCATCCACCATGATGGGAGCATGTTCCAAATTTCACACAGTTCTTAAGTTGCAAATGTGTTCAGAAGCTGGCACAAATGTGTGTTAATTACTTGGTGCGTTTTCATATTTTCCCTAAAACATCAATGATGTTCTTCAATTTTTGTTGAACATCATTGATGTTTTGCTTTATGTAATCTAGATCTCTATTGCAGACCATTATCTCCCCGATGAGTACGTGGGCACTCTCTGTGGTAAAGTGCGATTTTTCTTCCACAACATCCACGTCACCTAAAAACCACAAACCAAAAAAAAACGGGTGTTGGAAATGAGGCAGGCATACATTGATTAGCTTACCAGTAGCTGTGTTCTCCCACACTCACCTGTTGTGGTGACAATTTCTCCAAGTTCGATGATCTCTCCTTCCTCCTCCTCCTCCTCTGCTTCTGCTCTTTCACCTTTTTTGGTAGGTGTTGGTTTTGGGGTTTCCTCAGACGGCCCACGTTTTCGCTCCCCTATGAGAATGTACAAAAGGAATATTTAGCAACACAATCTATTGAGGGCAGAAATAGGAAATGACAAACATTGCTTGAAAGTGACGGACACTATTTTTGTTTGGCCAGTTACAAATGGCAACTACATGAATGTAGTCACTTTGTAAAGGTGCTAAACTTACTAGCTTTTTGGTAGAAGTTTGTGTGATGGAGACCCCCCTCTAGTATCCACTGGAGCACATGTGTGGAAAAGCCTAATAAAAAGGGGGTTTGGGTGTCCCAGCACTAGTGCTCTAGAGTCCATATGGGTAAACAGCTACTGGGTGACCTCTCCTTTACATTGAATAAATTGGCTTGACATTCTTGATGACATTTCTAGTGAGAACAAACTTCCTTTCCCCAAAAAAAAACACCAAACATCGTATTATAAGTGGCCGAACGATCGAGGTTGCGTACGATCGAATGGACACACACGATCATGACAGTGGCAGAAAGATCGAGGCTGAGTACGATCGAATGCACAGACGAACCTGAAAGTGGCCATTTTGGAATGTACAACTTTTTAAAAGTCAAACCACATGGAGCAGTATGCAAGCAAGAAATAAAACAAAAAAAAACACAACTACTTACTTTTTTGAAGAATTCGCTTGATCTTTCTGTACTGATCGGCCTCCCTCAGTTTCAGGTCTGACCAGCGTTTCCTCAGTTGCTCCTTGGATCGTTGTACCCCAAAATGATTGTACAGCCTTCTCACAACTTTAGACATGATCTTGGCCTTGCGGACATTGGGGTTGAGGTAAGGCCCATACTTCCCATCATAGTCGCTCCTCTTTAATATGTCCACCATCTCCAACATTTCTCCAAATGACATATTGGAGGCCTTGAATTTCAGGCTCCGGGATCGGGGCGTTTCTGCCTCCGGCCTTTCCTCGTCCTCCTCCTCGTTGGTGGGATATTTGGGGCACACCTGCTGTGTCCCCACCATGTGCTCTCCCCACTGCGCCGTAAAGAGAAGGGGTGGGGAATAGACGAGAAAGATCGTCAGGGGCGGGCGGAGTTTGACGCATGCGCACTGTATATAAAACGTCACACGCCTGTGTCGTAGCCACGATCTTGGAGATGAGGGGAGAGAAAGCTCACGCACGAGACGATCGCTACAAACGAAGGTACAATTTGACGTTGGTACATAACTAGCCTAGACTGATTAGAACTTGAGGCTTCTTTATGTAGAAGATTAGGAGAGTTTAGGCTGACATTATTTATATTCTTTTGTGTGGTGTTGTGTCTTGCAGAGGTGATGGAGGCCTTCTACGACGTGAGTTTTCTCCCCCTCTTCATTGATAAATACAGGGAATTTCCCCTCTTATGGCAACCAGTGGCGTCTCCAGCTTTCATATTTAGGGGGGGCACATGGGGGGACAGGGACAAAAGTAGGGGGGCAACTATAAAATGCAATTTTACTACGATCCCCAGGGTGGCAGAAAACAAGAGATATATGTCACCAGCATACCAAGAAAATATAAGGGTCCAAAGCAGTGGGAGAACTATCAGGGTTGCAAAGGTTGTCTTGCCACCGGGCCTTGGTGTTCTGCCACTGTGGTGTTCCCCAGCCTCCTCTTGCTGTCCTGCCCCTGCTATTGACAGTGCTGGTCTGGCATCTGTGTCCTTGGCAGTGGCAGCAGTCTATTAGGACCTAGTGCTGGTGACATTATGGGTGCATGCAGGGGAAGGCTGGCACTATTGGTTGTAGAGAGCCAAGCCCCCAGCTGGTCACCTAGCAGCAGTAATGTTGTATAACCTTCTCTGTTGACATGCTGATCGGGATGTGATCCAGGTGATGCTCCCAGTCAGATCTAATAAACACAGTATTTATTAGCATCAAGAGTACAACCACATCCACCGTATGTTCAGCAGCCATGTGGGCTCTATGCCTGTAAGGTGTGGGCTTTGATCAATAAAATCACTATGATATTTAACACTAGGATTTGACTAGGAGCATCACCTGGATTGCATCACGATCAGCATGTCAGAGAAGGCTGCACTGCTGCTAAGCAACCTGCAGGGAGGTCAACTGTCTACTCTACAACCATTAGACATGGGCTCGGGTGTGTTTGAAATCCCACTTGCCCGATCCCACCAGGAAGCCGACACTGCACACGGCTAATCACAGGCAGTGAGACATTCCTGATCTGTGCAGCTGCGGACCAGGAAATGTCTCACTGCCTGTGCTTAGCGCTGTGCAGTGTGGGCTTCCTGGCGGGCTCGGGCATGTGGGATTTTGAACATGCTGTGCCCATCTCTAACAACAAATTGTGCTGGCTCTCCTGTACATTAGCCCCATAAAGTAACCAGCACTGGGTTCCAATGTGCCACTGCTGCCATGGAGACAGAGACCAGCGCTGTGAATAGCCAGGACAGCAACCCTGGTATTTCCACCACTGGTCTACACTGCGAGGATTCCCCCATCCACCTATAATGTGTAGATGGGAGAATTGGATCATTTCTTTTTTTTTCATGCAACCTACTAGTTAAATGAAAAAAGTGATCAATGTATGGGCTGCCTAAGTGCTAAGACCAGCCATAGGCAGTTCAAATCTCAGCTGGTTGAGGTTTGAACCATTAATGAGCAGGCTGAATGTACCAAGTTGATCGATCAAATTGGGAACAACCAGCCTGACAGATACTCTTATGATTATCACTAGTGGTTGCTATAGCCACTAGTGATAATGACTGTTTGTTGGGAGAATACAATTGCTGGGCAGGAAGGATATTCCCCTGTCACCACTGTCTGTGTTAATGGGGGAATCATGCAAGTTTCTTTCCTGCACTCTGTGGATGCAGGAAAGAAATTTGCATAGTCTATTACCTGCCTAACTGAAAGTGAAAGTAAGTTGTGAAGGTCTTGAAAGAACAGGAGAGGGGGAGGGACAGATGGGGGAGAGAAGGGATGGAGATAATGCAGTTCAGTGATTACAGTGTACTGCAGTGCACACACTTACCCACGCGTCCAGGCTAGAAGAATACTCCCCCTCTCAATAGAGACTGTGTTACTCCAGCGGCGCCCTGAGTAAGATGTGGCGCATCCGCTACGGATGCAAACAAAAAGACATTGCCTTTTTTGTAAAAAAAATTAAAAAAAAAAATTTTTTTGTGTGTTTTTTTTGGGGGGGGCACATGGTGGGGCACAGCATCATTTTGGGGGGGGTCAGGGCCCCCTCTGCCCCCCCCCCCCCGTTAAACTGGCAGTAACGCAATCAAATAGAAGGTGTTCAACTGTCACTACACTAACGCTATCTGAACTGTCCCTACTCTAGCTATACACTAATGTAAAGATTACTGACACGGTCTCACTACACTACAGAGAAACTATCTGAGCTGTCCCTACTCTAGCTGCACACTATGCAAAGCTGAATGATGGTCCTCCTCACTACACTCACACTATCCCTAGACTGACACTAAACTAAAATTCTACACTGTGAATCAAAGCAAAATAGCACAGTATAGCACACTAACTAACTAATAGCACTGAACATAGTCCTGTTCTATCTCTCTCCAAGCCAAACTCACACTGAAAATGGCTGCCATTGAAAGAATACTTTTATACTGTGGGGCGGGAATGTGTCACGTACCTAGGGATGGAGCCCAGAATGCAGGGAGCGGCCTCTCGTATGCCTCTGGCTCGTGAACCCCCGAAGGTGGGAACAGGGGCCCGCGAGTGCAGGGGTGCACAAGTGCCTGGCAGATGGCAGATGTGGGCTTGACTGGAACCGTGCAGGGATCAGGAACACAGGAACTGCAGACAGCGCTGAAGGTTCTGAGATTTGCAGGAACTCCTGGAACAGCAGGCAGCAGGGAGGTGTTCTGTAGTCCCACAGGAACACTGGTCAGCAGACTGAAGAGAACACGTGCTTTGAACACTGGAATGCTGGACGTGGTCAGGCAGGCCGGGTCAACACTGGCAGACAGAGCAGGTTCAGGCAGAGGCAGGCGGAATGTCAGAGTACAGGCAGAGTCGGCAACAGACGGGCAACAACAGGACCAGAGGAGCAGGCAGAGAATAGTCAGACAAGCCGGGGTCAAAGGCAGGCAGCGGGTAGGTGAAGTCAGGAACAAGCCGGGTAACAGGAATCAAACAGGTACTTAGTAATTAGCAGAGGTCTCAGGAAACGCTGTAGACCGGACAGCAAGAGGCCTCAGTCACAAGCTTCCTTTTAAAGGCTCTTTGGCGCCAATAGGAGACCGACGGCGCGTCAGCGCACACCCGCGCGCGCACGTGCGCGCGCGCCCGCCCGCGAAGCCAATGCGCGCCGACAAGCGCTGATTGGGTCTGAAGGAAGTTCTGTGGGCAGGTCCTCCTGGGTCACTGGGATGCCTTCCTTGACAGAATGAGCCATGATTGGATAAAGTCATGATGACAGTGTCCAATCATGACTTTGACAGTGCTCTGTGCCCTGATTGGCAGAAGCTTTCACTGCTTCAACCAATCAGGGCTTGAAATGCACTGTTCAGAGCCGCAATGCATTGTGGTCAGTTTGGGGGGGTAAACAAACGGTAGCTATGACTAAGCTATGACTAAGCATAGCTATGACTAAGCACCGTGTTCAGTGTATAACAAGTCAGCAGCTGTGCAGTTTGTCTGTACACAAGCCTAGATGCTATGATTTTATTACATTTTTTGAAATAAAGTTGAATAATTTGGAGTGCGGCTATCCAGCTACATCTTTTCTACTTCAGTTCCTGTTGCAAACAGAGCCGGCACCCTGTGGGATTGTGGAGACAGCTGTTTTGGGAGAAGTCATTACCTTGAAGCGGTGATTCGTTGATGTTTTAAACTGTCGAGAGTGTTGGTAGAGTGTTAGATAACACTCTACCAATCTGATAATTTATAAATTTATGGCTGATTTGGGAGCTGATCTAATGTCTATTGTACATCCTTGACCATTCTGAATAGGAAATGTTACAAAAGTTCAAACATTTGCTGTTGCCTTGATGTAACTGTCACTATGCCCCTAAACAAGAAGGCTCATGCATACAGAGATTGGGCCAAAACATTGAAAACCTGCGCTTTTACCTATGTACCTGGGTAGAGGGAGAAGGTAAAAGATTTAAAAACTGCAGGTACCACAGTAGAGGAGCATTTGTAGAATTGCTCTACATTTACTAGGCTGAAAGAGCTTCCAGTAGAGTTAGAAGTGAATGGTATGGGCCGCTTATGGCTGTGTGGTGCACCGAGATATTCTTGGCTGTGTTTCACACAGATACCTCATACAGATCAGCTTCCTGCTGCAGGCTTTTACTCTGTGCCTTGTCACAAAGTTAGAGTATTACATCAGCCCCAGTAAACGAAGGACGAGGGAGACGAAAAAAAAGGAAATGCTTCCTTCTGCCTGCATTGATTTACTGACATAATTTTCCCACTTTGCACCATGCAGCCTAAACAGACACATGGCTGGAGACCAAGGTGTCCATGTTAATGATGAAAGTATACTGTATATTGTAGCTTGCTGAATTTATTCATGCAGATTTGTAAAGTTACTGGTCTTCTTTAATTGTGTAACCCTGCTGCTGATGGCTTTCAATAAATATTAATTACTGTAATATTGATCTTCAGCAGCAATGCAAATGTCCTAAGCACTCGTGGCAGTAAGATCCTAGGCACATTTACTCTCAGGAGTGTTTTTTTTTCTCATGATATATAAAAAACAGGCACTAGTTATTTTAGTATGTTTAAAATATTAACAGGTGCTTTCCAAAAAGCTATATGGGAAGAAGGGTGAAGTGTGAATCAGAATACTGTATAACCAAAATATGGATGGTCTCAAACATAAGACTAGGCTCTAATCTCTTCTTAGGTTGTAATAAAGTCTCCCTTAGTTCCTTCTAAACACTGATGATGCTGGCTACACTCTTGCAAAGCTTTGATTCTATGGCAATGGAAGTGGTTTTTCAATCTTAGAACCAGCACTAGAGAAAAATTTGCAATTCCCCTAAAACCAAGTGTTCAGTCTTAATGTGTGCCTTAATCCTCATACACACGAACGTATTTTCCGACGAGAATTGTGTGATGACAGGCTGTTGGCGAAAAATCTGATTATTTGTACGCTCCATCAGACAATTGTTGGCCAACTTTCCTTGGACAAATGTTGGATAGCAGGCTTTCAAATTTTTGGCAGACAAATGTCTGTTGTCGGATTTTCCGAGCGTGTGTACACAAGTCCATCAGACAAAAGTCCAACGTACAAACACGCATGCTCGGAAAAAAAGGATGAGCCAGAAGTGGTCGGTCTTGTAATCTAGCGTTCTTAATGGAGAATTAACATTCGTGACGCAGCAAATTATGGAATCTCGAAATGCAGCGCACAATTCTCTTCTTCTTTAATGGGATAATAATGAAGCTGCTTTGTTGGTGATACTGATGGAGTTATTGCAAACAAATTTTCAAGGGCTTTTTTTTTCTAGTGATATCAAGAATAATATTATTATGCTTTTTTTTCTTTTTTGGTGCAAGTTACCACAACACCATTATCCCATAGTTTTTAAGATCAAAGATACAACTATGTTGGTGTCCCTTGTTAATTTTACATTGTATTTTTTAAAATGTAACTGCCTACTTCCAAACCGTCATTTGAAGTAAAACACATAGCCAAGTATTATTCTCCACAATTTTTTTTATTGTGCATTAAAAAAAGAAAACAAATACAATTAGACATGCTATCTGCCAATAGAACATTCATCCAAAAATATAGAAAATATAACTAATCAAATCATTATTATTCAACCAAAAAATTTAATAAAAGCCTCATGCATGTGTCCTGCTTCTTAATATAGGGGGTCAACATTGCCAAGAGTTGGTGAAAGCAGGGGTCCGTCATCAGGAGTTATTCCTAAAATCATCCGGATTATTCTCCTGGAGCTCCCGCAGCATAATTGGTCAAGCTTAATAAAGCAACCAAGAAAACCTCCTCCTCCTGTTCCTGGACTGTACTTGGGTTAAAGCAATAACTCCAAGGCCAATAATAAATAACACGTTATCTCCTCCAATTCCGCAACATGTCTGGTTGACGAACGGCCGCTCAGAAACAAAATGAAAAGCGCGAAATGAAAAGCGCGAAATGAAAAGTGCGAAATGAAAAGCGCGAAATGAAAAGCACGAATCAACACTCACCAAATTACCTGACAAGAAACATGAAGTAGGCTGTATAAGGTATTTACTGGCAGAATAAAAAAGGTTTTACAATCCAAAGTTAAAATAACAAGGGCAGAGGATTTAATATATGGATAGATGAAAAAAATGACTGAAGGTCCGCTTTAATGTGCAAAACACTTATCAGTGAAACAAAATTAAAGTATAGGTGATTCCCCATGCCTCCAAACTACCACCGTGCATGACTTAAAATGGACTCTCACCAAAATGTGTGACTCTTTGATTCTTTAGAGTCACGCCAGATGCTAACAGCATATCATGATCACCGTATATTCCCCTCTTAATTCTCCACCTCCACTGGTCCAGACAACATCAGCACTCAAAAACTTCACAGGGGGAATTCTAGAGAAGGCAAATGTCAGGAGCGTGCTGGCCAGCTGAAGTTTCAAGGAGCATGCAAAGGGCACTTTGGCCTGCAGGTGCCTTTGCGGGAGCCTATGTGCATGTGCATTAGCAATTGACACTGGCACAGAGTGGCCTATATAAGTGCAGCAGCTGCACCAGTCCATTGCTGTCTGATCTGCAGCTGTACCCATGTTCCTGTATCTGATTCTGCTGACTTCTGTGTTTGGCCCGGCTTGCTCCTGACATCCCTTGAATGCTACCTGTTCTGACCTTGGCTTGTCTCTGAACTTTGCTCTGTCTTCTACTTATCTGCCTGATCTTGTGTTGCCCACCTCTGCCTGTACCCTGACGATTCCTTGCCTGACGTCTATGCCTGCATCTGACCATCTGTTGCCAACCTGGCTTCTCTGACCTTGCATCCAGTTGTTCTCCTGCCCTGTTTGCATGTTCCTAGCTCCCACTGGAGTTTCTTCTTCTGTGGGCCAGCAGTCTTCCTGCACCTGCTACCAGACACTGTCTACCACTGCCTGCTGTCTACTAGCCCTAGGCCTGCGGTTGCTGCTGTCATCTATTATTCCAGCTATCCGTCCAACTCTGGTGATGTACCTGATACCCATCACTACTTCCAGCAGAAGACTACACAGGCACCCATACCTCACTGCGCTCTTGCAACCATTGTTGCAAAATCAGTGGTCCCCAAGGCAGGGCGTTTTAAGAGAGGCCTCCCTTTGCACATCAGGCTCAGCTGCAAGGTACGTGACAGCAAAACTCATAGTGTAGTAAAACACTTTATTCTAAAGAGAATCCTGTTTACAGAAGTATAAAGGCCATACAACTTCAATACACTATTAGGTACAACAAAGATGGCAGATACCTAACACACTTCCCTTTCCGGCGTGGCTTGTGATGTCATTTCCTCAATGCGTTATATTGGAGATGTCTTTTCTTTCTCACTAAGATTGTATAACAATTGTTTTTTAGGGAAATTGTGCATTTTTTCTAGTACTAGTTTTGTATAAATTGAGTTCTAACCATCCAGGGGGACAAGTTTATTTCAGCTGCAGGGAGAGCACATTTATTTGATGGATTGGAGATATATGTTTTTACCCTGAGCAGTGGATATTAGTAATATATCTCAATCTTTATGTTCCAAGGCAGGACAACATAGGAAGGTTCCTGTATAAACCTACTCAACCAGTCACTCATCACCTTTTCATTTTTCCACAAGGCCAGACACTCTTGACTCCAGCAACCAGCATCTTCAGGAATACTTTCTACGAGGGAAGATCCCTGTATTCTTTCAACCCTTAGGCCAGAATGATTGGGACAAGAAAGGCAGATATTCTTATCCTTAAAAAAGGGGAAAGGGATTGACACAGTCAGGAGCTGCAGATGGCTGCTCACCCCAGGTTGGATGATATATATAAGTGCTTTCATCGTACCACCGTACCACCTACATAATGGGGACATCCCACTATAACTGAGTCGGATTGTTCCAAATACTATAGACCAAATGAAAGACAATAATAACATTAGTCCTTATGGACTGTATGGGATCCAATAGTCCTATGCAACCCAGGTCTCTTTTTTCCAATCACATTTGTTTCTCTGTTTAAAATTTATTTATTTTTTCAACCTTTTTGTATTTGACCATCCTTCCCTTGTTCTTCCTCTAGGTGGCACCATCCGCTCCGTCTGGTTATTTCTTGACCTCTGGGTACCCAGGTCCGTTGTGTCTTCCCAGCAAAGGTGAGGGAGTGGACTTTTAATTTTGTCCCTCCCTCTATCCTCCCCCTACAGGCGTCCAGGCTGGCCCTGGGCGTCTCCGGGGGGTTGGTCCTTTGCTGGCGGCGTCCTCCGACATTTCCGGACGTTGTGCGCATGTGCGGGGCCCCGTACGTGCACGCACGTTCATGACGTCACGCTCTTGCGACGGAAATGATGCAGGTGCAGGGCCTAGGCCTTCGGAGAACGCCGGGGGAGTGCACACGAGGCGGACCTGTTTGGCCGCCATGACTGGCCTCGGGGGCCCTGTCGGGACACCGGTGGTCGCGGTGGCTAGGGGGAAGGGGGCGGGACCCGCTTGGCCACCCATCACATCGAACCAATCAGCTCTGGGAGTACACAGTTATAAGCCAGGTAGGGTTGAGAATGGCACTCCACTTCCGCAGGAGGCCCAGCATATTCCAGGCGCATTTGAGTCCATAGTGAGTATTATCTCACCCTTTAAGGGAACTTCCTCTTTATATACGACTTTAGAAAGGGCTCTGAATGAAACCTCCCCCCCCCCCCCCCCATTTTCCATCTTCTCGTTTGTATTCATAGATTCTATCAGAGATTTTTGTTTGATCCCCTCAAAAGCCGGTGTACCTTGGTTGAGAACCCTGTGCACTGTCATTCTGTGGCCTATGTGACCAAACATTATATTGAAGGTAACGATAACCACCATCATATAGCATATGTCCTTTTCTTCTTCATTTATTCTTTACAATTTCCCCTCTTTTTCGTTCCTCTTTATCCTTATCTATTCATTTCATTCCCACACATACATAATTCACTGTCATTCTTGGTTTTGTTCTTACCCCCTCTCTCCCCTTGCCCAACATCACATCCCCTCTTTTCTTTTCACCTCACATTATCATTCATCACCCGCTCCCCCTCTCCCCCTTCTCCCCGCCCCCCCCCGGTTCCCTTACATTTTCCTTTTTGTTCTCACCCACAATCACCTCCCCTTTTTCTTTTCTTTCTAACCTTCCTCTTCCCCCCCCCCCCCCTGCCCTCACCCCCCTTCCCCCAGATTTACACAATCAAATTGTATATGCCCCACTCCCCATACCAGCACAATCATATTTCACTATGTGTTCACACCAATAATTACCTCCCTTTGCCCCTTTGGCCCCCCCTTCCCTCCCTCCCCCTCTCTTTTCCCCCCTTTTTTTTTTTTTTTCCCCCCCCCCCCCTTCCCCCTTCCCCCATTCCACTTGTCCGGGTCTGTCCCCCTCTTTTTGTCCTTGTGTTTGCTTCCCACTTTTTTCTCCCCTTTTCCTCCCCTCCCTCCCCCTGCATTTAATTGCCCTCACCCACTTATCCCTTTCCCCTTCACATGTCACATCCTTCACCACCACACAACGGCTCACATCCTTCACTCTATGCATTGTCTGCTCATTACCCCATTCTTTCCTCCCCCCACCTTCCCCACTACTTCTACATTTCCTCTCTATTTATCCCGCTATGTGTATGAAGCGCGCCATACATATACGTTCTTCTTAGTCACCCCGCCTTTTTCTTCCTTCCTTTTCCTATTGGTCTCTTTCTCTCTCTCTCTTCTTTCCTCTTCATCCCCTTTCCCCACTTCTCCCCTTCCCCTCTAATACTAGACATATTTCCATTTCATTATCCACTTCCATTTCATTATCCACTTCCTTTCTCGGTATAATCTAATACTTAAAAATATATAATTCCCTACAAAACGAGACACACTCTACATGTGAGGTGAACTGTGACTCTGAGGAGGGTGAGACCAATGATATTGGTCACACTCTCTAAGTATGGTGGAGTGTTATTCTCAACCTTACCTGAGGGACTCTCTCTTATAAAGAGCTCTTCTTCTCCCTTTTGCTTCTACTGTACATAGATGTGCCCCTGAATGATTTCTTGGTATATTCCAGGAGTCTGCTGTTGGGGGTGTCCTACTGTCGGCCTTTTCCCGCCTTCTTCCACCCCCCCTCCCCTCCGTGCCCCCGGGGGCCCGCTCTGGGGTCTCCTTTGGCAAGTCAGTTAGAAGTGTGACTCCTCGCAAGCCACATACGGCCTGGACGACCCACTGTGCCTCGATTCACCAATAGGAGCTGGAATTGGTAGCCACCAGGAACAACGACGGGACTTTTTACAAATACCCATGCAGAAGACTATCCCATACACTACACCTATACCGGTAACTATATCGATAACAATATAAAAAATGTATATGGACATGAGTGTAAATGTACAGAAACACATAACCGAGAAGTTGCTGTTACAATGTCTTTTTATTCCAGCAGACAAAAATGCTCTGAGGAAGACCGATACAGACAACAGGTCGAAACGCGTCAGTGTTTTTGTCACACCCTATATAATCACTGCTTCTGACCATATCAGTAGTGGTGTTAGGTGATATTTGTTGGTTTTATTTTGTGTACTGTATTCGTATTTTTATTCTGTATGGGCTTGTGTTTTACACTCCTTTTTTTATGTGCCATCCTATTCTTTCAAAATTTTTTGAATAAACATTGCAAATTGATTTGAATGGATTTGGTCTTTCACTTCATACACTCGTCTGATAATTTCTACCAGACGTCTGTTACTGCCTAAAAACCCCACCACCAAGGGAGAATCTCTTTTCTTTTTTTTCTATCCAACCCGGGGTGAGCAGCCATCTGCAGCTCCTGACTGTGTCAATCCCTTTCCCCTTTTTTTCGTATACAATTGGGTGGTTAAACACCCCTTCTCCTGCCTTTGACACTCCCGAGCTAAAACACAAGCCCAATGATATGTTTTTGATTGTATGAATTGATGTACTCTTGGATTGTTTTAAACAATTGTGATACCCCTATTGATCGAAGTGTTCAATATGAGTAACTTCCAGGGCAATGAGTGGATCAACCTCATGTCAAGCTATGAAAGCGACTTTGAGAAAAAAGATCAAATTGAAACTCAAATCTCTTCCCTAATGGATAAACTCAACAAAACCCTAGAGAAGAAATCTGCCCTTTTCTGGCATGTAAAGTCTTTTAACCGTTACAGTAAGGAGAAAATAAACCCATTGGGTTTGCGTGTACAAATTTTTCCAAACTTAGATCTAATCAGTAGTGAATGTAAGAAAGAGTGGGAAGACAATCTAAACCGCTGTTCACAACAAATGATGACCATACTAACAAATGAATATAATAGACAGATTTCCTTATTGGACATTGAAATTAACACATTAGAAAACCTACTTGAGCCTTTCGTACAACATACCCTATATGTGGAATCTCTGGTCAAACTCCGTGAGGACCTGAGTACCTACAATAGGGGTATCCTGCACAAAAAGGAAACTAAATTCTGGAGGGACAAAATGTCCTTTTCTGAGGGACGGGCATACAAGTGGAATGCCAACCCCCAAAACAAAAGATATTCAGTCCCTAAGCCACAGATGCAAAGCAACTCCAATAAGATTAATACTAAAAACATTTCTAATTTGGGTCAAAATACCAACATCCCCCAAAAAGGGAGGGGTAAATATAAAAGAAATAGGAACAATAAAGGGTCCCCAGAACAGGAGAAGAAAAAACGAACTATTGATATAGAAACAAAAAGAAGCCAGGACGCCACAAATCTAGATAATAGGCACGCGGCAAGAACAAAGGACGAGTCCTCGAGCATAGATGCAGACAACTCTGATTCTGCATCCTCCAACAGCTCTAGCAATACCAAACAAATAACCCCCACCTTGGAACGTTTGAAGCAGGCTCCTGGAGCTACTTTAAACTTGACACGGGGACTACTCTCTCCCCAGTCAAACAAGGGAGTGGGAAATCTAGACGCGTACATTATCCGGACACAATTAAGTCCCTTAGCGTAATCAACCTATCTTCCCACCCTTTGTCTGCAGCCGAGAGAAAGATCCTCTCACGAGGTTTAACTTTCTGCCCTGAACAAAGGTGTGACATATTCGGTGTTATTGTTGAACTGCAGCTCTTTGCACGCAGGCTCCTCCTTAAGAGCCTGCATGCAAAGTCCACCGGTGTCGATGACACCGACTGGTCAACATTTAGCATGAAAGAATTCAAGGCCCTACGGGACCTGACCCTCCTATACCAAGAAAACAACACCGTAGACCTCATTGACCAAATAGACCTAGAAGCACTCTTAGAAGACGCTGACAGATCACAAAAAACTCAAACTATAAGTTTTAAAAAACCATCTTCCAAATTCCCACCCCTAAATTTGAACCCCAACATCGAGACATTTGTGAATCAAGTACTTCGGGATCTGAACAAAATTATCTTAAAAAGGGCCCCTCCAAAGAATCTGGGACGAGACGAAATTGATGCGATGAGAGAACTCTGTATGAACACAGATATCACAATTAAGCCATCGGACAAAGGCGGCAACGTGGTCCTGATGGACAACCAGGACTACGTTGATATGTGTCAATCCATCCTTAACAATGGCGAGTGGTACAAGAAGGTACCCATGGCCCTAATACATGCCTCTCATGATCACTTCTACGATATGATACACAGTTCCTTTCTGAGAGGAACCATATCCAAAGATCAATATGAATATATTAGAGTGAAGTACCCTCGTATAGCTACGTTTTATAGCCTACCGAAAATACACAAAGAAAAAACCAAACCACCCGGCCGACCAATAGTTTCTGGCAACGGGAATATTTCTGAAAACCTGAGTAAATTCATCGACTCATTTCTACAACCTTTGGTGATCTGTCTACCCTCCTTTCTTAAAGACACCATCCATTTACTTTAGATGGTCTCCAACATGCCACTCTCCGCGGAATCCCGCCTAGTGGCTATTGATGTAGAGGCCCTGTACAGTTCGATCCCCCATACCAAGGGGATTGAGACTGTACAGCATGTTCTAACACGAAGCCAAAGATACAACCATGATTTGAATGCATTTATTATAGAAGGTTTGGAGTACATCCTGACTCAGAATTACTTTGTGTTTAACAACTCCCACTACCTCCAGGTGCAAGGCGTGGCCATGGGCACTTGTTGTGCTCCGGCCTACGCCAACTTGTACCTGGGGGAGTGGGAGAAAGCCCTCCTAGATGACGAGGACCTCCTCGTGTATACCAGCCACATCAAATTGTGGCTGCGTTACATTGATGACGTCCTCGTCGTCTGGGAGGGATCTGAGGCATTATTGCAGGAGTTCTTTACTCGCATCAACGTGAATTCTCTCAACTTGAAATTCACTATGACCCACGACCCAGATACTATTACCTTCCTTGATGTGCAGCTGTTACGCAACTCTAAAAATGAAATTTCTACTACACTATTCAGGAAAAACACAGCGGGAAACACGATCCTCCATGCTTCAAGCTTTCACCCTGACATCCTCAAAAATTCCATACCATACGGACAGTACTTGCGGCTACGCCGCAATTGCTCTGAGGATTCCTCTTTTAAAATTGAAGCAGGGCATTTACAGGAGAGACTACTTGCACGGGGCTATAGCCGTTCATGTTTACGGAAGGCCTACAACAGAACCATTCTAGAAACACGTTCTAAACTACTGTCCAAAAATTCTAAAAAGACGAGTGAAGCAAAGAATGTTAAAAACGATCATATTCGAATTATACTTCGCTTTTCCCAACAGCACAAGCACATTCGGAATATTATAAAGAAACATTGGAGCATCCTCCTGGATGACCCCAAAGTAAACACCTTCCTGTCCGATCAACCAGCAATCACCTTTAAAAGGGCCACTTCCCTTAGGGATAAACTTGTGCAAAGCGAGTACAAAAACGAACAAAACCGTTGAAAACATTGTACCACCCTTGGGTCATTCCCGTGTGGGCATTGCTCCTTCTGCCAATATATCAGACGGGAGAGGACTTTCAGTCTACCTAATGGGACCATCTTCAAACCCTCACATTATGTTAATTGCCAAACCAGAGGTATTGTTTACATGATGTCGTGTGAGTGTGGAGCCTTTTATGTGGGGAAGACGAAGCAGGAGTTCTATCGCAGGATGTCTAAGCATACATATTCCATGCAAATTGGGAATCATTACCTAGCCTTAGGCAGGCATGTTGTTGTACAACACAATTACAAAATGCCTCGCATATCCTTCACCGCTCTCGACCGGGTACATATTCCCGGTCGAGGCGGTGATTGGAATAAGACACTTTTGCAGCACGAACAAAGATGGATTCATAGGCTGCAGGCCAATGTGCCTCCAGGACTTAATGAATCCATCTCATATGCTCCCTTCTTAAAGGGCTTCGTGTCGGGCAAGACCCAATAAGGACATTCACATATTCCTGCATTCACCCCTGCTTCGTCTTCCCCTCCCCCCCCCCCCCTATGAGACGTACACACACACACGACATCGTAAGATTCCTGATATGCTATGTCCTCATTGACATTGTATGGAGCCAGGATCCAACAACAACCCCTCTTTCCATCCCTTCCCCTGCCAAGAGTATAGCCAAACATGCGGCTCATTTTCATGTACATCTGGTGCTTGTGTTTTTTTGTCTTTTTCTTTTCGTTTTTATCTTTAAAAACTATCAGAAAACAAGGTACTTTGAAATATAAGTGCCTTCATCGTACCACCTACATAATGGGGACATCCCACTATAACTGAGTCGGATTGTTCCAAATACTATAGACCAAATGAAAGACAATAATAACATTAGTCCTTATGGACTGTATGGGATCCAATAGTCCTATACAACCCAGGTCTCTTCTTTCCAATCACATTTGTTTCGTTGTTTAAAATTTATTTTTTCAACCTTTTTGTATTTGACCATCCTTCCCTCGTTCTTCCTCTAGGTGGCACCATCCGCTCCGTCTGGTTATTTCTTGACCTCTGGGTACCCAGGTCCGTTGTGTCTTCCCAGCAAAGGTGAGGGAGTGGACTTTTAATTTTGTCCCTCCCTCTATCCTCCCCCTACAGGCGTCCAGGCTGGCCCTGGGCGTCTCCGGGGGTTGGTCCTTTGCTGGCGGCATCCTCCGACATTTCCGGACGTTGTGCGCATGTGCGGGGCCCCGTACGTGCGCGCACGTTCATGACGTCACGCTCTTGCGACGGAAATGATGCAGGTGCAGGGCCTAGGCCTTCGGAGAACGCCGGGGGAGTGCACACGAGGCGGACCTGTTTGGCCGCCATGACTCGCCTCGGGGGCCCTGTCGGGACACCGGTGGTCGCGGTGGCTAGGGGGAGGGGGGCGGTTCCCGCGTGGCCACCCATCACATCGAACCAATCAGCTTTGGGAGTACACAGTTATAAGCCAGGTGGGGTTGAGAGTGGCACTCCACTTCCGCAGGAGGCCCAGCACATTCCAGGCGCATTTGAGTCCATAGTGAGTATCATCTCACCCTTTAAGGGAACTTCCTCTTTATATACGACCTTAAAAAAGGGCTCTGAATGAAACCTCCCCCCCCTCCCATTTTCCATCTTCTCGTTTGTATTCATAGATTCTATCAGAGATTTTTGTTTGATCCCCTCAAAAGCCGGTGTACCTTGGTTGAGAACCCTGTGCACTGTCATTCTGTGGCCTATGTGACCAAACATTATATTGAAGGTAACGATAATCACCATCATATAGTATATGTCCTTTTCTTCTTCATTTATTCTTTACAATTTCCCCTCTTTTTCGTTCCTCTTTATCCCTATCTATTCATTTCATTCCCACACATACATAATTCACTGTCATTCTTGGTTTTGTTCTTACCCCCTCTCTCCCCTTGCCCAACATCACATCCCCCCTTTTTTTTCACCTCACATTATCATTCATCACCCGCTCCCCCTCTCCCCCTTCCCTCCCGCCCCCCCCCCCCCGGTTCCCTTACATTTTCCTTTTTGTTCTCACCCACAATCACCTCCCCTTTTTCTTTTCTTTCTCACCTTTCCTCTTTCCCCCCCCCCCCCCCCTCACCCCCCTTCCCCCAGATTTACACAATCAAATTGTATATGCCCCACTCCCCATACCAGCACAATCACATTTCACTATGTGTTCACACCAATAATTACCTCCCTTTGCCCCTTTGGCCCCCCCTTCCCTCCCTCCCCCTCTCTTTTCCCCCCCCCCCTCTTTTTCTTTCCCCCCCTTCCCCCTTCCCCCATTCCACTTGTCCGTGTCTGTCCCCCTCTTTTTGTCCTTGTGTTTGCTTCCCACTTTTTTCTCCCCCTTTCCTCCCCTCCCTCCCCTTGCATTTAATTGCCCTTACCCACTTATCCCCTTCCCCTTCACATGTCACATCCTTCACCACCACACAATGGCTCACATCCTTCACTCTATGCATTGTCTGCTCATTACCCCATTCTTTCCTCCCCCCACCTTCCCCACTACTTCTACATTTCCTCTCTATTTATTCCGCTATGTGTATGAAGCGCGCCATACATATATGTTCTTCTTAGTCACCCTGCCTTTTTCTTCCTTCCTTTTCCTATTGGTCTTTTTCTCTTTCTCTTCTTTCCTCTTCATCCCCTTTCCCCACTTCTCCCCTTCCCCTTTAATACTAGACATATTTCCATTTCATTATCCACTTCCTTTCTCGGTATAATCTAATACTTAAAAATATATAATTCCCTACAAAACGAGACACACTCTACATGTGAGGTGAACTGTGACTCTGAGGAGGGTGAGACCAATGATATTGGTCACACTCTCTAAGTATGGAAAAGTATTATTCTCAACCTTACCTGAGGGACTCTCTCTTATAAAGAGCTCTTCTTCTCCCTTTTGCTTCTACTGTACATAGATGTGCCCCTGAATGATTTCTTGGTATATTCCAGGAGTCCGCTGTTGGGGGTGTCCTACTGTCGGCCTCTTCCCGCCTTCTTCCACCCCCCCTCCCCTCCGTGCCCCCGGGGGCCCGCTCTGGGGTCTCCTTTGGCGAGTCAGTTAGAAGTGTGACTCCTCGCAAGCCACATACGGCCTGGATGACCCATTGTGCCTCGATTCACCAATAGGAGCTGGAATTGGTAGCCACCAGGAACAACAACGGGACTTTTTACAAACACCCATGCAGAAGATTATCCCATACACTACACCTATACCGGTAACTATATCGATAATAATAAAAAAAAAATGTATATGGACATGAGTGTAAATGTACAGAAACACATAACTGAGGAGTTGCTGTTACAATGTCTTTTTATTCCAGCAGACAAAAATGCTCTGAGGAAGACCTACACAGACAACAGGTCGAAACGCGTCAGTGTTTTTGGTCACACCCTATATAATCACTGCTTCTGACCATATCAGTAGTGGTGTTAGGTGATATTTGTTGGTTTTATTCTGTGTACTGTATTCGTATTTTTATTCTGTATGGGCTTGTGTTTTACACTCCTTTTTTTATGTGCCATCCTATTCTTTTAAAATTTTGAAGAAACATTGCAAATTGATTTGAATGGACTTGGTCTCTCACTTCATACACAGAACAGGAAATGTCCCAGACATGTAACAGTTCTCCCAACATGACTGTCATCACTAGGCCTCCCTAGCCTTCTGGGTTGCTCAACAGCAAGTGCATCCTTTTTGACTTAGGCCCCAAGGCCTGCCTGGGACAAAAGAGTCGGATCTTCTTATGGTGACAACCTCACAGGGCAAATGGCCATAAGGGCCAAATTAAAGACAGAACAGGGAATGCATCACTTGGCCTCCCTAGCCTTCTGATTGGCTAGGTCATTAAACATTCATAAGATAGAATGATACCTCCCTGGAAAAAGCTCAACAGCAAGTGGCAGAGAAAACACTCTCCATGGTTAGAGATCACCCCTGTTTAGGTGCAAATACAACTCAATGCCTACTACAAAATCACAAAAAAGGAACCGACTACCTACCTACAATTGTAACTCTATTTCTTACACCTATTTTCCAAGGAAAAACAGAATTTTTGTTTTCTAAAACGCCAGGCTTTTGAGATTCTGAAACATTCAGATGTAAGGACAGAATTGTTCGTCTATTAGTAATGGGTATTTCTACTCCCATCATAGCCCTACTTCCTTGTCTGAACAGTATTTATTGAAGTTGTCGTTTACGCTGTGGACTGTCATGTGACTCCTCATGCTGTGTTGAATCGTTTCAGATTGGTAGCTTGCTTTTTCTACCCATCATGCTCACTGACCCCTGTACTAGCACTACACATGGCATTATAATTTACATTCTTTGAAATACTGCAATAGAAACATTACATCTATCACATTCATGTAGAATAATATACAGTAGCTTCAACCAAAGTTTTCTATGAAAATAAACCATGGCAGGTATTAGGTGTTCCAAAGCTGTCCCAATACTATTTCCGGCTTATACAATAACATATATAAGAAAACATTTCCTTGTACGTGCTATATGGGCCTAGCCACTCCTTCCCTTTAAACAGTGAACCACTACATTCTGAACGCCTATAGTGTATCATTAAGTTACAGTCATTCCGGCAAATCTATTTGTGTGAGTAGAGGTCGGGTACATCTGGTGGTAATTAGTCGACATACAACGGAGCAGTCATTGTTCTCATTAAGCTCAATGTTCTGTGTGGGGTCTCACTCTTTTGGCAGAAATAACTGTGACCTATTTCTTCACCAGAGACATATAAAACCTTTTCTGCACCATTCGGTCTAGAGCTTGACTTTAATTCTCTAATCACTGTGTTTAGCACAGGTGACAATGTTTTTATTACCAGATATTTGAATAGTTTGATTACAATTTAAATTTTATATGGGTTCATCGTTCCAAGTATTACTCCAGTCATGGTCCAAGCATTCTGCCATGGAGCACACCTGTTAAGTGCTTTCTGAGTCCCCAGTAGATTCCAACATTGTTCAAGTGTATAGGTCATAACTCTTTTTGTTTTGGATATTGTGGGTTTATAACAACACCAGTCAGGTTTTATGGTGTCAGTGACCCCATTAGGGAAATTCACCTTCTCTATTTGTCATGGTGACCACTGTCACTCAGACTAGAAAATGACGGAATATTCCAAATTTTGAACAGAAATAGAGAAAAACTTTTCCAAAGGGTACGCCTTTTCCAATGACAACTGTCTGTGATGGATTTTCCCCACTTTGGAAAGATTTACCCAATGACACACAGATGGCAAAAAAATGTTTCCTAGCCCAGTGGTGGTGGTCAACTGGAAAATAATAGATGTCCTCAAGTGCGGCCCCTAACACGTCCAGAGGACCACATAATAGCAGCACATTTTCGCACCTCAATGGCCAAAAATGTTGGTCCTGCAGCGTCTTTCCTGTTTATCACAATGAACACCGAATAATTGGGAGTACAATAACCCCCAGCATTTGTGTGGATGGATGAAATAATAACCCTGAGCATTGGTGTCAGTACTATTAAGGTTAATACTCATTGGTGGTCAGTGGCAGTGCAAGTTAACCCTCTATCCCTCCCCTGCATTGGTGGTCAGTGGCAGTGAAATGTAACCCTATGCACCCTGCACTGGGGGTCAGTGGCAGTGAATTTCAGCCTGGATTGATACCCAGCCTGGATTAATAGCCAGTGTATAAGCAGGTGCTTATGGGAGGTGTGACTATAATGTAAAGTTTCTGTTATGTTGGATTATCTGTGATCATTGTAATGTAACTATCTGTTATGCAATGTGTAGCAGAGTCCCAGGCGCCCAGAGGCAGAATGGTGACCTCAATAGTTAGGGAGAGCCGACATCCTTCCTTGTAAAGTGGGTTACCAGGCATGGTGAATATTTAAAGAGCAAAGATGAGGCTTGTTATATATATGTGGTTAACACATCGATTAAGTAGCTAGCTAATCAACCCCTAAATGTATAGAGAAAAACAATAGTTTCCAAAGAGAGAAAACAAGAAAAGTTGGGGCTTATTGACAAGGTCGCATACATATTCTTCTGCAATATAAATACAAGTACCAAAGGTTTTTAAGAAAAAAAATTTTCCTTGGTATATTTATTGAAAAAGTTATTATAATTAAACCACATATATAGCAAAAGCTAATTAAAGCACAACAGTAAAACTAGACACTTATACAAATGTTTGTTGGTTCAAGTGTGAACCAAATCAAAACAGATACATACTAGGGGGGACATTTACAAACATATAACATATAAAACAATTGTCGTCCGGACGCCAGGGAAAAACTTGCAGCGTATTAACCCAATGAAAGAGCCGTGAGGCTATATGTTAGTAATTTAGATAGGGTAGTGGGAGGAAAACTCCCATAGAACCGAATGATTTGGGTTTAGACGCTGCAAGTACTCCCCAGAGGGGGCTCGAGCCTATTAGGGAGGGAAGGAAGAGGGTGGTGGAAGGAAAGGGGGGAGAGTGATCACGGAAAATGAAGTTGGTAGTAGCACACAGTTCCTGCCAAGGCAGTCCTGAATAGATTCAGCTGATGACGTGGGCAGAGAGTTTTCCCATACTTGGTGATGTGTAAATTTGTATATAGTTGTACCCGATGTTTTATAGTTAAATAACCATTACTCAAGCATAGTATATGATGCCCGGTATATGTGTGTACTCTTATTTCTTTGCTTGAATTTATAACCGCAAGTTAGGTATTTCTATTTCATATCTAATGGTTCTCCTAGCGGAGATTGTCCATTTTGCTTGTAGAATCAAAGAAATAAAGCAGGGGTATTTAAATAAACAAAGTCTATTTAGGGTCGTTTCAGGATTGCATGAGGTAACCAGCATACATTACCGCCTTCACTGTCTGATGTAATCTTGGGTTGTGGGATGCATCAAGAGCCTTCCTCCGTGCCGTGCAGAGAGCCAAATTTCGCCAGTGATGGAAAAAATCACTTTCGTGATGTGCAGCGATGCTGGTTTCCCATGGTTAGGTTTGGTGGTTTCGTCAATATAGATTATGGCTGTCCGCCCACTGTATATGAAGTGCGGTTTGCTGGTAGGTGCATGTGTCTGCTGTTTGAGAGTATCAGCCAGACATTTCACAGTGAAACGCGTTGACGTCACTGTCTCACGGACGCCAGGACGCAACACCCCACAGGTGTGCACGAGCCGACAATCTAGGATGAAGAGACACGGAAATGAATGAGATGTCTGGCTAAATCTAAATTACTAACATATAGCCTCACGGCTCTTTCATTGGGTTAATACGCTGCAAGTTTTTCCCTGGCGTCCGGACGACAATTGTTTTATATGTTATATGTTTGTAAATGTCCCCCCTAGTATGTATCTGTTTTGATTTGGTTCACACTTGAACCAACAAATATTTGTATAAGTGTCTAGTTTTACTGTTGTGCTTTAATTAGCTTTTGCTATATATGTGGTTTAATTATAATAACTTTTTCAATAAATATACCAAGGAAAATTTTTTTTCTTAAAAACCTTTGGTACTTGTATTTATATTGCAGAAGAATATGTATGCGACCTTGTCAATAAGCCCCAACTTTTCTTGTTTTCTCTCTCTGGAAACTATTGTTTTTCTCTACCAGGCATGGTGGGTGTAATGCAAGATCAAATGATGGGCGCCAATCACTTTTTGAATGCGAACAAGAGATTTATTGTCTCTTAATAAGAACTGTGGGAGAGCGGTTTAGGGCCAGGACACCCTTAGGTAGATGTAATGTTAATTGTCAGACTCCGAGACATTATAGGTAGACAGCTATACAGGGAAAGGCCTCCAGCCAGATGCCACATTTGTATAGGTAGGACCACTGTCTCCTATAGCACTGAACTTGTAACAGTCACTAAAGGTAGTTGTACATAACTCTTGGTAACACAGAACAGTCAGTTTCTTATCCCACTGTAGGTCTTCAATCACTAAGCTCCCAGTCTCTCATTAGACTTCCAGTTCCCAGTCATCTCCGGATCTCCTGAGCTCTTCCACAGCTATCCTGCTGTATACTCCTCAAGCGTCACCCCCGCCAACATGCTGGGTCCCTGGCTTGGAACTCGCTGAAGCTTTCCCACTTCTTCACCGTCCCCAGCTGGTGAGAAGACTGCTCTGGAACTTGCTCAAGCTTACTCACTGTAGTCTCCGGTAATAAGGTGGATGGTCCCTTAGTGGCGACTGCTTCCCCTTTAACTCTGACCACAACTGGTTCCCCGTCCGGCTGAAACCTTCACAACTCAGTTGGACTCCAATCCTGCAGGCCCAACCCTACGCTGCTTCTACTGCTCCTGGATAGGCCTCAGGCAGCCTAGCAGCCAGGTGTCCCCGGGATAGGCCTCAGGCTTCCGGTCTTGCAGCCCGGGGCGACATAACACAATCCACCTAGACAGCTGTCCAGGTGGCACAGCACCCTGAACACCCAAATAAATAGTCTCTCCCAGCAGGCCAAGGGACTAAAGCAACCCCTACCTATTGGCTGAGACACCCTATCCATTCATGATCTGTCCTTGCTATGCTCTTGTCGATCTAATGTCACTAGCCACAATGCCACCTTGTGACAGAAGAGAAAAGTGCATCAATTCCAGAATTAGGGAAAGTCAGTGGATCTCCTGACAATTAGCCAGGACAATTACTGCCTGGCAAACTACATTTGTTAGCAACCCTGCCTAAACATCAGGGTGCTACATCCTCCCCCTGCTTAGGAAACTATGTCTCGGAGTTTGCAGCAAAATAAAATTTGAACTCTCAAGCCTGAGAGTGGATTTTCTGGCAAAAACTGGGATTGGTAGGGTAACAGGGAAGGATAAACAAAGTAAAAATAGTAGGTATGCATACCATATGTACAAGTGGCAGTTCAAACAAGGGCAGATTAATAGAAGACAATATTTACAGTTTTACCTGTGGCGTACCACCCGAACAAGTGAGGCAAAAAATACAACAGTAGCCTTATATCCAAACAATCTACCTACTATATACACCTGTAAAGAACAGAAAGTTTAGCATTTTTATACAAGCTGCGGTCATTGTATCTCCTTAGCCAAGGAAGACGCAATGGGTGCTAGAACACCTGAAAGAGAAGAAAACAGAGAGCATAGAAACACATCCTACTCCTACAATAACACAGTGCATTATATACATGAATGAATACTAGTTATCCTCAGCCGAGAGCAGCAAAACAGTGCAAATACACACTAAAACACATCTTAATCTGTCTATATAATAAACATGACCATATCTAAGCACACATATTGGTGAAAATTGGGCCCCACCCCCTCGAGGGTGCCACCCCTTTTTCATGACAATCCTAGAGGAAAACTTAGCAACTCATATTAAACATTTTACATAATGTGAACCAGCACTCACTTAGGTTGACACTCTCACGCCAGCTTGTGGTCAGCATAATCAAAAACAGTCCTTGTGTATGCATCTATTACTTTTTCTTTTTCAGTCCATTTCCAAGTTTAAGGTGAGAATTTTCCCTTTTTTGCCACAGCTTATCCTACCTAACTAATTAAACACCCCCCAGTGTCCTTGGAGCCCCAAGTTCATCAATCTTCCCATAGTAGGTGTAATCACTAGACATGTGCATCGAAAATTTGGAAATTTGGAAATTCGAAATCTCGTAATTCGGAAATTTCTGGAATTTTCACATTTCTATTTTTCGGATTTACGAATTTCGAATTTTCGGATTTACGAACTTCCGAATTTTCGAATTTCCGAATTGCGAATTTTCGGATTTCCGAATTTCAAATTTTCGGATTTCCGAATTTTCGGTTTTCTGAAATTCTGAATTTTCGGATTTCCGAATTTAGAATTTTTGGATTTCCAAATTATCGAATTTCCGAATTTTGGATTTTCGGTTTTGCGGAATTCCGAATTTTCGGACTTTCCTAACTCCGAATTTCCGAATTTTCGGATTTTCGGAATTCGGGAATTCAAAGATTCGAAAATCCCAAAATTTGAAAATCTGAAAAAAAGAAAGAAAATCAGTTTAATTAATAACTAACTATTAAATTAACGAGTACGAATTTATCCGAAGTTACGAATTATCTGAAATAACGAATGCCGCATCTAAACAAATGGAACGGAACAAATTAATAATAAATAATAAATAATTAATAATAATAAAAAGCTTTTATTATTATTGTTGTTATTTATTATTAATAGATCGTTACGCTCCATTTGGTTAGATGCGGCATTCGTTATTTCAGATAATTCGTAACTTCGGATAAATTTGTACTCGTTACGTTCACTAACAGACAAATTTGAAATACCTATAATTTAATAGTTAGTTATTATTTAGAATTAAACAGATTTTCTTTCTTTTTTTCTGATTTTCGAATTTTCAAATTTTCGAATTTCCAAATTCCGAAAATTCGGAATTTCGAAAATCCGAAATTCGGAAACTCGAAAATCCGAAAATTTGGAAATTCGGAAATCCGAAAAACCGAAAATTCAGAAAAATTCTAAAGTTTGGAAATTCTAAAATTCGGAAATCCGAAAATTCGGAAATCCAAAAATTCGAAATTCGGAAATCCAAAAATTCGAAATTCGGAAATTCGTAACTTCGGAGATTCGGAAATTGAAAAATTCAGAAATTCGGAATTAACGTCAAAATTGTCAAATTGTCAAAATTTGTTAAAAAACGAATTCGGAACTAAACGAACTGCACATGTCTAGTAATCACAGATCAAAAATATTCCCAGCAGTCTCCCTTCTTCATAGGGATAACTCCAGGGACAGAAGGCATGGCTGTAATTAACAGCAAAAAGCCATACAATGGTGTAAGGGACCGGCACTTCCTGAAGGCAACATATCTCAGCAGATTGCATTGAGGAAAGCACTGAAAATAGCTTTCCTCATTACTGCAAAACAGGACACACTGAAGTCTCTCGGCTGCAAATCAGCGTGTCACTTTCCAGAGAGAGGCACACTGGCAATTTCTGAACACAGGCCAGTATGACTCAAGTGGGCACTCCTAGCTACTGCCAACAGAATGCAGTCCAGCAGTACAGCCAAACAGGAATGTCCCCACAAGCAACTTTTTTCCTTGAAGGTGGAGTAGTTTCCATTAAACATCCTGACTCCACAGAGCACACATTTGTAATCCACAGTAATTTCTGTAATTTGACACAGTTCAAAGTATTCACCAGTAATACCTCAGATCCAGTATCTGTAGGGTTTCCCCTTGGCCATTTACAGTGGTAATATAATGCCGGATGTCTTTCTTATTAGGCCTGCGGATAATGACAAAATCAGGATTAATTTGATGATCACAGTCCCAAGTTTGTAAGACAGAAGCATACTTTTCAGCATATCTGGGTGAGAACTTTTTGAAGTCAAGGTGCAGAGGGATTTTGAGGAAACTCTGCACAGCCACATCCATCCACTGTGCTTTCTTTTCTTGAATCTCTTCCTCTAACTGAGCCGATACATGAGGATACAAGTAACCATAAACCACAGCCAACTTTATAATGTCTATCCGCTGCAGCTTGGACAGTCTGGGCAGTGTTTTAGGGTCTCCATATCCAAGCAAAACTCGTGCATCAGGTGAGTGTTGAACTGGGTGTCCAGCAACATCAGGCTTGCAACCAGACTTGGCCAATTGAGTTGGCTTAGCTACAGTGACTTTAGGAACCCATGCTGCCCAGCGATCCTTGTCAAAAGATTTAGTGAGACACAGATGTGGAGCTGCACTGGCAGATAGCTCCTCTAAATCACACAGTTGTTCCTCTTCACTATCACTCCACTTCCCAGTCCATGATAAAGTATCTGAGAACAGTTCAGAGATCCTATCGCATGGGATATCTGAATCGGAGATAGTGGATTACTCTTCGGCCGGGAGTAGGTTGCACTTTGAGCTAACATAAACTGGCAAAGCAACCTTATCCCCCTTACTGGCCACAGGCATCACAGCTCCCACTGGCACACTACTTTCACCCATTTCAGGCTTACCCGACTTCGGCGTCTTTTCCCCATTAAGTTCCATCATCAAGGAATGCAGGTGGCATCACGGCCTCAAGGAATAACTGGAGCACTAGGTCCTAGAGCAGCCAGAGACATGAAAGGAGTAGCTTCTCACACAAGCCGGGTGATAGCAGGGGGATGCTATCTCGATGCTGTCCCCAGCTGGGATGGGGACATTCCTGTCCCAATCCGTTTGTAGTGTCCGTGGAGGTTGGGCTGGTGCGACTACTTCGAGCAAGGGTTCCCTGCAGCATCCACATATGATCCAAGGCCATAGATGCGTGGCCAAGCCGGAACACTTCCCGCAGATCAGTCTCAAAGCTCCATAGCCTCCAGCCATATACAGGGCACTCGGGTATCGGTCAGAACACCTTTGGTTCCACGCAGACTAGGGCCAATACCTGGAACACACGTCTTCCAATCTCCAAACTGCACCATCTTCTCCATCCAACAATCGGATACACGTGGCAGCACTTCCTTATCCTCCTCTGCAGAGCAGTGTCTCCTCCCCAGCCTAGGAATTGGTATGCATACTTTCTGCAAACTTCAGCGCCCGCCTGTTTCTCTTCTCTGCGCACCAAAACTTTAATGGAGTCCATTTTAACCCCTGGCGTAAAGTGACAAAAGACCAGGCTGACACTCTCCCATGAGCAATGAGACATGTTTGTTCTTCCCGACATTGTTGGAATGCACAATAGCACAGTCTATACGAAGTAAAGATGTTACTTACCACCTTCCCACAGAGCTAGGCGAAATCCCGATGTAGTTGTAGCCGGTTGCTAGGGGCGACCGCTGCTGGAATAACGCCTTTCCCCCACGTTGGGCACCAAATGTAGCAGAGTCCCGGGCCCCCAGAGGCCTAATGGGGACCTCAAGAGTTAGGGAGAGCTGACATCCTTCCTTCTAAAGTGGGTTAACGGGAATGGTGGGTGTAATGCAAGATGAAATGATGGGCGCCAGTCACATTTAAATGCGAACAAGAGCTTTATTGTCTCTTAACAAGAACTGTGGGAGAGCGGGTTAGGGCCAGGAAACCCTTAGATATATGCAATGTTAATTGGCAAACTCCGAGACACTATAGGTAGACAGCTATACAGGGAAAGGCCTCCACCCAGATCCCATGTCTGTATAGGTAGGACTGCTGTCTCCTATGGCACTGAACTTTTAACAGTCACTAAAGGTAGTTGTACATAACTCTTGGTAACACTGAACAGTCTGTTTCTTATCTCACAGTATCCCACTGTAGGTCTTCAATCACTGAGCTCCCAGTCTCTCACTATAATTCCAGATCCCAGTCGTTACCGGATCTCCTGAGCTCTTCTACAGCTAACCTGCTGTATACTCCTCAAGCGTCACCCCCACTAACATGCTGGGTCCCTGGCTTGGCACTCGCTGAAGCTTTCCCACTTCTTCACTGTCCCCGGTAGGGTTGAGCCCGGTGTTCGATTCAAACCCATTTTCGAATCGAACATCGGCCGTTCGTCCGTTCGACGAGACCAGAACTCTGCGGGCCGTTCGCATCAAATTCGTGTGATACGAACGGCCCACAATGCACTGTGCCAGTCGCAGTGCATTGCTGGCTGATGATTGGCCAAGCATGCACTGTGACCCCGCATGCTTGGCCAATCACAGCGCCGGCAGCGAGGAGAGCCATAATTTGCCATTCATAGCTCAGAGGGTTTAATACATGCCCCACAATAAATATAAGGCCGCCGGCGCGGCGGCCTTGTGTAGTGTGTTCCGGCGTGCAGGGAAAGAGCTTGATAGGCAGGGACAGTGTGTCCTTTATTACCAGGCATTTGCAGGACTCAGTGTGTGGTCTGTGCCTCCAGCGCGGTATACACCTGTATCTACCCTTTATTGGTGTTGTTCAGTGGTGTTGTTCTCTATAAATACAGCCATCTGCAGGATTTATAATGTGTGCTGTGCCTCCAGCGCAGTATACACCTGTATCTACCCTTTAGTGCTGTTGTTCTCTATTAATACAGCCATCTGCAGGAGTTAGTGTGTGTTGTGTGACTCCAGCACAGCACAGTATACACCTGCACCGGTATCTACCATTTAGTGCTGTTGTTCTCCATTAATACAGCCATCTGCAGGAGTTAGTGTGTGTTGTGTGACTGCAGCACAGCACAGTATACACCTGCACCTGTATCTACCCTTTAGTGCTGTTGTTCTCCATTAATACAGCCATCTGCAGGAGTTAGTGTGTGTTGTGTGAGTCCAGCACAGCACAGTATACACCTGCACCTGTATCTGCCCTTCTTTGCTGGTGTCATCTAATCCAGCCATCTGCAGGAGTTAGTGTGTGTGTTGTGTGAGTACAGCACAGTATACACCTGCACCTGTATCTGCCCTTCTTTGCTGGTGTCATCTAATCCAGCCATCTGCAGGAGTTAGTGTGTGTTGTGTGACTCCAGCACAGCACAGTATACACCTGCACCTGTATCTGCCCTTCTTTGCTGGTGTCATCTAATCCAGCCATCTGCAGGAGTTAGTGTGTGTGTTGTGTGACTCCAGCACAGCCCAATATACACCTGCACCTGTATCTGCCCTTCTTTGCTGGTGTCATCTAATCCAGCCATCTGCAGGAGTTAGTGTGTGTTGTGTGAGTCCAGCACAGCACAGTATACACCTGTACCTGTATCTGCCCTTCTTTGCTGGTGTCATCTAATCCAACCATCTGCAGGAGTTAGTGTGTGTGTTGTGTGAGTCCAGCACAGCACAGTATACACCTGCACCTGTATCTGCCCTTCTTTGCTGGTGTCATCTAATCCAGCCATCTGCAGGGGTTAGTGTGTGTGTTGTGTGAGTCCAGCACAGTATAAACCTGCACCTGTATCTGCCCTTCTTTGCTGGTGTCATCTAATACAGCCATCTGCAGGAGTTAGTGTGTGTGTTGTGTGCCTCCAGCACAATATACTCTACCCAATTGCTCTTTTCCCATCTCCCTGCAGGCCATTAAAATGTCTGGAAGGCCAACAAGGAGAGGCAGACAGTCACGAGCCAATAAAAGAGGGCAAGCAGGCTCTGTGTCTAAAGACAACAGTGCTGGTCGTGGACGCGGTGCATTGTCATCAGCACGTGGCATTGGGACACGCTTGTCCTTATTTTCGGCAGCTGGACATGTTGAGCCGCATCATGCCGAAGACTTGGTAGAGTGGATGACCAAGCCCTCCTCATCCTCCTCATCCTCTCTCACCCAGGCTCAGGATACTGGCAAAGCAGCTCCCAACGCGTACTCTTCCCTCGTCTCAATGTCATCAGTCACTCCTTCCCAAGACCCACCATGTCCTCCTGAGGAGTCCCCCGAACTGTTTGACCACAGTGTTGGGTACATGCTCCATGAGGATGCCCATCGTTTTGAAGGCTGCCATGCCGTGCTTGCGCTGGTGTGTTTGGGGGACAGGAGCCACACTGGGGCAGAGGTTCTGTCAGCTCTGCAGGAGCAGGCCAAGAGGTGGTTGACGCCACGCCAGCTTAAGCCAGGAATGGTGGTTTGTGACAATGGCACCAACCTCCTCTCTGCCCTGCGACAGGGACAACTGACCCATGTGCCCTGTATGGCTCACGTCCTCAACCTGGTGGTGCAGCAGTTATTGGGCAGGTACCCAGGCTTACAGGATGTCCTGAGGCAGGCCAGGAAAGTCTGTGTGCATTTCCGCCGATCATATAATGCCAGTGCTCGGCTGGCTGAGCTGGAAAGGAGTTGAACCTGCCCAAGAACCGCCTTATATGTGACATGCCCACCAGGTGGAACTCAACGGTGGCCATGCACAGCAGAGGGCCATCAATGAGTACCTGATCACTATATTAGTGTCACCGGTCTGCAAAAAGTGTCAGTTAGTGTCCCAACTGTCCACTGCAATATTGCAGTCCCGCTATAAGTCGCTGATCGCCGTCATTACTGGTAAAAATAAATAAATAAATACAAATTCCATAAAAATATCCCATAGTTCGTAGACACTATACCTTTTGCGCAAACCAATCAATATACGCCTATTGTTAATTTTTTTTTATTTATTCATTTTTTTATCAAAAACATGTAGCAGAATACATATTGGCCTAAATTGATGAAGAAATCTGATTGAATTTTTTATTGGATATATTTTATAGCAGAAAGTAAAAAAAATTATTGTTTTTTTTCCAACATTGTCAGTCTGTTTTTGTTCATAGCGCAAAAAAATAAAAACCACAGAGGTGATCAAATACCACTAAAGGAAAGCTCTATTTGTGGAGAAAAAAGGGCATACATTTTATTTGAGTACAGTATTACATTGGCACTGTCCCTTTGAGATGATCAACTACCCATTACCGCTTACATTCACTCCAATCACTAACACTCAAAATAACAGGAACAGTAAGTAAGCAGTTTTCTTAAACACATGCTGACCGGGCCATAGCCGAAAGACGGCTACAGCGCTCGGCTATATTTTGGGTGGACGTCCGTAGGACGTCCTCCCAGAATCTTGCTCCCGCGCGCCCCCTGGGGCGCACACTCGGGAACATCCGTGACCAGAGGACCTGGCGCATCACGGATCACGGTAAACTGATCACAGTAAATGACGGAGCGATCACATGTAAACAAACCAGCGTCACGTCATGACGCCGGTTCCTCCCTCCCCTCTCTGTACCGATCGGTACAGTGAGAGGGGAGAAGCAGAGAGGGGGAGAGATGTCAGCAGCGCTGTGGGCTGGATATGTAATGCCCACAGCGCTGCTCAATGACAGTGAAACACTTTGCAATACTCTGCCAACACTGCAACTCTGTGCAATACTCTGCCAACACTGCAATACTGTGCTATACTCTGCCAACACTGCAATACTCTGCCAACACTGTGCAATACTCTGCCAATACTCTGCAACACTGCAATACTCACCAATACTCTGCCAATACTCGCCAATACTCGCCAATACTCTGCAATAAATTTTAATAGAAACAAAGAATTTTTTTTATTTTTTTTAAACGAATTTTCAGTCTTTTTTGATTTATAGCGCAAAAAATAAAAAACCCAGCGGTGATTAAATACCACCAAAAAAAATCTCTATTTGTGTTAAAAAAAGGACCAAAAATGTATTTGGGTACAGTGTTGATTGACTGAGTAATTGTCATTCAAAGTGTGAGAGCACCGAAAGCTGAAAATTGGAAGGTGGTTTAAGTGCCCAGTGGTCAAGTGGTTAATGACCGCAACTAACATGTACAGCTTGTTCCAAACAAATAGATGTAATAAACTTTTTCATGAAAAATCTATTACAGGTAGTAACGTTAGGTAGTGAAGGTTTATGGATATTCTTTTTTTTTTTTTTTGCAGAATAAGGATATCACTTAGTATCACTTTAAATTATATTGTGTTTCTAATTAATTATTTCGTTAAATGTGAAATAATATATATGACAATTTTATTTGCATCATCTGCAGCTAGTGCATGAAACTCTAAGCAGGTCTCACCAATAGGGATGAGCTTCGAGTTAGAGTCAAACTCATGTTCGACTCGAACATTGCCTGTTCGCCTGTTCACCGAACAGCAAACAATTAGGGGTGTTCACCGCAAATTCGAAAAGCTGCGAGCACCCTATAAAAGTCTATGGGAGAAATCCCAGTGCTAATTTTAAAAGCCTATATGCAAGTTATTGTCATAAAAAGTGTTTGGGGACCCGGGTTCTGCCCCAGGGGACATGTATCAATGCAAAAAAAAGTTTTAAAAATGGCAGTTTTTTCAGGATCAGTGATTTTAATAATGCTTAAAGTGAAACAATAAAAGTGTAATATTCCTTTAAATGTCATACCTGGGGGGTGTGTATAGTATGCATGTAAACGCATGTTTCCCGTGCTTAGAACTGTCCCTGCACAAAGTGTAATTTTTGCAGGAAAAAAAGCTATTTAAAATCACTCGCGGCTATAATGAATTGTCGGCTCCCTTAATACAGAGAACAGTCATTGAAAGTCATTGTTAAAAAAAAAAAGCGTGGGGTTCCCCCGAAATTCAATTACCAGGCCCTTCAGGTCTGGTATGGATATTAACGGGAACCCCGGGTCAAATAAAAAAAAATGACTTGGGGTTCCCCCTAAATATCCATCAGGTCTGGCATGGATTTTAAGGGGAAACTCCACGCCAAATTTAAAAAAAAAATGGGGTGAGGGTCCCCCTTAAAATACATACCAGACCCTTATCCGAGCACGCAACCTGGCAGGCCGCAGGAAAAGAGGGGGGACAAGAGAGCGCCCCCCCCCTCCTGAACCATACCAGGCCACATGCCCTCAACATTGGGAGGATGCTTTGCGGGTCTGTGACCCCTCAAAGCACCATGTCCCCATGTTGATGAGGAGAAGGGTCTCTTCCCCACAACCCTGGCCGGTGGTTGTGGGGGTCTGCGGACAGGGGCTTATCAGAATCTGGAAGTCCCCTTTAACAAGGGGACCCCCAGATCCCACCCCCCCTGTTTGAAATGGTAAGGGGGTACAAAAGTACCCCTACCATTTCACAAAGAAAGTGTAAAAAATAGTTTAAAAAACACACAGACACCGTTGGGAAAAGTCCTTTATTAAATAAAAAAAAGATTCCAGCAGTGGTAATCCACTCTTGCTATCCAGCGATGGGTGGTCTCTTCTCTGGGGTCCAGCGATGGCTGATCTCTTCCGACGTCCAGTGCAGCGCATCCTGTCTCCACAGAGACACTGCGGGAATCCCAGGTCTTAGCAGAGGAGGACCGGGCCACTCCGTCACCTGACCCCGCCCCTCTGATGTAACGGAAACCTGCATTACATCAGAGGGGGGCAGGGTCACCCATACGTCACTGGGGAAACCCGGGGCGCATGAATTACAGCTGCCAGGGTATTTTTTTTTGAAGCACCTGATTGGAGCCAGAGACTCCAAATAGGGTGGGCTCGGGTCACAGAAAATGCGCTCCGATCCCACCCAGGTGTCTTACAACAGCGAACGAACATTTGCTGTTAAAACACTGGTCCTCAATCCGGCCAATCAGAAGTGGATGTGGGACCCGTTTTCTGATTGGCTGAAAAGAGAAGACTCCCGATTGGCCGCCAAGAAGGAGGGAGGAAACGGAAGCCACTGCCGTGAAGACCCGTGGAGAGCAGGAGAACGGGAGGCCACCGAGCAGGGGAAGCCGCCGGTAATGGGGTAAGTGCTACCTTCTGACTGACCGACCAACCATGCTCTGACGTCAGCGGCTGCATGAAGGGTGAATATCTCCTAAACCTAACAGGTTTAGGAGATATTCATTTTACCTACAGGTAAGCCTTATTATAGGCTTACCTGTGGGTAAAAATCACCAAGTGGAGGATACAACCGCTTTAATTGGAGTCGTTTTTCAGTTTATCAGTAAAGAATTTGCTAATTTTCTATGTAAAAAAAATGTGCAGGAGGTTGGCAACACGGGTACAGGTGCATCTATCCTATAACACTAAACAATGGACACAATACCAGCATATTATACAATGGCACTTTTCTACGCTTAAAATTTATTTTACAGGTATTTTAGAAAATAAAAATATTCTGCCAGACCCTATAATTGCTGATTTTTAATTAAATATAATTTAGTAAGCAGTCTTTTGTAAAATAGTTAACAATGTTTGTTGCATTCATTTATTTTTGCTAATTACCTTTTATTTAAAAAAAAATAATGTTTTTCATTAAAGGAAAATATAAGCCAGCAGATGGCAGTATTGCCTTTCTATGAGAAGTAATAGGAAATGTGGATTATGAAAACATGTGCAGCTTCCCTCTAAACTATTCCAAGAGGAATAATATATAGTCAGCTGCAACAATACATATATTGATTGAATTCAGGCTAGGCTGTGACTTGTAGTCCCAAAGACCAACATCTAACAATGATTAGTACAAGTCACAGCATTTCCAGCGTGGACTTCTTCAGAAAACCATTTAGTTGGTATTATTTTTAATTTTGTTGGTCAATTTTGCAATTAAGTCTGCCTAATTCTGGTGAAAAAAAACTCACCAGGACATGCGGCACTGTGGCTAATGAAAGAACACAATTTACAACAGGCAGGAAGAGCCATCATAACTCATGCCTCCGTTATTTAGGAAAGCAAAAAAACAAAAAACAAAAAATAAAACCCAGAGCACTAATACATTATATGGAAAAATGGAAAATTTATATCAAATACTTACCGTAATTTTCCTTTCCTGATGGACTCCATGGCAGCCTACGTATGGGTTAATCCCGCCTCTCCTACCTCATAGGACCCCACTCCCATAAATCTTTGCTCCTAGCCAGGTACCGTGTTCCATAACTTAGCCTACTCCAGCAATGGGAGGGAACTCCTGCTGCCATGGAGTCCATCAGGAAAGGAAAATTACGGTAAGTATTTGATATAAATTTTCCATTTTCCTGACAGACTCCATGGCAGCCTACGTATGGGAAATAACTAGCCATACACTCCCGGGTGGGAAATATTGCTGGTTTAAAGAAAAAAGGTTTAATTGGCACCGTCAACAGATAAGACATTCAAACCAAAATTAACTGAGGAAAGAGCCGCTGGCTCAACACAATAGTGTGTCATAAATGTATTTATCGATGACCACGAGGCTGCTTTGCAAATCACTTCTGCCGACACGTGACGGGAAGCTGCCCAAGACGTTGAGACACTCCTAGTTGAGTGGGCCGTCACTGCCTCCGGAGGAACCAGACCCTTAGCCGTATACGCCCTTTGAATAGCCTGGACGATCCAGGCTGAGATGGATCTGGAGGAAGCACGTAATCCTCTGTTCTTCCCTTGGAAGTAGATGAAAAGGTAATCCGATTTCCGGAAAGGAGCCGTCGTTTCCAAATAGAATTTTAAGATTTCTCCGACATCGAGAGGATGGATGCTAGAATTGTCAGGTGAATGGAATGTTGGGAGTACTATTTCTTGATTCTCATGAAAGACGGACGTCACTTTGGGGTTTGATCCCAGCATGGGGATCAAGACCACTCTATCAGGAAAAAAGGTGATAAATGGTTCTTTGAAACCCAGAGAGCTGATCTCAGATACCCTCTTGGCAGATGTTATGGCCACCAGGAATACTGTCTTGAGAAAAAGGTCTTTGATGGACAATTGATCCATTTGCTGAAATTCTTCTCCTGAAAAGAAGTCCAAAACGAGGGGAAGATCCCACTTGGAGAACCTTGGCCTCCTTTGAGGTCTAAGTCTTGTTGCACCCTTGAAGAATTGCCTGACGAGAGGATGTTTTGCCCAGGCAACGCCTGTAAATGCAGAAATCGCGGAGACTTGAACTCTAAGAGAGCTAACGGCCAAGGGCAACTCTAGGCCTGACTGCAGGAAACCCAGAATGTCCGATATTTTTGGGTCTTTGAATGAGCCCCCAACAGTAGAGATGAAACTCACGAATCTTGCCCAGATTCTTTGGTATACCCTATTAGTACCCTCTCTCCTGGCACTCATCAGGGTCTCAATTGCTGTGTTCGGACACCCCAGAGCTGTTAACCTTTCCCTTTCAACCACCAAACCATCAGGTGGAGATGGGATGGACATGGGTGAAGCGACGCTCCCTGTAGCAGGAGATCCGGCCTGGAAGGAAGGGGGACTGGGTCCCGACAACTGAGCTGCGTCAGGAGAGGAAACCATGGCCTGTTGGGCCAGTATGGAATTACCGCTATTATTTCGGCTTCTTCCCAGCGGAGTCTTGATAGAAAACGGAGAATGACCGGAACTGGGGGAAAGGCATACGCCCTGAGAAACCTCCACTGGTCCGTCAACGCATCTATCCCGTAAGCCTGGGGACAACGATTCCTCGTGTAATACTTCTCGAGTTTCGCATTGCAGGGTGATGCGAAGAGGTCCACCTCCGGTGTTACTCCCAGGGACAGAATCCAACTGAACACTTCCGTGTGGAGGGACCATTCGTTGTTGTCCAGGGATACTCTTGAGAGGAAGTCCGCCTGGACATTCTGGACTCCGGGGAGATAGACTGCCGATAGGTTTGACAAATTCGCCTGGGCCCAGACCATAATCGGACTGACCTCCTTTAGCAGGTCGAGACTGCGTGTGCCCCCTTGTCTCTTGATGTATGCTACCGCAGTCGTGTTGTCTAGTCTCAACAGAACCGAGGCTCCTGATATCAGGTGACGGAAGGCTTGAAGAGCTTGAAAGGCAGCTCGGAGCTCCAAGACATTTGACACTATACCTTGAGATGGGAAATCCCATTTCCCCTGGGCTACTTCTGACAGACAGAGGGCTCCCCAGCCGCTGTTGCTGGCATCCGTCGTCACTGTGATCCAGGAGATTGGCGCAATGGAATGGCACTTGAGGAGATTCTCCTGATGAAGCCACCAAGGAAGACACTCCTTCATGGACGGGGTCATTCTGATAAAGTGATCCTGTGACTCTGGGACCCATTGCTGAAGAAAAACCTTTTGGAAGGGCCGCATCTTCCACTGTGCCCATTTTACCCTGGGAGCTGTGGCTACCATGGTGCCGATAACCCTGAGGCAATATGATGCTCTGAGGCGAGGACATGCCAAGGCAAGACGGATTCTGTCTTGGATTACTGGGATCTTCTCCATGGGTAAGGAAATGGTACTTCTTACCGTGTCGAACTGTGCCCCAAGGAATATCAAGGACTGGGTTGGATCCAACTGACTCTTCTCCCTGTTCAACAACCAGCCGAACTCCGTCAAGACCGAGATGACTTGGTCCCGATGTAAAAGAAGCTGCTCTCTGTCTTGC
>CM053027.1:59605834-59792744 GCA_028564925.1 Lithobates sylvaticus | reverse complement strand
TTTTAATTGCATTAATAACACTTTAATTTAATTTAAAATTAGAGAGGCCAGTATATGTTTGAAATTCAGACAGTAAGTTTGGTATTTTGAAATAACGTTACCATGTTAAATATTATACAAAATGTTAGTGATTGGCTTTACATCTACTGGAATGCTTAAAACACATCCACAATATTTGTAGAGCACTTATCATATCTGTGACCTATCCCATAGCTTGGACAAGCTCTATTGATTCTGGACACCTGCAGGAAATTTTACAAAGAGAGAAACAAAATCTTACATGAACAACCATGTTAGGGACATTACAATGATAAAACTCATTAGTGCTAACAGGAAAAAAAGGTTAACTAAAAAAGAAAATATAATTCTCAATAAACCTCAGTAACAGAAATAAAGCCCCAAATAACTTCTAAATTATAAAATGCTGTCTATTAACACCAAACATTTCAGTAAGTGCCAATAAACTGATTAAGGCATTTTGAAAAGAGACGAATATACACTAATATGAAAGATAAATCACAGTAGAATGAACAGCAGTTGTAGTCAGAAGGTCAGAGGGGGTATGTAATGGGTCCCAATCAAATTGCAGTCTCGACCCTTGACCTCAAAGGTCTCTGTCTGACAGCAAATAAAACAATATAACATGGTTCCTCTTGGCCTCCACAGACACCAGTTTCTGATTATTGCTTTTGCCTGTGAATTGCCTAAGTTGCATAGGAAGAGTTGATATTGATAATGAATATAGTTTATTACAACAGAAGATTGTTTATACTCACCTGTCCCCGGGCTAATTCTGCAATTTTTACTCTATTCAAGAGCTATGGCCCACTATCTTCACAGCCAACGTTTCTGGGAGTGTGAATACCGTAACCCCAGCCACTGTAGTCCAATCCAGTTCACAAAAAGTGCATTTCATGGTACATTTCTGCAACCCACTTACCGTATATACTCGAGTATAAGCCGAGTTTTTCAGCACATTTTTTTTGTGCTGAAAATGCCCCCCTCGCCTTATACTCGAGTCAAGCACAGAGAATGACATTTTCCGACCCGAATTTGGGGCACCGTATCTCAGGGCCACTTGGGGATAGGAACACCAAATTTGGATATGTTGTAGTGATAGGTCCACTGGGTTTTCATTTGGGGTTCCTAGCACCAAGTGGCCCCGAAATACCAGGCCCTAAAGTTGGGTCGGAAAATGTCATTCTCTGCTGCAGAAAAGTGCTTAACATTTTCTGACCCGACTTTTGGGCCCCGTATCTGGGGGCCACTTGGTGATAGGAACACCAAATTTGGAGTTCCTAGCACCAAGTGACCCCAAGATACGGGGCCCCAAAGTCAGTCAACTGTGTCCATCTGCAGCAATGTCATTTCGGGACCCTTTGGGTCCAGAGACCCCAATTGTTGGCTGCAGCTAGGGGGCATTTAGGAACCCTTAACTACCAAGTTTGAAGTTCGGGGGACCTATGGCTGCAAATGAGCACAGTGAGGCTGCAAATGGGCATTGTTGACCCTCTTTTGAACTTCCAGTAGCTGCGCATTTCTCACCCTAGGCTTATACTCGAGTCAATAAGTTTTCCCAGTTTTTTGTGGTAAAATTAGGTGCCTCGGCTTATATTCGGGTCGGCTTATGCTCGAGTATATACGGTATATGTTTATGACATTAGACAGCAGTGTGATCACAAAAGCAACAAAATTACCTAAGAAAGGGTCCCCATGGATTTTCACACTCACAACCAGACCATCAGGTGCTACACCTTTGAGCTACAAAAACACCTGGATAGCCCATAGGAGGATGGAATTTAAGCCTAGTACACACAATCAAAAAATCCAATGAAAAATACTGCTTTTGGAGTGATCCTAAGATAATATGATCGATCATTAGTACATAGCTTTCCAGAGCCAATCACGATAGTTCATCTGCAATTATCCAAAGGGACAAACACAAAAAATGTTCTTGTACAATACCAGATTGTATGACCACGCATGCTCGGAAATGAAATACCGCATTTTTCGCTTCATAAGACGCACCTGACCATTGCCATTAATGCAGCCTGACCATTGCCATTAATGCAGCCTGACCATTGCCATTAATTATTATTATTATTCAGGATTTATATAGCACCAACAGTCTACGCAGAGCTTTACAACATGGGGGCAAGACAGTAAAGTTACAATACAAATCAATACAGAAGGAATCAGAGAGCCCTGCCCGTTAGAGCTTACAATCTAGAAGTTATGCAGCCTGACCTGTGCAATAAATTCAGCCTGACTATTGCCATTAATGCACCCTGACCATTGCCATTAATGCAGCCTGACCATTGTCATTAATGCACCCTGACCATTGCCATTAATGCAGCCTGACCATTGTCATTAATGCAGCCTGACCTGTGCCATTAATGCAGCCCTACCATTGCATCGCTTTGGCTGCTCTGTCTTCTGTCTCAGCAAGTGTCAGGCCCAGCCGGGAGATCGCCCGGCGCTCGCGGGGGCTTGGGATGTCTGTCCTCCACTCTCCTGTCTCTCTTCCGGTACTAGCATGGAGACGTCAGTGGCGGGGAGTGGTGTCTGGTGTATATTTGCTCCATAGGACGCAGAAACATTTCCCCCTATATTTTTGGGGGAAAAAAAGTGCGTCTTATGGTCCGAAAAATACGGTAATATATTACAATACAATACTCATTACATCACTTCCACAGTTGTATTCTGTCATACAAGAGTTTTCGTAAGTTTAGTAACCTCTTAATTTTGATATGAGACTAGCATGCAAAAAAAAAATGGACTATCATCTGTCTGATATTCTCATTGTGTGTACGAGGCTTTACCCTTCCACTCCATCGCCCTCACCATCCCCCCTTATGTCACTGTTCCCTTCTTATCTCAAATTCCCTTTTGCTCCTTTTCTCTTCTCCTCTTTTCTTTAGAAAGTTACAGTCCACCGTATAATTGTCTTTAGATGTACCATCTTGGGGCTTCCTCCCTTTATTTGGTTTTGTATTGGAAATCCTTAATAAAAATAATAACTAAAAAATACCTATGGAAATAAAGAAAACAGACAGATAGATAGATAGATAGATAGATAGATAGATAGATAGATAGATAGATAGATAGATAGATAGATAGATAGATAGATAGATAGATAGATAGATATTTAGAGTAATTAAAATGTTATTGAAATGCTTCTAGCTCATCTCCAAAGAGATAACAAGGTTGCATGTATTTGAGGAATGCTGATTTTTGTTGATTAATATCCTTCAAATAAATGGTGTCTCTTTCTGCACATTACTCACCATCAGCGAACAGCAAGCCTTTCACAGAAGTGAGGTGACAGTCTGGATCTGCACTTTATCACACTAAATTAGGAGAAAAAAAATTTGAAGGGATCTGGAGAAACTTCCTGGAGAAGTTTGGCATTTCATGGATCACTTTATTCCCGAGAGTTCATTTGATGTTGAAGACAGAACCTAGATAATGAATAAAAATGTCATTCCCACCATCTGTAGACCTTATGTCAATACTTCTCAGCAGACATCTGAAAATGTCCAATTGCTTAACTACTTCCCACCCGGCCACTGTATATATACGGCCGGGTGGGAGCCACCTACTTCTGATCGGACGTTCCCGAACGTCCATCAGAAGTAGGGGGATCACACGCGTGCCCGCGCAGCGGCGCGATCCCGATGCGCTCGTGTCACCCGGACAAGGCGCATCTCGGATGGCTCTGTGATTGGCCCTCCTGATCACATGACGGCCGTGTCCAATCACAGCCGTCATGCGATGTAAGCAAACAGCCGGTTGCTAGGCAACCGGCTCTCCTCTCCTCACACGGAAGTCGTCGGTGAGGAGAGGAGAGCTGATCGCTGCAGCCGGCTGGTGATCAGTGAGTATTAGCTGTTTTTTTACTCACTGATCACCAGTCTAGTGTCCACAACAGTGCACCAACACAGTAAAACATACATGTCCCCACACATGTCCCCAAAACATACATGTCCCAAAAACACACATGTCCCCAAATAAAAACACATGTCCCCAAATAATAAAAACACATGTCCCCCACATATGTCCCAGTAAAATCACATGTGCCAATGATTATCTGCACACATATGTCCGTGATCACCTGCACACATATGTACATGATCATTTGCGTACATATGTCCGTGATCACACGAACCAATTATTATACACTTAACGGAATTTTTTTTACTAAAAACATGTAGCAGAATACATTCTGGCTTAAATTTATGACAAAATTTGATTTTATTGGATCTCTTTTAAAAAAGAAAGGAGAAAATATTGTTTTTTTTTCAAAATTTCCGCTATTTTTTCACTTATATCGCAAAAAATAAAAAACAGAGTCACAAATAAATACCACCAAACTAAGGCTCTATTTGTGCGAACAAAATGATAAAAATTTCATTTGGGTACAGCATTGCATGACCGCACAATTGTCATTGAAAGAGCGAGAGTGCTGAAAGCTGAAAATTGGTCTGGGAAGGAAGGGGGCGAAAGTGCCCAGTATTGTAGTGGTTAAAGAGGTTGTAAATACGATTAAACCCCCCCCCCCCCCCCCCCCTCAAAAAAAAACCTGTAAGACAAAGGCATAATGAGCTAGTATTCATCGCATACTAGCTCATTATGAAATACTTACCGTAGAATAAAGCTCTGATGGCAACTGCCTTGACCTCATATTCTCCTACCTATGCACTCCGCACAACCTCTCCAACATTAATTTTCCTCTCTCTGATCACCACCTTATTAGTTTCACTCTCTCCTTATCTTCCTCCTCCTTGCCTTCCAACTACCAAACTATTACCCATAGAAACCATTGCCATCTTAACCCTTCTCTTCTTTTTTCTGCTACAGATTGTCTCTATGACAAAATCTCATCCTTGTCCTGCCCCAACCAGGACACTTCTATCTATAACAGTTCACTGTCATCCACCCTGGATACCGTGGCCCCCCTCACTACACACAGCATTGGCTCCCGACCTCTACAACCCTGGCAGACAGACAATACCAGAATGCCCATAGCTACATAGTTGGTAAGTTTGAAAAAAAGACACAAGTCCATCAAGTCCAACCTGTGTGTGTGCGCTTTTATATCATAATTACATTGTATATCCCTGTATGTTGTGGTCGTTTAGGTGCCTATCTAATAGTTTTATTTTTTTGAAATTATCTATGCTCCCTGCTGAAACCACTGCTTGTGGAAGAGAATTCCATATTCTTACCGCTCTTACCACAAAGAACCCTTTACGCAGTTTCTGGTTAGATTGCTTTTCCTCTAATTTTAGTGAATGGCCGCAAGTCTTTTATAAATGCCCTTTCGCAGAAACATTTTATCCCTATTGTGGGGTCACCAGTACGGTATTTGTAAATTTAAATCATATCCCCTCTAAAGCATCTCTTCTCCAGAAAGAATAAGTTCAGTGCTTGTAATCTTTCCTCATAACTAATATCCTCCCGCCCCTTTATTAGCTTTGTTGCCCTTCTCTGTACTCGCTCCATTTCCAGCACATACTTCCTGAGGACTGGAGCCTAGAACTGGACAGCATACTCCAGGTGCGGTCGGACCAGTGTCTTGTAGAATGGGAGCATTATCGTTTTATCGCTGGAGTTAATTCCCTTTTTAATGCATGCCAATATTCTATTGGCTTTGCTTGCAGCAGCTTGGCATTGCATACTGTTGCTTAGCCTGTCATCTACTAGGACCCCAGGTCCTTTTCCATCCTAGATTCCCCCAGATGTTCTCCCCTAGTGAGTAGATTGCATTCATGTTTTTGCCACCTAAATGCATTATTTTATATTTTTCTACATTTAACATCATTTGCCATGTAGTTGCCATTAATTTGTTCATATCTTCTTGCAAGGTTTCCACAGCCTGCGGAGACGCTATTGGCCTACTTAGCTTAGTATCGTCAGCAAATACTGAGAGCTGTTTATCCCATACTACAGAACATTTATGAATAAATTAAATAGGATTGGTCCCAGGACAGAACCCTGAGGGACCCCACTTTCCACATTTGACCATTCCGAGTACTCCTCGTTTATCACTACCCTCTGAACTCGCCCTTGTAGCCAGTTTTAATTCCATGTACTCACCCTATGGTCCATGTTGACAGACCTTAGCTTGTATAGTAAACGTTAGTGGGGAACTGTATCAAATGCCTTTGCAAAATCCAGCTACACTATGTCTACCGGCCTTCCTTCATCTAGATGGCAGCTCACCTCCTCATAGAAGGTTAATAGATTTGTTTGGCAAGAACGATTTTTTCATTATTCCATACTGATTACTGCTAATGATACTTTTTTCATTACTAAAATCTTGTATATAGTCCCTTATCATCCCTTCCAAGAGCTTGCATACTATTGATGTTAGGCTAACTGGTCTGTAGTTCCCAGGGATATATCTTGGTCCTTTTTAAAAATTGGTGCTACATTGGCTTTTCTCCAATCAGCTGGTACCATACCAGTCAGTAGACTGTTTGTAAAAATTAGGAACAACGGTCTGGCAATTATTTGACTGGTTGCAAGCCATCTGGTCCTGGTGACTTGTTTATGTTAAGTTTTTCAAATCTGTTTCTGATTTTATCAGTTAACCATGGGGGTGGTTCCTATGACGTGTCATGAGGATAAACATTGCAGTTTTGGTTACTGAAGCCCCCCGTTTCCCTTGTGAAGACTGAGGAGAAGAATACATTCAAAACCTTTGCCATCCCACCATCCTTTGTAACCAAAATCCCTTCATTCTTTATGGGGCCAATATGATCTGTCCTCCCTCTTTTACTATTTATGTACTTAAATAATTTCTTGGGATTTTTTTTACTCTCCTCTGCTATGTGCTTTTCATGTTCTATCTTAGCCACCCTGATTGCACCCTTTTTTATTGCATTCTTTGTACAGTTGGAATGCTGATGTTGATCCCTCAGCCTTGTATTTTTTGAAGGCCTTCTCCTTTGCTTTTATATGAATTTTTACGTTGGCATTAAGCCACCCATCCCTTTTATTAGCTTTTTTAAATGTATTACCCTTTGGGATGCACTGGCTAATACACTTATTTAATATGTTCCTAAAGTACACCCATTTTTACTCCGTGCTCTTTGTTCCTAGAATTGTATTCCATTTAGTATCTTCTAGCAAGGAGCGTCGTTTCTAGAAGTTGGATCTTTTGAAATTCAGTGTCTTTGTATTCCCCTTATGGTTCTATGGTTCCTATTTGTGTGATTTATGCTGAAACTAATTGACCTGTGATCGCTGTTTCCTAAGTTACCCCGTATTTCTACATCCATAATCAGGTCTGTATTGTTGGTAATCAGTAGGTCTAGTAAGGCATTGTTTCTTGTTGGTGCATTTACCATCTGACCCATGAAATTGTCCTGTAAGACATTTAGGAAATGGCGAGCATTAAATGAATGCATGGTTCCTTCCGCCCAGTCTATGTCTAGATAATTAAAATCCCCCATTATAATGACACTTCCCATCCTTGCCACCATTCCAACCTGTGATAGGAGGTCTGTCTCCCCCTCCTCCTTCAGGTTAGGGGGCCTATAGCACACTCCCAGTATTACTTTCTCCTTGTTTTCCTCCCTCCCTCTACCCATAAGGATTACACCTCTTCCCTTGCTCCCTTAGTGATGTCATCCCTCACATTCACCTGTATATCATTTTTGATATACAGGCATACCCTCCCCCCTTTTTTACCCTCCATGTCCCTGCGTTATAGAGAATACCCTTGAATGGTTGCCAGCCAATTATAAGAGCTATTGAACCAGGTCTCTGAAATTGACACAAAATCTGATTCCTTTCTCATACAATAGAAGCTCTAGTTCTCCCATCTTGTCCGCCAGACTCCTGGCATTAGTGAACAAGCTTTGTAGTTTGGATGCATACTATCTCCTTTTTGGGTGTTCTGAGGTTGCAAATAGGACTTGTTACTATACATACCATGGGTTTAGGTGTTTTAGTCAACCTACCACTAATGCCCCCAATACTACCCACTGAAATACATTCCACAACACTGGCTATCTCTATGTCTGGACCCTCCCCCCGTTGCCTAATTTAAAAGCCACTCTAGATTTTCGCCCATTTTCACTCCCAGCAGATCTGCACCCTCCTCATTTAGGTGCAGTCCGTCCCTTCTATAGAGCTGGTAACCGACTGAAAAGTTGTCCCAGTTCTCCAGGAACCCAAACCCCTCCTTTCTACACCAGCTCCTCAACCACTGGTTTACTGCCCTAATCTCCCGCTGCCTTTCTGGTGTGGCTCGAGGTACTTCTACCTTGGAGGTCCTATTCCTCAATTTAAAATACTACCTTGGAGGTCCTATTCCTCAATTTAGCTCCTAAATCCCTAAAATCGTTTTTTAGGACCCTCCATCTTCCTCTGACTTTGTCATTGATGTCAACGTGCACCATGACAGGTGAGATCTGATGAAAACGGACATGCTGTCCGTTTTCAACCGATCTCTCCATAGAAACCAGCGGCGCTCGACAAGCCCCTCCCCGCTCAGTGAGCAGAGAGGGACCTGTCATCCGCCGGCTCAGCCGAGATCAACAGAGATATCTCCCGCTGAGCTGGCGGACAGAGGCGGACTCCGTGGAAGTGGATCCGCCTCGTGAGAATGAGGCCTATCTCTCTACCCCTCACCCCATCAGTCTCCTCACGCATCACTGATTTACTAACAGACATATCAGCCTTGAAGTCACACCACTCCCTCAAACTGAATCTATATAAAACCGAGCTCTTAATATTTCCTCTCTCACATGCCCCTTCCCCTGACTTCTCTGTCTCTGTCAATATCAATGGCACAACTATCAGTCCGTCCCCATATGCCAGGGTGCTAGGGGTAACCCTAGACTCTGATCTGTTCTTTCAGGCCCACATCCAATCCCTGTCCAAATCATGCCGCCTTAGCCTCTGCAACACTTCTAGAATACGCCCCTTTTTAACCAATGACACCACCAAGCTTCTCTCACTTCGACTACTGCAACTCCCTCCTTATTGGATTACCTTTACATAGACTATCCCCCTTCAGTCCATAATGAATGCTACTGCAAGACTTATCCACCTTACCAACCATTCAGTGTCCTCCACCCCTCTCTGCCAATCCCACCACTGGCTTCCACTCACCCAATGAATAAAATTCAAGTGCTAACAATCATTTACAAAGCCATCCGTAACTCTGTGCCCAGCTACATCACTAACCTATTCTCAAAATACCAACCAAGCCGCTCTGTTCGGTCCTCCCAAGATTTCCTGCTCTCTAGCTTCCTTGTCACCTCCTCTCATGCTTGCCTCTAGAACTGGAACTCCCTACCAAAATCTTTCCGACTGTCCCCTAATCTATCCATCTTTAGACGATCCTTGAAAACCCTTCTCTTTAAAGAAATAAAATAATAATAACAAGTGTAAGCGCACTTATCAGAACATCTCAGTAAAATCTTCGAATGCAATCATGTATAAAAAAATGATTAAATAAATAATAGGCTAAAGTCCATAAAACAGCATTATTTGAACAATCAGTCCATGTGGGAGGTCAGTTGAAAATGAATATAGGGACTCAATCCGGGAGTATACAGACAGGGCTGCCTTCAAGGTAAAACACAGTTCTGAGACTGTGGAAAAAGCAAATGGAGAGGCGCCTCTGGGTGCAATAGTTTGAAACAACAAATTTGAATAAAACTCAATGGTATCACTCACATTTATATGTAAGAAGTCAGGCATGGTATACATGTTAGGATAAACGTATCCCTGGCGCTAGGCTGTGTCCATCCTTGCTCGTATCACTTCCGTGTTGATGGTGGGGCCGGCTCCGGAAGGTGGCCTCAGAGCTAGGCTTGAGACTCAGGATGCAGCTGGCTCAGGGGGATGTCGTCATCAGCAGTGGACGCGTTTCGCGAGCATGTGCACTTGGATATTCTTACAAGTCGCACTCCTTTTTCAAAAACATTTAGTTTTTTCTCTTTAAAGAGGCCTATCCTGCTTCTAACTAATACACTGTTTTACTTTCTCCATCAGCTCATCCCCCACAGCTATTACCTTTTGTATCAATTGACCCTCCTTAGATTGTAAGCTCTAATGAGCAGGGCCCTCTGATTCCTCTTGTACCAAATTGTAATGTAACTAATGTCTGCCTTGATTTTGTTAAGCGTTGCGCAAGCTGTTAGAGCTATATAAATCCATTATAATAATAATAATTAAAGCCCAGACTCCTAGTGGTTGGCAGGGTCGTTAAACATTCATCACACAGACTGGTAACTCTTTCAGCACAGACTGATGAAACATGCTCAACAGCAACTAATATGAAACAACACCCTGTGCTTAGGTACTCTTACCAAAGAGTAGCTTAGCTACAGCCGACTGCTACCTACAGACCACACAAAAATATAAAATAATTTCTGTAAAATGACCATATTCTTACAGCTGGAGTTGGACTAGGTGGTGAAAGTTCAAGATAAGTCTTATCCTTTAAAACAGGATAGCATTTGGCTTTTCCCATTAACTTATCCTCACCAGCTCACTTTTAAACTAATGAGTTAATATGAGTCATATGTTATTAATTTGTACGAAACCACAAAAGAACCATTGTGAACTCCTAACACAAAGAAATAAGGTCTGTACACTTTTCACTATCCAGATCTGCTGAGTCAGTTCTTTTCTCCTGACTTTTTCTTTGGTTAGCTGTTATAGACATAGCTGAGATATTCAAAGCCATGGCTGAACTTGCTGAGTCAGACAATCCATAGATTCCCCAAGCTGTGACCTACACTCTGCTTATGGTTCTTGAGACCACTTCCTGCGGAGATGCTGATTAAATCTTCAACTGTCTTGTTACATATGTAACCGCGCAGCAAATCTGATGTACATTCTACAAGTTCTGATGCCTGTGTCAGCTGAAATGTGGGAAATGTTCATGGAATGGCCACAGATATTTCAAACAAGCCTGTGGTTATACATCTTAGTTTGTTATATCTGACTTCTAGATCTCTCTTATGTTCTCTTCATTCCATGGGTATAATATTCCCATTATTAAATAAAAGAGGTTTCCCCCTAAGGCTGTTTCGTGTAGTCACATCACAATTTAAAGTCACATTACAGCTACACATAAACATTTTACATTTATGACACACTATTTTTGTTAGTGATGCACATTTTGATTGCCACCCCAACACACTAAGGCAATGCACCTCTATGATTAAGCCCCTCCTGGGGTGAAATGCATTAGAGAGGGGAATGCTGGGTCTGGCAAATGGTGTTTTTCCTGTTTTGTTCCTTGTGCAATAAAGTTTATTGAAGAACAAAAAAAGTATTTGGCACCGTAACACACGCTAATTTACTACCATGCAGTGCACCTTGACTGCCCTAAGGTGCATTAGCAGGGCATTTAAAACAAATAAGCTTCCTTAATGGAAAACATGTCAAAGCTTAATTATCACGTACCTGGTAGAAGGGCCTGAATGGACGAGCAAGTCCTCCCTTACCACTCTGGCTCATGGCCCCTGATAGAGTAAACAGGAGGCGCCGTAGAGCAGAGTCGCACAAGCGCCAGAAAGTCTTTGGTGGCAGCTGGTCGGCTAGTCCCGAGAGAGCTGGTGAAGACACAGGAGAGCTTCAGCAGAAGACCAACAGGTGGAAGCAGGTGCAGATAGCAGCAGCAAGTAGCAAGGTCAGACAGGCAGGGTCATACACAGCAGGCAGAGTCGGGTACAGGGTTCAGGCAGGATCGTGGTCAGAAAGCAAGCCAGGTCAAACCGGATCAGTGGTGCAGGTGCCAGGGAGGAGACAGGAGATTGGTCACAGGACAAGCTGAGGTCGGTGTAGGCAGAGTTCACGGGGTGGTCAGAAGAGCCGGGTAGGTAACAGGTAATCAGGACACAGGTTCACAGGAGACAGGATACTCAGGAGCTGAAGACAGAACAGCACTGGGCAAAGTGCTGGCTGGACTTAAATAGGTTAGCTTGCCGCCAACGTGCAATCGCCGGAGCGCAGGCGGGTGTGCATAAGTGCCGACGGTTTCTGTTTGCACTCCTGTTCGCGCATCTGCACATCTGTTCACCATAGCCTGGTTTCTGTGCGCAACAGGAATGCACATTCTTCTGCACCTCAGGGGTCTTCTGGGAGGATGAGACCATCTGCTGGCGGATGGATCCTGACATTAATGTAATACATGTTAACATGTGTGACCAGACATCTTGAAAAGTAATTCAAAATAGGCAGTTTGGGTGAACGAGAAAAAAAATCAAGCGCCAAAGTTATTAATGGAGGAATGAGGGATTAAATTGGATCGCTGCTGCCTGGGTTCTGTTGAAACACTAAAAAAATCTACACCTAATTGTATAGAAAACACCGGTGTGCTCCTTCACCATTCGCCCAAAACTGACTCACCAGAAGGAATGGCTGGTCAAATGATAAACCAGCAGAAGCGCTCTTTGTTAAACATCAGACAGGAGGACTCCCCACGCTGCTGCTCCTGATTTATCCTCTCTTCAATCACTCTATCAAGCCAGACACGGTATTACATGAAAAAAGAGGAAGGAAGAATCTCCATAGTGTAATACCATTTAAATTCTTTCTATGTGTGCCTTACGCCTCTGGCTGCAAAACAAAAGCCGCGAGTGCGATCCCAGCAAGCGCGATGACATCAGCGTCCTAAGGCCCTCTCACATTTTTCAAGTGTTGGGATAACACTTGAAATTTTTTTAGTTTTCTTAATGGTTTTAATAAACCAGTGAATTTAAATGGTTTTACGCTATAGAGATTCTTCCTTCCTCTTTTTAAAACCTCATGTAATACCGTGTCTTGAAAGAGTGATTGAAGAGAGGGTACATCAGGAGTAGCAGCTTTGGTAGTCCTCCTGGCTGATGTTTAACATAGGGCACTTCTGCTGGTTTATAATTTGACCAGCCTTTCCTTCTGGTGAGTCAGCTTGGGGGGAATGGTGAAGGAGCACTCCGGGTGTTTTCTACACAATTAGAATTTCCAGTGCTTGGATCTCTGATCACCTCTTTTGGACTTTGTATTTTGGGATCTTACCAGAACTTTTTTGAATCACAAATGATGATTTTTTTGGATCACTCTATGAATTTGAACAAGAAGGCATTTATTTTGTACTAAACACTGTTTCCACAAGCAATAATATGCACTGTTTTACACTTTTTTTGTTTCATAGAGATAGTTTGTTTAACAATATTTAGCACTTTTGTTTTGATACATATTAATTTATATATCTTTGATACATATGGAATATAACTGTATACATATGGAATATAACTGTATAACTGTATACTGTATGATTGTTGGGTGCACGACATTTCACATAGTTTAGCGATAGATTATATATTCTTTTGAGGTAGTGGCATTTAGTATTAGGTTGTGGGATTATAAATCTGCGCTGCTTGTTCCTCCTTTTTTTCACAAGGTAGGCAGTTTACTTGGTAAAGTGACACATAACTGAAATCAAGGGGTCATGTGCACAGCCGACAAGGGCTATACCCCACACAGATCAGCGTGTTTCTGAGCGGGTACAACAAGGTCTTTCCAGTAAGCCACGCACACTGTGCAAATCAATGACCGGCTGACACTGTCCATAACTGTTTGCAGCTGTTAGTATGTAATTGCCTATGGAGAGATTACCTTCGCTAGGGACAGAGGTGTGCCCCTGGACACACATGTAGGTATTATTATGTAAACATATCCCCAGTAGGTCCTTACTTACACACTATCCAAATAGTGACCTTACCTACATATTGCCTAATATATCCCTAATCTATCCCATGGATCTTACATACACACAGTGTCTGAATGGGGTCTTTAAGTATATGTTATCCAACAAAATACCTACACACATTACCACATATCTACAAGGGGCCTTACCAACACATTATTGATGTGGGGGCTTACCTACACATATCCCATGGGGAAGAATGCATAAAGGTACAAACTATTGTTCCTTTACAACCCCTTTAACCCCCCCTTTACCCCCTTTACAACACAGGAACAGGAGGAAAGCAGTGGGGTGGACTTCTGCTGCTCCTTTAGTGTGCAATCAATGACTTATGCCGCATACACACAAGCGGTTTTGCCGTCGGAATAAACTCTGAAGGTTTCTCCAACGGAATTCCACACCAAAGTCCGACCATCTAGAATGCGGTGATATACAACACGTACGGCGGGACTAGAAAAAGGAAGTGCAATAGCCAGTAGCCAATAGCTTCCGTCTCGTACTTGCTTCAGAGCATGCGTCGTTTTTTGGTACGTCGGAACAGCATACAGACGAGCGGTTTTCCCGATAGGAATCGGTTCTGTCTAAAAAATTTAGAACATGTTCTCTTTCTAGGTCCATCAGAATTTTCAGTGTAAAAAGTCAGATGGGGTATACACACAATGGGAATATATGATGAAAAGCTCCCGTCTGACTTTTTCTGTCGGAAATTCTGCTCGTGTGTACACGGCATAAGGCTTGAAAGTAACCTAGTTGTGTTGATCAACTGCTGCAAAGAAAAGGTCACCATCTTGGTGTAAAAGTCTTGCAGAGCTATGTAAATCTCAGGGCTGGGTGGACATAAATACAAACCCTTATGCCCCGTACACACGGTCGGATATTACGATGGAAAAAGTCTGATCGGATTATGTTGTCGGAAAATCCTATTATGTGTGGGTTCTAGCGGACTTTTTCCATCGGAATTTCCAACGGAAAAAAATTGAGAGCAAGATCTCAAATTTTCCGACGACAAAATCCGATCGGACTTTTTCCAATCGTGTGTAGAGAATTCCGACGCACAAAGTGCCACGCATGCTCAGATCAAATTACGAGACCAAAGCTATTGGCTACTAGCCTCTACGTAGTTCCGTTGTACGCAACGAACGTCACCACGTTCAGGACGATCAGATTTTCGGACAACTTTATCCGACCGTGTGTATGCAACACCAGTTTTGGACAAAGTCCGTCGGAAAAAAACGGACGGATTTTGTGGTCGGAATTTCCGACCGTATGTACGGGGCTAAGACTGATAAAGCAGTTCCCATATACTGTATTTATTTAAACTGTGTATTTAGCTGTTTGCCTGGAGTTCAGCTTTAAATAACTATAAAAGTAATGAATGTACTGCACAAGTAAATACACAAACACATGCACTCTTGAATACATACTTTATTCTCTGTATATAAAACAGCAAAGGGCAAAAGTGGGAACGGGGGATAATAGAACATGACTAAGTTCACATCTGTTTAGTTTAAAAGTTGAGATCTTTTATATTGATGACAGCTCCTTAAAACAGTACTTTGAAAGGGGACAAAGGGTCCCCTGTTGTTAGGTAAGGTAGCGGGTGGCATGAAAATATCCTGCAGGGAGTTGATGCTTCTGGCTTCCAACAAGATGATGCTGTCAGTAAGGAAGGTAGGAGAGGTGTTCGGGGAGCCAGAGTGTCCTAAGAATGTCCGAAAATAGAATATATGCTGGAGAGCCAAACTGTACAGTGACCAGCTGCTACTCATAAGAAAGTCCTGATGTTCATGGTAAAGATACGTACCAGCCAAATAAGAAAATTGTGTATTCTAGAGTAAACAAGAGATGCATCCTATCCAATGTGTCATTTGAACATTCATCCCGGCAATCATCTTGGGTGAAATAAACTAAATGACTAAGGTTTCTGGCATTCCTATCGTCTAACTCAATGTCAATGTATTACTTTAATTTGCATAGATTTCCTCTCACTTCCTGTTTGGCTATGGGGCAGGAAGTAAAGGGAAATCTCTGCAATGGGACAGGGATGGTAAAAAATAAACTGACAGGAATTATTACCCTCTATATCCAAAATGAAAAAAAAAAGTGTTGCCTATAGTTCTACTTTGAACACAAATTTCTGATAATGCCGCGTACACACGATCGGAATTCTCATCGGAAAAGACAAAGCTGTGTTGCCTACACACGGTCACACCAAATTCCGACGGTCAATAACACAGCGGCATAAAACACGTTCGACAGCACTATAAAAGGGAAGTTTAATGCTTCTGAGGATGCGTCGAATTGTTTCCGAGAATGCGTCGGAATTTTGCGTGTCGGAATTGCATACACACGATCGGAAAATCAGATAGAAAGGTTTTCTGTCGGAAAAATTGAGAACAGGTTCTCAATTCAAAGTCCGTCGGAAATTCCGACAGAAAAAGACCATTGGGCATACACACGGTCGGAAAATCCGATGAAAAGCTCCCATCGGACTGTTTCCATCGGAAATTCCGACTGTGTGTACGCCGCATAAGAAGATATAACCATGCCAATGGTGCAGCAGAAAACATATAGCACAGTGAGGAAGGTTTGTGGTCCAGGATGAGAGGACAGTCAAAATTAGAAGTGGTGCCCCCCCCCCCCCTCCACAGTTGCAGAATGCCAGCCGCATTGAGCAGTGAGGCCGCTTTATGGGGGCGCTAGACTAATTTGCCTCTCAGCCCAGTCCGCCCCATAAGACTGGTGCTACACTAACAGTGTAGCGCAAGCCGGCAGGGACTCTATCCGTGCTGCCACCTTCAAAGTGCTGCCCTAGGCCTGGGCCTTGTCGATCTAGGCCAGGATACAGCATTGAGTCTGTGTCCCCATCATTCTCCCCATACATCTGTGTTCCCATCATTCTCCCCAAACATCTGTGTCCCCATCAGTCTCCCTATAAATCTGTGTCCCCATCAGTCTCCCCATTCATCTGTGTCCCCATCAGAGTCTGAAAATGTCATATACTGCTTCCAATATTGTATAAATAGACAGTGAACTAGTTATTATATTGCATTCAACTGTGTGACAGCAGAAAATACCCAAATGACCCTGATCAAAAGTTTACACACCCTGGTGATTTTGGGCCTGATAACATGCACACAAGTTGACACAAAGGGGTTTGAATTGCTATTAATCACTTCCCGACCGGCGCACACAGACTCGATCGCCGCGGGGATACCCGCAATCGTCTCAAGGGGATGAAGAATGGGGAGATGCTAATATAAACAAGCATCTCCCTGTTCTGCCTAGTGACAGTGTCATTGATCTCTGCTCCGTGTGATCGGAGCAGAGATCAGTGATGTGTCACACACAGCCACGCCCCCCACAGTTAGAAACACGCCCCTAGGACACACTTAACCCCTACACTGCCACCTAGTGGTTAACCCCTTCACTGCCAGTGTCATTTACACAGGAATCAGTGCATTTGTATAGCACTGATTGCTGTATAAATGACAATGGTCCCAAAAATGTGTCAAAAATGTCCGATGTGTCCACCATAATGTCGAGTCACGATAAAAATCTCTGATCGCCGCCATTACTAGTAAAAAAAAATTATTAATAAAAATGCCATAAAACTATCCCCTATTTTGTAAACACTATAACTTTTGCGCAAACCAATCAATAATTGCTTATTGCGATTTTTTTTTTTTACTAAAAATATGTAGAAGAATACGTATCGGCCTGAACTGAGGAAAAAAAAATTTCTATACATTTTTGGGGGATATTTATTATAGCAAAATGTAAAAAAATAATGTGTTTTTTTCAAAATTGTTGCTCTTTTTTTGTTTATAGCGCAAAAAATAAAAAACGCAGGGGTGATCAAATACCACCAAAAGAAAGCTCTATTTCTGGGGAAAAAAGGACGTCATTTTTTTGTTTGGGAGCCACGTTGCACGACCGCGCAATTGTCAGTTGAAGCGACGCAGTGCCGAATCGCAAAAAGGGCTCTGGTCTTTGGCCAGCAAAATGGTCCGGGGCTTAAGTGGTTAAAGGTAACAATCCTCACCTGTGATCTGTTTGCTTGTAATTAGTGTGTGTATAAAAGGTCAATGAGTTTCTGGACTCCTGACAGACCCTTGCATCTTTCATCCAGTGCTGCAATGACGTTTCTGGAGTCATGGGGAAAGCAAAAGAATTGTCAAAGGATCTGTGGGAAATGGTAGTTGAACTGTATAAAATAGGAAAGGGATATAAAAAGATATCCAAGCAATTGAGAATGCCAATCAGCAGCCTTCAAACTCTAATCAAGAAGTGGAAAATGAGGGGTTCTGTTGAAAACAAACCACGGTCAGGTAGACAAACTAAAATTTCAGCCACAACTGCCAGGAAAATTGTTCGGGATGCAAAGAAAAACCCACAAATAACTTCAGGTGAAATACAGGACTCCCCGAAAACATATGATGTGGCTGTTTCAAGATGAACAATAAGGAGGCACTTGAAGAAAGATGGGCTGCATGGTTGGGTCGCCAGAAGAAAGCCATTACTACGCAAATGCCACAAAGTATCCCGCTTACAATACGCCAAACAGCACAGAGATAAACCTCAAACCTTCTGTCACAAAGTCATTTAGAGGGATGAGACCAAAATTGAACTTTTTGGCCACAACCATAAATGCTACATGTGGAGAGGCCAAGGCCTATGATGAAGATTGTGTTTATCACAATCTATTTAGTTATATATATTTATATGCAATCATGTCAAAATGGGTGCATGCAGTTTTATATTTATTTAGCCCAATTAATTTGTTGTATCGGTTATCTGGCCAAGGATGTATCTGTTTGGTTGTGTTTACCAGATTAACTTCCTGATGGTTGGAACGCACCACTACTTATTTCCAGCCGGTTTGGAGCCATCATCTGCTCATTGAGGCGACTTCCTGTTCGTTGGAACACAAAAAGTTTATTGTCCTGTCTATATAATGCATATAATGTAAACATCCCTTGTAATAGAAAAAAAGCATGACAGGACCTCTTAAATATAAGATCTGGGGTCAAAAGGACCTCAGATCTCATATTTACTTTAAAATGCAATAAAAAAAAATGTAATTTGAAAAAAATAAATAAATAAATGGCCCTTTAAGAACTATGGGCAGAAGTGACGTGAGTATTCTGAGGTCCCTGACCAATCCTAAACAGAAGGGTTAGCAGGGAGGGCAGGCCCCCTCAAATACTCAGGGTCAGCCCAGCTGGGGAGTGGCGTTCGGGTGGAAGATGGAGATGAAGTGTTAGGCTGTCAGAGGCCTTTGAGAGTTGCCTCCGCATTCCCCACTTCTTCCATGTTCCCTCAGTCAGTGTTAGTTATTCACAGATAGGGCTTAGAAAGGTCATTGTCTTCTTACACTTCATCCACTTCATCTACTTTAAACCATCCTCTGTACTTCAATTGTTCAAAGTAAAAATGTGTTGGATTCAAACTCTGTGTGTTATTGAAGAGCTAAGCTGCCTGTAGATGGTGCCAAGTCAGCACTTGACCATACTGTCCAGACATACTGGGTCTATGGAGGTATGTCTATGTATAAAAAGGCGTTTGAAACAGAATAATATTTTTTGCTTGGGAAGCATACCTCCCAAAAAGCCGTTGGTGAACTTAGTCCCTTTCCTCCATTTAGAACACTCCAGACCAGCGATTCTCAACCAGAGTTCCTCCAGAGGTCGCTAGAGGTTCCTTCAGCATTGAGCAATTTCTGCCTCTCAGATAAGTTCCCACTGACAGCATTGATCATTTTAGCCATCTGTAAGGAGGTAATTCTTCCCAATGACCACAAGTGTAATGACCATTCTTCCCACTGACCATCACACTAATGTATCATGAGTTGTAGATTTCAAATTTTTAGCAGGGGTTCGCCGAAACCGGAGAACTATTTCAAGGGTTCCTCTGTTTTGAAAAGGTTGAGAAAGGCTGCTCCAGGCACACAGTGTTTTCTTCAATTTTCCACTGGCTCAAAGGAATAGTCCACGACTGACTTTATTTGTTTTATTAGAACATAGAACTTGGATGGGGATGAGGGGAGCATAGGATACCCCAAAACTAAAGAACTTGACAATTTGAGGATGCTTTAGCTATCATGCTGAACTGTGAAAGAGGGAACGTCCCACAGAATCTCTGTGCTGATGGTGACTAGTACTCCTTGCAGAGATAAAAGCTACACACAATCCCTGACTTCCCAGCACTGAGGTAATATACTAACACAGCCACAGTATTGGGCTCTTCTCAGTAAGGGAGATGCAGACTCACAACACCATAGGACAGATCGACTCTTTTCCACTCACTTCCTCCTGGCACTCTCCAGTGAACTCCTCCAGACCCAACTTGATTCTAGGACTTCTAGGTTAAGAATAAGCCCACATCTAAGCTTATTTGAAACCTTCGTGTCTTCCTGATGATACCTTTCTAGTGTTCTGCCCCATGGGAGAAGCCCCCAGCACAGGGGTCTTCTCCAGCAGGGCTGGACTCAGGAACTCTCTCCTGCTGCCTCAGGTCTCTGACTATTTAAAGGCTCCACTTCCACCTGCTGGGCCCACCTCCCCAGGGATTGGCTGGAGTGCCATAAATATTCAGGCTTCCCACTGTGTTCTCCCTCCCACTATAAGGCCCCTTTCACACTGGGGCGTTTTTCAGGCGCTACAGCGCTAAAAATAGCGACTGTACAGCGCCTGAAAAAATCCGGCCCCATTCACACTGGAGCGGTGTGCTAGCAGGACGGTCAAAAAAGTCCTGCTAGCAGCATCTTTGGAGCGGTGAAGGAGCGGTGTATTCACCGCTCCTATACCGCTCCTACCCATTGAAATCAATGGGACACTGCTGTAATACCGCGGCAATACCGCCGCAAAGCGCAGCTCCGGCGGCGCTTTGCGGGGGGTTTTAACCCTTTTTCGGCTGCTATCGGGGGTTAAAACTGCACCGCTAGCGGCCGAATACCACGGCTAAAACGACGGTAAAGCAGCGCTAAATATAGCGCTGCTTTACCGCCGACGCCACTCCCGCCCCAATGTGAAACAGTTCTAAGTCTAGAATTCTCTAGAATACAGGGGAAAGTAATCAGAGCAGCAGCCTGTGAGATGCTGAGCAGCCCTAAATAATCAACCCCAGTTCCATTGACTAAAGAGGAGCTAGCTACTAAATTTACCTAACAGCTTACACTAGGAGGGTGCTACTATACATGTGCTATGTGCAGTGTAACTGTTTTACGATGATGCTTTTTATAGCCTTCCTTTTTTGCTGATGTTGGCACCTGTAGAAGCCTACAAATGCAGTAAAACATATATTTTCCATAGTTTGGCCAATCGTCCTCGCTATTAGCAGGAGGCCTCCCCCCCCCCCATCGCTCGTGGGGTGGGTTTTATTTTTTGTTTTTTTGCTTTCCTAAATAACGGAGGCATGAGTTATGATGGCTCTTCGGGGGTCAGCGGTGGCCGCGCATGCGCGCGGACGTCGGGGGGGGCGGCGTGCGACGACGCTCGGAGCGCCGTGACGTCATCCGAAGATGTGGTCAGGAATTCTTTCCAGTACATGAATTAATGATGAGATTGGTGAGACATGTTACGCTTCCACTGGAAGACACAGTGTCATTCAGAGACGGTCTGGAAAGGAAGATCGATACTGATCTCAAACGAGTATATATCACCGCAGGGATGGCCTGCAAACCGGCCTTAGCTCTTGCGGCTTTGTCAAAAGCCATGGAAACCTGGACAGATGACGTGGGTGCAATCCTGGGAAGTATATCCGAAGATGTGGTCAGGAATTCTCCAGTACATGAATTAAGGATGGCATCGGCTTTTCTGGGGGAAGCATCCCTGGACATTATCCGGTTAGTATCGCGTGTCATGCTTTCTTCGGTCACAGCTAAACGTGCTCTTTGGGAACAAGCTGGACTCGGCCATCACACGCGCTACTGGGGGTAAGTCGGGTTTTCTACCCCAGGATCGTCGTCTCTTGAGCCAGAGAAGAACTCAACCCAGACAGGATCAGGAGCGTGCTAGGGACGCACGGCGATACAGACCTGGTAGGGAATTCAGGAAAAACTGGAAAAGAAACCAACCTTCAGGACAGAAGTCCACAAAGGCCACGTCTTCCGGGGGTCGTGATGCGACTAAGTCCTTTTGATATGGAGCCTGTCCAGGTGGAGCAGGTAGGAGCACGGTTACTCCATTTCCAGCACGTCTGGGCAGCCTCGGTCCAAGATTATTGGACAATCAAAACCATCTCTACAGGTCACACCTGGACTTTCACCAACCCACCCACACACCGCTTCATTCCCACAGTTCTACCGAAATCAGAAGAGAAAAGAGAAATTCTCTTATCCTATACAGACTCCCTGATATCTCAAAGGGCCGTCATTCCGGTACCAGTGGAGGAAAAATTTCAGGGAGTATATTCCCCCCTCTTCATGGTTCTCAAAAAGAACGGGTCATGGAGGCCAGTCATCGACCTAACATATTTGAACTCCTTCATCCAGAAGGAAAGATTCAAGATGGAGACTCTCTTGACCATAAGTCAAACAATTCAGCCAGGCGATTGGATGGTCTCAGTAGACCTGAAGGACGCATATTTTCATGTGCCAATCGCGAGGAATTTTCAGCAATATCTCAGGTTCGCAGTGGAGCAGAGACATCTCCAGTTCACCTGTCTTCCTTTCGGGCTGACAACACGGTAAGAAGTACCATTTCCTTACCCATGGAGAAGATCCCAGTAATCCAAGACAGAATCCGTCTTGCCTTGGCATGTCCTCGCCTCAGAGCATCATATTGCCTCAGGGTTATCGGCACCATGGTAGCCACAGCTCCCATGGTAAAATGGGCACAGTGGAAGATGCGGCCCTTCCAAAAGGGTTTTCTTCAGCAATGGGTCCCAGAGTCACAGGATCACTTTATCAGAATGACCCCGTCCATGAAGGAGAGTCTTCCTTGGTGGCTTCATCAGGAGAATCTCCTCAAGTGCCATTCCATTGCGCCAATCTCCTGGATCACAGTGACGACGGATGCCAGCAACAGCGGCTGGGGAGCCCTCTGTCTGTCAGAAGTAGCCCAGGGGAAATGGGATTTCCCATCTCAAGGTATAGTGTCAAATGTCTTGGAGCTCCGAGCTGCCTTTCAAGCTCTTCAAGCCTTCCGTCACCTGATATCAGGAGCCTCGGTTCTGTTGAGACTAGACAACACGACTGCGGTAGCATACATCAAGAGACAAGGGGGCACACGCAGTCTCGACCTGCTAAAGGAGGTCAGTCCGATTATGGTCTGGGCCCAGGCGAATTTGTCAAACCTATCGGCAGTCTATCTCCCCGGAGTCCAGAATGTCCAGGCGGACTTCCTCTCAAGAGTATCCCTGGACAACAACGAATGGTCCCTCCACACGGAAGTGTTCAGTTGGATTCTGTCCCTGGGAGTAACACCGGAGGTGGACCTCTTCGCATCACCCTGCAATGCGAAACTCGAGAAGTATTACACGAGGAATCGTTGTCCCCAGGCTTACGGGATAGATGCGTTGACGGACCAGTGGAGGTTTCTCAGGGCGTATGCCTTTCCCCCAGTTCCGGTCATTCTCCGTTTTCTATCAAGACTCCGCTGGGAAGAAGCCGAAATAATAGCGGTAATTCCATACTGGCCCAACAGGCCATGGTTTCCTCTCCTGACGCAGCTCAGTTGTCGGGACCCAGTCCCCCTTCCTTCCAGGCCGGATCTCCTGCTACAGGGAGCGTCGCTTCACCCATGTCCATCCCATCTCCACCTGATGGTTTGGTGGTTGAAAGGGAAAGGTTAACAGCTCTGGGGTGTCCGAACACAGCAATTGAGACCCTGATGAGTGCCAGGAGAGAGGGTACTAATAGGGTATACCAAAGAATCTGGGCAAGATTCGTGAGTTTCATCTCTACTGTTGGGGGCTCATTCAAAGACCCAAAAATATCGGACATTCTGGGTTTCCTGCAGTCAGGCCTAGAGTTGCCCTTGGCCGTTAGCTCTCTTAGAGTTCAAGTCTCCGCGATTTCTGCATTTACAGGCGTTGCCTGGGCAAAACATCCTCTCGTCAGGCAATTCTTCAAGGGTGCAACAAGACTTAGACCTCAAAGGAGGCCAAGGTTCTCCAAGTGGGATCTTCCCCTCGTTTTGGACTTCTTTTCAGGAGAAGAATTTCAGCAAATGGATCAATTGTCCATCAAAGACCTTTTTCTCAAGACAGTATTCCTGGTGGCCATAACATCTGCCAAGAGGGTATCTGAGATCAGCTCTCTGGGTTTCAAAGAACCATTTATCACCTTTTTTCCTGATAGAGTGGTCTTGATCCCCATGCTGGGATCAAACCCCAAAGTGACGTCCGTCTTTCATGAGAATCAAGAAATAGTACTCCCAACATTCCATTCACCTGACAATTCTAGCATCCATCCTCTCGATGTCGGAGAAATCTTAAAATTCTATTTGGAAACGACGGCTCCTTTCCGGAAATCGGATTACCTTTTCATCTACTTCCAAGGGAAGAACAGAGGATTACGTGCTTCCTCCAGATCCATCTCAGCCTGGATCGTCCAGGCTATTCAAAGGGCGTATACGGCTAAGGGTCTGGTTCCTCCGGAGGCAGTGACGGCCCACTCAACTAGGAGTGTCTCAACGTCTTGGGCAGCTTCCCGTCACGTGTCGGCAGAAGTGATTTGCAAAGCAGCCTCGTGGTCATCGATAAATACATTTATGACACACTATTGTGTTGAGCCAGCGGCTCTTTCCTCAGTTAATTTTGGTTTGAATGTCTTATCTGTTGACGGTGCCAATTAAACCTTTTTTCTTTAAACCAGCAATATTTCCACCCGGGAGTGTATGGCTAGTTATTTCCCATACGTAGGCTGCCATGGAGTCTGTCAGGAAAATGGAAAATTTATATCAAATACTTACCGTAATTTTCCTTTCCTGATGGACTCCATGGCAGCAGGAGTTCCCTCCCACATTTATCCTGCCTGTTGTAAATTGTGTTCTTTCATTAGCCACAGTGCCGCATGTCCTGGTGAGTTTTTTTTCACCAGAATTAGGCAGACTTAATTGCAAAATCGACCAACAAAATTAAAAATAATACCAACTAAAGGGTTTTCTGAAGAACTCCACGCTGGAAATTCTGTGACTTGTACTAATCATTGTTAGATGTTGGTCTTTGGGACTACAAGTCACAGCCTAGCCTGAATTTAATCAATATATGTATTGTTGCAGCTGACTATATATTATTCCTCTTGGAATAGTTTAGAGGGAAGCTGCACATGTTTTCATAATCCACATTTCCTATTACTTCTCATAGAAAGGCAATACTGCCATCTGCTGGCTTATATTTTCCTTTTATGAAAAACATTATTTTTTTTTTAAATAAAAGATAATTAGCAAAAATAAATGAATGCAACAAACATTGTTAACTCTTTTACAAAAGACTGCTTACTAAATTATATTTAATTAAAAATCAGCAATTATAGGGTCAATGGGTTCTGGCAGAATATTTTTATTTTCTAAAATACCTGTAAAATGTATTTTAAGCGTAGAAAAGTGCCATTGTATAATATGCTGGTATTGTGTCCATTGTGTAGTGTTATAGGATAAATGCACCTGTACCAGTGTTGCCAACCTCCTGCACATTTTTTTTACTATCAAAACATAGAAAATTAGCAAATTCTTTACTGAAAAAACTGAAAAACGACTCCTATTAAAGCAGTTGTATCCTCCGCTTGGTGATTTTTACCCCCAGGTAAGCCTATAATAAGGCTTACCTGTAGGTAAAATGAATATCTCCTAAACCTGTACGGTTTAGGAGATATTTACCCTTCATGCAGCCGCTGACGTCAGAGCATGGTTGGTCGGTCGGTCAGAAGGTAGCACTTACCCCATTACCGGCGGCTTCCCCTGCTCTCCTGCTCTCCATGGGTCATCACGGCGGCGGCTTCCGTTTCCTCCCTCCTGCTGGGCAGCCAATCGGGAGTCTTCTCTTTTCAGCCAATCAGAAAACGGGTCTCACACCCACGTCTGATTGGCCGGATTAAGGACCAGTGTTTCAACAGCGAATGTTCACTCACTGTTGTAAGACACCTGGGTGGGATCGGAGCGCATTTTCTGTGACCCGAGCCCACCCTATTTGGAGCCTCTGGCTCTAATCAGGTGCTTCAGAAAAAAAAAATACCCTGGCAGCTGTAATTCATGCGCCCGGTGGTCATCCATTGGTGGCGTGGAGAGAGGGGGCGGGACCCGGACGCCCCTAATATATAGGCCGCCACTGCCCTGTAGTTTTCTGGGACATGTCACAGGTCCCAGAAGACTGCAGGACCATTACAAAGCACAGCCGGCTCAGCATGTGCATTGTCCGGTCAGCTGTGGTGCCGCAAGCAGCACAACCGGCTGCCCACAGTTAAGATGCCGACACTGGGAACCCGAAGGCTAGTGAAGAACTAGCCTGGATGAGGATGGCGCTGGGTCCTTGGACAGGTAAGTGTCCTGTTATTAAAAATCAGCAGTTACAGGATTTGTAGCTGCTGAATTTTAATTTTTAATTTTTTTTTCAGAGTGGAGAAATGTTTTAATAGGGGTTTGTGTCATTTTATACTTTTATTTTATTATTATTATTTGTGTCATTTTTTTATTTTACAGATAAACATTTAGGCTTGGTTCACACCTTTGCAGCTTGCAGTTTGCATATTTCAGGTGCACTTTGCGTTTTTCAATACATGTTTTGGATCCATTGAAGTGTATGTTAATCTGCTAGTTATGATGTTGGGCACACCTCCCAACTTTTTGAGAGGTGTGCCCGCAAATGATGTATGCATAGGACACACCCCCTACCACTATTCCTTAAAGGAGAATTATAAAGAAAAAATGTTGTTAAATCCACAATGCTTTTTATTACCACTACTGTTCCTTTATATTGGCTTTTGACATTTACAAATGCAGCAATTTACAGTATCTCACAAAAGTGAGTACACCCCTCACATTTTTGTAAATATTTTATTATATCTTTTCATGTGGCTCCGTGATGTCGTCATGGAGGAGTGGAAGAGGACTCCAGTGGCAACCTGTGAAGCTCTGGTGAGCTCCATGCCCAAGAGGGTTAAGGCAGTGCTGGAAAATAATGGTGACCACACAAAATATTGACACTTTGGGCCCAATTTGGACATTTTCACTTAGAGGTGTACTCACTTTTGTTGCCAGCGGTTTAGACATTAATGGCTGTGTGTTGAGTTATTTTGAGGGGACAGCAAATTTACACTGTTATACAAGCTGTATACTCACTACTTTACAATGTAGCAAAGTGTAATTTCTTCAGTGTTGTCACATATAATAAAATATTTACAAAAATGTGAGGGGTGTACTCACTTTTGTGAGATACTGTAGAAATTGTATGAAAGGTTTAGCCCTGGGAAACACTTTTTAATAAATAAGTAGTGCATTGTATATACAACTATATAGAGCAGACCAAAATGAGGGACAGATGAGGAGGAAAGAGGGACAGAGGGACTTTGTTCCAAACCAGAGACAGTTGGGAGCTATGATGTTTGGGTCTCTGCAATTGGAACGGGAGGGAAATTTATTTTCTGACTCTTCCATGTCTCATTTTAGCTCAACAGTTGGTGAGTAGGGATGAGCCGAACACCCCCCTGTTGGGGTTCGCACCAAAACCTGCGAACATGCCTAAAGCTTGTGTGAACTTTAGAATCCTATTAAAGTCTATGGGACTCGAACGTTCAAAATCAAAAGTGCTAATTTTAAAGACTAATATGCAAGTTATTGTCATAAAAAGTGTTTGGGGACCTGGGTCCTGCCCCAGGGGACATGTATCAATGCAAAAGAAAGTTTTAAAAACGGCCGTTTTTTCAGGAGCAGTGATTTTAATAATGCTTAAAGTGAAACAATAAAAGTGTAATATTCCTTTAAATTTCGTACCTGTGGGGTGTGTATAGTATGCATGTAAAGGGGTGCATGTTTTCCGTGCTTAGAACTGTCCCTGCACAAAGTGTCATTTTTTCAGGAAAAAAAGCTCTTTAAAATCACTTGCGGCTATAATGAATTGTCGGCTCCTGTAAAACAGAGAACAGTCATTGAAAGTCATTGATAAAAAAAAGCGTGGGGTTCCCCCGAAATTCAATTACCAGGCCCTTCAGGTCTGGAATGGATATTAAGGGGAACCCCCGGTGAAATAAAAAAAAAATGAAGTTTGGTTCCCCCTAAATATCCATACCAAGCCCTTCAGGTCTGGTATGGATTTTAAGTGGAACTCCATGCCAAATTTTTTTTAAAAAATTACGTGGGGGTCCCCACATGCCCTCAACATTGGGAGGATGCTTTGGGGGTCTGTGACCCCTTAAAGCACCATGTCCTAATGTTGATGAGGAGAAGGGTCTCTTCCCCACAACCCTGGCTGGTGGTTGTGGGGGTCTCCGGGCGGGGGGCTTATCAGAATCTGGGAGCCCCCTTTAACAAGGGGACCCCCAGATCCCACCTCCCCCTGTTTGAAATGGTAAGGGGGTACAAAAGTACCCCTACCATTTCACAAAGGAAGTGTAAAAAATTGTTAAAAAACACTTGGGAAAAGTACTTAAAAAGATTCCATCGGTGGTAATCCACTCTTGCTATCCAGCGATGGGTGGTCTCTTCCCTGGGGTCCAGTGATAGCTGATCTCTTCTCCGACGTCCAGCGCAGCGCATCCTGTCTCCATGGAGACACTGAGGGAATCCCAGGTCTTAGCTGAGGAGGAGGGGGCCACTCGTCACCTGACCCCGCCCCCCTCTGACGCAGCGCAAGGGAAAAGCTGGGCTTTCCCAGTGACGTACAGGTGACCCCGCCCCCCTCTGATGTAACGGAAACCTGCGTTACATTAGAGGGGGGCGGGGTCACCCGTACATCACTGGGGGAGCCTGGGTTTCCCCAGTGACGTATGGGTGACCCCGCCCCCCTCTGATGTAATGCAGGTTTCCGTTACATCAGAGGGGGCGGGGTCAGGTGACGGAGTGGCCCGGTCCTCCTCTGCTAAGACCTGGGATTCCCGCAGTGTCTCTGTGGAGACAGGATGCGCTGCACTGGACGTCGGAAGAGATCAGCCATCGCTGGACCCCAGAGAAGAGACCACCCATCGCTGGATAGCAAGAGTGGATTACCACTGCTGGAATCTTTTTTTTATTTTTAATAAAGGACTTTTCCCAACGGTGTCTGTGTGTTTTTTAACTATTTTTTACACTTTCTTTGTGAAATGGTAGGGGTACTTTTGTACCCCCTTACCATTTCAAACAGGGGGGGTGGGATCTGGGGGTCCCCTTGTTAAAGGGGGCTTCCAGATTCTGATAAGCCCCCTGTCCGCAGACCCCCACAACCACCGGCCAGGGTTGTGGGGAAGAGACCCTTCTCCTCATCAACATGGGGACATGGTGCTTTGAGGGGTCACAGACCCGCAAAGCATCCTCCCAATGTTGAGGGCATGTGGCCTGGTATGGTTCAGGAGGGGGGGGCGCTCTCTTGTCCCCCCTCTTTTCCTGCAGCCTGCCAGGTTGCGTGCTCGGATAAGGGTCTGGTATGGATTTTGAGGGGGACCCTCACCCCATTTTTTTTTTAAATTTGGCGTGGAGTTCCCCTTAAAATCCATGCCAGACCTGATGGATATTTAGGGGGAACCCCATGTTTTTTTTTTATTTGACCCGGGGTTCCCTTAATATCCATACCAGACCTGAAGGGCCTGGTAATTGAATTTCGGGGGAACCCCATGCTTTTTTTTTTTTATCAATGACTTTCAATGACTGTTCTCTGTATTAAGGGAGCCGACAATTCATTATAGCCGCGAGTGATTTTAAATAGCTTTTTTTCCTGCAAAAATTACACTTTGTGCAGGGACAGTTCTAAGCACGGGAAACATGCGCCCCTTTACATGCATACTATACACACCCCCCAGGTATGACATTTAAAGGAATATTACACTTTTATTGTTTCACTTTAAGCATTATTAAAATCACTGATCCTGAAAAAACTGCCATTTTTAAAACTTTTTTTTGCATTGATACATGTCCCCTGGGGCAGAACCCAGGTCCCCAAACACTTTTTATGACAATAACTTGCATATAGGCTTTTAAAATTAGCACTTTAGATTTCTCCCATAGACTTTTACAGGGTGCTCGCGGCTTTTCGAATTTGCCGTGAACACCCCAAATTGTTTGCTGATCGGTGAACAGGCAATGTTCGAGTCGAACATGAGTTTGACTCGAACTCGAAGCTCATCCCTATTGTTGAGACCTGCTTAGAGTTTCATGCACTAGCTGCAGATGATGCATATAAAATTGTCATATATATTATTTCACATTTAACGAAATAATTAATTAGAAACACAATATAATTTAAAGTGATACCAAGTGATATCCTTATTCTGCAAAAAAAAAAAAAAAGAATATCCATAAACCTTCACTACCTAACGTTACTACCTGTAATAGATTTTTCATGAAATAGTTTCTTACATCTATTTGTTTGGAACAAGCTATACATGTTAGTTGCGGTCATTAACCACTTGACCACTGGGCACTTAAACCACCTTCCAATTTTCAGCTTTCGGTGCTCTCACACTTTGAATGACAATTACTCAGTCATGCAACACTGTACCCAAATAAATTTTTTGTAGAGCAAATTTTTTGTAGAAATTTTTTTGTAGAACAAATAGAGCTTTTTTTGGTGGTATTTAATCACCGCTGGGTTTTTTATTTTTTGCGCTATAAATCAAAAAAGACTGAAAATTCGTTAAAAAAAAATTAAAAAAATTCTTTGTTTCTATTAAAATTTATTGCAGAGTATTGGCGAGTATTGGCAGAGTATTGGTGAGTATTGCAGTGTTGCAGAGTATTGGCAGAGTATTGCACAGTGTTGGCAGAGTATTGCACAGTGTTGGCAGAGTATTGCAGTGTTGGCAGAGTATAGCACAGTATTGCAGTGTTGGCAGAGTATTGCACAGAGTTGCAGTGTTGGCAGAGTATTGCACAGTGTTTCACTGTCATTGAGCAGCGCTGTGGGCATTACACATCCAGCCCACAGCGCTGCTGACATCTCTCCCCCTCTCTGCTTCTCCCCTCTCACTGTACCGATCGGTACAGAGAGGGGAGGGAGGAACCGGCGTCATGACGTGACGCTGGTTTGTTTACATGTGATCGCTCCGCCATTTACCGTGATCAGTTTACCGTGATCCGTGATGCGCCAGGTCCTCTGGACCCGGTGGTCACGGATGTTCCCGAGTGTGCGCCCCAGGGGGCGTGCGGGAGCAAGATTCTGGGAGGACGTCCTACGGACGTCCACCCAAAATATAGCCGAGCGCTGTAGCCGTCTTTCGGCTATGGCCCGGTCGGCATGTGTTTAAGAAAACTGCTTACTTACTGTTCCTGTTATTTTGAGTGTTAGTGATTGGAGTAAATGTAAGCGGTAATGGGTAGTTGATCATCTCAAAGGGACAGTGCCAATGTAATACTGTACTCAAATAAAATGTATGCCCTTTTGTCTACGAACTATGGGATATTTTTATGGAATTTGTATTTATTTATTTATTTTTACCAGTAATGACGGCGATCAGCAACTTATAGCGGGACTGCAATATTGCAGTGGACAGTTGGGACACTAACTGACACTTTTGACACTTTTTGCAGACCGGTGACACTAATTTAGTGATCAGGTACTCATTGATGGCCCTCTGCTGTGCATGGCCACCGTTGAGTTCCACCTGGTGGGCATGTCACATATAAGGCGGTTCTTGGGCAGGTTCAACTCCTTTCCAGCTCAGCCAGCCGAGCACTGGCATTATATGATCGGCGGAAATGCACACAGACTTTCCTGGCCTGCCTCAGGACATCCTGTAAGCCTGGGTACCTGCCCAAGAACTTCTGCACCACCAGGTTGAGGACATGAGCCATACAGGGCACATGGGTCAGTTGTCCCTGTCGCAGGGCAGAGAGGAGGTTGGTGCCATTGTCACAAACCACCATTCCTGGCTTAAGCTGGCGTGGCGTCAACCACCTCTCGGCCTGCTCCTGCAGAGCTGACAGAACCTCTGCCCCAATGTGGCTCCTGTCCCCCAAACACACCAGCGCAAGCACGGCATGGCAGCCTTCAAAACGATGGGCATCCTCCTGGAGCATGTACCCAACACTGTTGTCAAACAGTTCGGGGGACTCCTCAGGAGGACATGGTGGGTCTAGGGAAGGAGTGACTGATGACATTGAGACGAGGGAAGAGTACGCGTTGGCAGCTGCTGTGCCAGTACCCTGAGCCTGGGTGAGAGAGGATGAGGAGGATGAGGAGGGCTTGGTCATCCACTTTACCAAGTCTTCGGCATGATGCGGCTCAACATGTCCAGCTGCCGAAAATAAGGACAAGCGTGTCCCAATGCCACGTGCTGATGACAATGCACCGCGTCCACGACCAGCACTGTTGTCTTTAGACACGGAGCCTGCTTGCCCTCTTTTATTGGCTCGTGACTGTCTGCCTCTCCTTGTTGGCCTTCCAGACATTTTAATGGCCTGCAGGGAGATGGGAAAAACAGCAATTGGGTAGTGTATATTGTGCTGGAGGCACACAACACACACACTAACTCCTGCAGATGGCTGTATTAGATGACACCAGCAAAGAAGGGCAGATACAGGTGCAGGTTTATACTGTGCTGGACTCACACAACACACACTAACCCCTGCAGATGGCTGGATTAGATGACACCAGCAAAGAAGGGCAGATACAGGTGCAGGTGTATACTGTGCTGTGCTGGACTCACACAACACACACACTAACTCCTGCAGATGGCTGGATTAGATGACACCAGCAAAGAAGGGCAGATACAGGTACAGGTGTATACTGTGCTGTGCTGGACTCACACAACACACACTAACTCCTGCAGATGGCTGGATTAGATGACACCAGCAAAGAAGGGCAGATACAGGTGCAGGTGTATACTGTGCTGTGCTGGACTCACACAACACACACACTAACTCCTGCAGATGGCTGGATTAGATGACACCAGCAAAGAAGGGCAGATACAGGTGCAGGTGTATACTGTGCTGTGCTGGAGTCACACAACACACACTAACTCCTGCAGATGGCTGGATTAGATGACACCAGCACAGAAGGGCAGATACAGGTGCAGGTGTATACTGTGCTGTGCTGGACTCACACAACACACACACTAACTCCTGCAGATGGCTGGATTAGATGACACCAGCAAAGAAGGGCAGATACAGGTACAGGTGTATACTGTGCTGCGCTGGACTCACACAACACACACTAACTCCTGCAGATGGCTGGATTAGATGACACCAGCAAAGAAGGGCAGATACAGGTGCAGGTGTATACTGTGCTGTGCTGGACTCACACAACACACACTAACTCCTGCAGATGGCAGTATTAATGGAGAACAACAGCACTAAAGGGTAGATACAGGTGCAGGTGTATACTGTGCTGTGCTGCAATCACACAACACGCACTAACTCCTGCAGATGGCTGTATTAATGGAGAACAACAGCACTAAATGGTAGATACCGGTGCAGGTGTATACTGTGCTGTGCTGGAGTCACACAACACACACTAACTCCTGCAGATGGCTGTATTAATAGAGAACAACAGCACTAAAGGGTAGATACAGGTGTATACTGCGCTGGAGGCACAGCACACATTATAAATCCTGCAGATGGCTGTATTTATAGAGAACAACATCCCTGAACAACACCAATAAAGGGTAGATATAGGTGTATACTGCGCTGGAGGCACAGACCACACACTAAGTCCTGCAAATGCCTGGTAATAAAGAACACACTGTCCCTGCCTATCAAGCTCTTTCCCTGCACGCCAGAAAACACAATACACAAGGCCGCCGCGCCGGCGGCCTTATATAGTGTGGGGCATGTACTAAACCCTCTGAGCTATAAATGGCCAATTATGGCTCTCCTCGCTGCCGGCGCTGTGATTGGCCAAGCATGTGGGGGTCACAGTGCATGCTTGGCCAATCATCAGCCAGCAATGCACTGCGACTGGCAGAGTGCATTGTGCGCCGTTCGTATCACACGAATTTGATGCGAACGGCCCGCAGAGTTCTGGTCTCGTCGAACGGACGAATGGCCGATGTTCGATTCGAACATGGGTTTGAATCGAACACTGAGCTCATCCCTACCGGGGACAGTGAAGAAGTTGGAAAGCTTCAGCGAGTGCCAAGCCAGGGACCCAGCAGGTTAGTGGGGGTGACGCTTGAGGAGTATACAGCAGGTTAGCTGTAGAAGAGCTCAGGAGATCCGGTAACGACTGGGATCTGGAATTATAGTGAGAGACTGGGAGCTCAATGATTGAAGACCTATAGTGGGATACTGTGAGATAAGAAACAGACTATTCAGTGTTACCAAGAGTTATGTACAACTACCTTTAGTGACTGTTAAAAGTTCAGTGCCATAGGAGACAGCAGTCCTACCTATACAGACATGGGATCTGGGTGGAGGCCTTTCCCTGTATAGCTGTCTACCTATAGTGTCTCGGAGTTTGTCAATTAACATTGCATATATCTAAGGGTTTCCTGGCCCTAACCCGCTCTCCCACAGTTCTTGTTAAGAGACAATAAAGCTCTTGTTCGCATTTAAATGTGACTGGTGCCCATCATTTCATCTTGCATTACACCCACCATTCCTGTTAACCCACTTTAGAAGGAAGGATGTCAGCTCTCCCTAACTCTTGAGGTCCCAATTAGGCCTCTGGGGGCCCGGGACTCTGCTACATTTGGTGCCCAACGTGGGGGAAAGGCGTTATTCCAGCAGCGGTCGCCCCTAGCAACCGGCTACAGCTACATCGGGATTTCGCCTGGCTCTGTGGGAAGGTGGTAAGTAACATCTTTACTTCGTATAGACTGTGCTATTGTGCATTTCAACAATGTCGGGAAGAACAAACATGTCTCATTGCTCATGGGAGAGTGTCAGCCTGGTCTTTTGTCACTTTACGCCAGGGGTTAAAATGGACTCCATTAAAGTTTTGGTGCGCAGAGAAGAGAAACAGGCGGGCGCTGAAGTTTGCAGAAAGTATGCATACCAATTCCTAAAGAAGGAAAACGATCCCCCACGTTGGGGTTTTTAGGCAGCGTACAATGAAGGGAAGTCAGAGTTTGTAGGTAAAAAAGTTGAACGTTTTATTTTGTAGATAAAAAATGATTGACATCATTGAATTAGAACATGAGCTCCAATGGGAACAGTAACAAATAACTATACGTTTATATAAAAGAAAAACATGGATATACAGTAGCAGACTAATATTCACATAACAACAGTAACAATCTGTCGTAAATATGAGAAATTGTTCCTGACGCGTTTCAACCCGAAAGGGTCTTCCTCAGAGGGAAAGAGGGTCTGCTAAACAGAGAGGAGTGAAATGTCAATGTTAGTGGCAAGTACAATTTACAGAGTAAAAGTAAGCTCATACAGTATACAGAGCTACATGTGACAATGCATATTGGAATTTATATTTACCACAATGATGTATATCCTGAAAGTAGAAAATGTGGTATTCCCACTGGGAGGTTTTTTGCCTGGGGAGGACGTCGTCCACTCTTATGGGGCACACCGGACAGGTTCCACCGATTCCCACTTAGGTCATGGGGCGTCGTGCGCCTTACGGGAGGTCACACGTTTGGGGTTCCACTCCTACTGGTCCTGCTAGCCGAGCAGGGGTACCAGAGGAGAAGGAACAACCTGGGAAAGACCCAAAAGCGACTACTGGCACGCGGATACAGCCGGTCATGCCTGCGCAAGGCTTACAACCGTACCCTTGCGCAGTCCCGACCAGGCTTGCTCGCACCCAAGAAGGCTAAAAATGACCCTGGTGTGGAATCCACCAGGATCATCATGAGATTTTCCAAACAGCACGATACCATTAGAAAAATCATCCTACGGTATTGGCCCATCCTAAAGGATGACCCAAAAATCAGCCAATTTCTCCCTGCCAGTCCCGCAATAACCTTTAGACGGGCCACTTCACTACGTGATCGACTCGTACAAAGTGAACATAAAAACGAGACTAAAAGGCTTAAACATTGTTCCATCTTGGGTACCTTCCCCTGCAGTCACTGTTCAGTATGCAAATACGTAAAACGCGAAAAAACGTTCCCTCTTCCCAATGGGTTAACATTCCATCCATCTCACTTTGTGAACTGTCAAACTAAAGGGATTGTTTATATCATGCTATGTGAATGTGGTGCGTTCTACATAGGGAAGACGAAGCAGGAGCTCCATAAACGTATGTCCAAACACATTTACTGCATGCAGATTGGCAACCATTACCTACCCCTAGGACGGCATGTGGTGACTGCACATAACTACATCATGCCCACTGTCGCATTCGCCGCTCTCGATCGGATTCACATACCCGACCGAGGCGGCGACTGGAACAAAGTACTCCTTCAGTGCGAACAGAGGTGGATCCATAGACTCGGCGCCACAGTGACGCCGGGCCTAAATGAATCCATTTCTTTCGCTCCTTTCTTAAAAGGATTTGTTTCCGGCAAAACCCAATAAGGGCATCCATTTATTATTTTTCATATATCGTGGTCCATTCTAGTCCACTTTACGAATGCCCTTTCTTCTTGGACATTCCGTTTTTGCAGCCCCTGTTTCGTCTTCCCTACTCGACTGTTTCCTCTTTCCTCCATGATAACCCGTGAATAAATATAAAAATATTTAGATCCCCTTGCCAACAGAAATGTTGATAAATTCCTTCTTCCCCCAGGAATATATTCTGTAATCCTTTCTAACTGAATTCAACTGAATGCAATATAATAACATGTCCATAATATGCTGTTTCCATCTCGTCTCTTACTTAGACGAGGACACATAATGAGACTGTACCAAACTGACATACAGCTAGAGTGACGATTTCCAACCAGAGTTTTATGTATATATACGATGTACATCTAATAAATGTGTCCTATATATATTTTTGTACAAACTAAAGTATGTACTTGATCAACATAATCTGTGAAATTATTTTTGTTTTATGTTTCCATACTTGAACCAGTCAGAGTTGTTTGTTATTTATCATTGCAACTGAGCTGCTGTCCAATGATCTCCCTGCGGCGCTGTTGATGCTGTGGTCCATTTTTCACTTCTTTGTTTTTTCACCTCTTGGTTCTCCCCCTTTTTATATCTACTTTTATTTTTATTTTTATTTTATTTTATTATTTTATTATCTTTTCATTCTGTTATTTATTCATTTTTCTCTTTATCTGTACCCCAGCTCAACATTCCTATACCATCCCTTTGCCGCAGGTTGATCAGTATTCGCATGGGAAGGATGTCGGTCCACCGCTGAGGGCTGCCTGACCCCACCGTGCCGCTTGGGCCTCCAGGGGGCGCCCACACGCCTTCCCGACGAGGGTAAGGAGTGACGCCACATTTTACCAACAAGCGCCTCCTTCTCCTCCACGATCGATGCACCCGGGCTGGTCCCGTGCGATCGATCGTTGGAATACCCTCGTCGGCGGCATTCCTGGCACATCCCTGGACGACGCTCGCCGTTGCGCACGCGCGGGACGCCGCTGGTGCGCATGACGAGCGTACGTCACGCGATTTGCGTCAGAGATGACGTCAGTCACGGGCCACAAGATGGCCGCCAGGAACGCCGGGGACGCCACACGCGGCTTGTCCATTTGGCGGCCACCCACACCTGGAGGAGGACCTAATTTGCGCGGAGATGCACCCACCCACCGAGTCAGTAGTTCACCGATCACTTCCGGTGACCTATTTCCGGCCATTAGCACCTATCTCTACCCCATAAAAGGACCAATGAGCACCCACCATAGTACGGCTACCCCCACAGGACCAGATCACCACCGAGACCGACACGCGGTATGTACAGACACAATTGGATGGTTATACCCATTACCTTAACCCCGCAGACCCCTCGGTGGTCCCCACAGGACAGCCTTGTGGTTTACTTGATCATTAGACCCTTGGTTTGATCTGCCTGATCATGATTAACCTTTTTACTTTCAGATTGGGTGATTCTCACCCCATCGATCCAGCAGTCCCGTCACACTATCACCATACCAGTGATACAGGACTAAGGGTCCGTTTCAAAATACACTATTGGCCACTGCGATATAACCCCATGGCTAGCAGTTTGTGACTGATCTCTATACCCCAGGTAGGATCACAATTCCAGTCCATGTACACAGATATGATGTCACTAGCATTATCTCACGTTTTAATTTTGTAGTATGCCCACCATCCACTTTTTATACCACATCCCCACATTCTTTCCCCCCCTTCTTCCCTTCCGCCTCCCCATATCCTCACCTTTTTCCCTTTTCCCCCCCTTCCGTCCCCTTTCCCCTCCCCCTTTCTGCCCTCCCCCCTTTTTCCTACCTCCCCCCTTCCCTTTCTTTTTTCTTTTCCCCTTTCCTTTTCTCCCCTTTCCCCCCTCCCCCCCTCTTTTTTCCTCCCCTCCCCCCTCTTTCCCTCACCCCCTCCCCCCCCCCTCCCCCCGTCTTTTTCTCCCCCTTTTCCCACACCCCCCCCCTTCCCTCCCCTTCCCCCTTTCCCCCCCCCTCCCCCCTCTTTTCCCTCACCTCTCTCTTTCCCCTTCCCCCCCCCCCCCCCCCCCCCCTCTTTTTACACCCCCTCCTTCCCTCCCTCCCACCCTCTTTCCCCCCTTTTCTTTCTCCCCCTTTTTTCCCCCCATCCCCTTCCCACCCGTCTTTCTCTCCCCCTCCCCCACCTTCTAAATCCCCCCAACAACCCCCCCTCTTCCCCCCTATCCCCCCCCCTCCCTCCTATTTTTCCTCTTCCTTCCCTCCTTCCCCCCCCCTACTTCCCCCCCCCCCTCCCCACATCACCTCCCACCCACCCTCTCGTTCACCCCCCCACCTTTTCACTTTTTCACATACCACACTTACTCATCCTAGCCCCACCACACACTGTGCATTTCCACTTCTTATTTTTCCCTCTTTTTCTCCCGAGGGGGACCTCTGTCATTTCATTTGGTTTGGTTTTGGCTTGGTTTTTTCAGCTTTTTAGATCCCTTTGGGCAGTTGCACAGCTTCCCCCATACACTTAATCACCACATGTCCTGGTTATCCCACCTGGTTAGAACAATTACATACAGATGTTAACCAATTACCTCTCTTGTAGCTGCTCTATACTGCTCCACCCGCCAAGACACTAAGCTATAATTTGACCTTTATTCTTCTATAGACTCGGTTATTGGAGGCATCTGCGCGCTTTTGGGTCTTTCCCAGGTTGTTCCTTCTCCTCTGGTACCCCTGCTCGGCTAGCAGGACCAGTAGGAGTGGAACCCCAAACGTGTGACCTCCCGTAAGGCGCACGACGCCCCATGACCTAAGTGGGAATCGGTGGAACCTGTCCGGTGTGCCCCATAAGAGTGGACGACGTCCTCCCCAGGCAAAAAACCTCCCAGTGGGAATACCACATTTTCTACTTTCAGGATATACATCATTGTGGTAAATATAAATTCCAATATGCATTGTCACATGTAGCTCTGTATACTGTATGAGCTTACTTTTACTCTGTAAATTGTACTTGCCACTAACATTGACATTTCACTCCTCTCTGTTTAGCAGACCCTCTTTCCCTCTGAGGAAGACCCTTTTGGGTTGAAACGCGTCAGGGACAATTTCTCATATTTACGACAGATTGTTACTGTTGTTATGTGAATATTAGTCTGCTACTGTATATCCATGTTTTTCTTTTATATAAACGTATAGTTATTTGTTACTGTTCCCATTGGAGCTCATGTTCTAATTCAATGATGTCAATCATTTTTTATCTACAAAATAAAACGTTCAACTTTTTTACCTACAAACTCTGACTTCCCTTCATTGTACGCTGCCTAAAAACCCCAACGTGGGGGATCGTTTTCCTTCTTTTGTTTCTACCCTTTAGGGGTGAGCAGCACTCTTTTTTGACCTTTGGGTCTGTGTCTTCCCCTTTGTGCATACCAATTCCTAGGCTGGGGAGGAGACACTGCTCTGCAGAGGAGGATAAGGAAGTGGTGCCACGTGTATCCGATTGTTGGATGGAGAAGATGGTGCAGTTTGGAGATTGGAAGACGTGTGTTCCAGGTATTGGCTCTAGTCTGCGTGGAACCAAAGGTGTTCTGACCGATACCAGAGTGCCCTGTATATGGCTGGAGGCTATGGAGCTTTGAGACTGATCTGCGGGAAGTGTTCCGGCTTGGCCACGCATCTATGGCCTTGGATCATATGTGGATGCTGCAGGGAACCCTTGCTCGAAGTAGTCGCACCAGCCCAACCTCCACGGACACTACAAGCGGATTGGGACAGGAATGTCCCCATCCCAGCTGGGGACAGCATCGAGATAGCATCCCCCTGCTATCACCCGGCTTGTGTGAGAAGCTACTCCTCTCATGTCTCTGGCTGCTCTAGGACCTAGTGCTCCAGTTATTCCTTGAGGCCGTGATGCCACCTGCATTCCTTGATGATGGAACTTAATGGGGAAAAGACGCCGAAGTCGGGTAAGCCTGAAATGGGTGAAAGTAGTGTGCCAGTGGAAGCTGTGATGCCTGTGGCCAGTAAGGGGGATAAGGTTGCTTTGCCAGTTTATGTTAGCTCAAAGTGCAACCTACTCCCGGCCGAAGAGTAATCCACTATCTCCGATTCAGATATCCCATGCGATAGGATCTCTGAACTGTTCTCAGATACTTTATCATGGACTAGGAAGTGGAGTGATAGTGAAGAGGAACAACTGTGTGATTTAGAGGAGCTATCTGCCAGTGCAGCTCCACATCTGTGTCTCACTAAATCTTTTGACAAGGATCGCTGGGCAGCATGGGTCCCTAAAGTCACTGTAGCTAAGCCAACTCAATTGGCCAAGTCTGGTTGCAAGCCTGATGTTGCTGGACACCCAGTTCAACACTCACCTGATGCACGAGTTTTGCTTGGATATGGAGACCCTAAAACACTGCCCAGACTGTCCAAGCTGCAGCGGATAGACATTATAAAGTTGTCTGTGGTTTATGGTTACTTGTATCCTTATGTATCGGCTCAGTTAGAGGAAGAGATTCAAGAAAAGAAAGCACAGTGGATGGATGTGGCCGTGCAGAGTTTCCTCAAAATCCCTCTGCACCTTGACTTCAAAAGGTTCTCACCCAGATATGCTGAAAAGTATGCTTCTGTCTTACAAACTTGGGACTGTGGTCATCAAATTAATCCTGATTTTGTCATTATCCGCAGGCCTAATAAGAAAGACATCCGGCATTATATTACCACTGTAAATGGCTAAGGGGAAACCCTACAGATACTGGATCTGAGGTATTACTGGTGAATACTTTGAACTGTGTCAAGTTACAGAAATTACTGTGGATTACAAAAGTGCTCTGTGGAGTCAGGATGTTTAATGGAAACTACTCAAAAGTTGCTTGTGGGGACATTCCTGTTTGGCTGTACTGCTGCACTGCATTCTGTTGGCAGTAGCTAGGAGTGCCCACTTGAGTCATACTGGCCTGTGTTCGGAAATTGCCAGTGTGCCTCTCTCTGGAAAGTGACACGCTGATTTGCAGCCGAGAGACTTCAGTGTGTCCTGTTTTTCAGTAATGAGGAAAGCTATTTTCAGTGCTTTCCTCAATGCAAGGGAATCTGCTGAGATATGTTGCCTTCAGGAAGTGCCGGTCCCTTACACCATTGTATGGCTTTTTGCTGTTAATTACAGCCATGCCTTCTGTCCCTGGAGTTATCCCTATGAAGAAAAAGAAAGAAAATCTGTTTAATTCTAAATAATAACTAACTATTAAATTATAGGTATTGGAATTCCCTTTCAAATTTGTCTGTTAGTGAACGTAACGAGTACAAATTTATCCGAAGTTACGAATTATCTGAAATAACGAATGCCGCATCTAACCAAATGGAGCGTAACGATCTAATAATAATAAATAACAACAATAATAATAAAAGCTTTTTATTATTATTAATTATTTATTATTTATTATTAATTTGTTCCGTTCCATTTGTTTAGATGCGGCATTCGTTATTTCAGATAATTCGTAACTTCGGATAAATTCGTACTCGTTAATTTAATAGTTAGTTATTAATTAAACTGATTTTCTTTCTTTTTTTCCGATTTTCAAATTTTGGCATTTTCGAATCTTTGAATTCCCGAATTCCGAAAATCCGAAAATTCGGAAATTCGGAGTTAGGAAAGTCCGAAAATTCGGAATTCCGCAAAACCGAAAATCCAAAATTTGGAAATTCGATAATTTGGAAATCCAAAAATTCTAAATTCGGAAATCCAAAAATTCAGAATTTCGGAAATCCGAAAATTCGGAAATCCGAAAATTCGGAAATCCGAAAATTCGGAAATCCGAAAATTTGAAATTCGGAAATCCGAAAATTCGAAATTCGGAAATTCGAAAATTCGGAAATTCGGAAATCCGAAAATTCGAAATTCGGAAATCCGAAAAATAGAAATGTGAAAATTCCAGAAATTTCCGAATTACGAGATTTCGAATTTCGAATTTCCGAATTTCCAAATTTTCCAAATTTTCGATGCACATGTCTAGTGATTACACCTACAGTGGAAAGATTGATGAACTTGGGGCTCCAAGGACACTGGGGGGTGTTTAATTAGTTAGGTAGGATAAGCTGTGGCAAAGAGGGGAAAATTCTCACCTTAAACTTGGAAATGGACTGAAAAAGAAAAAGTAATAGATGCATACACAAGGACTGTTTTTGATTATGCTGACCACAAGCTGGCGTGAGAGTGTCAACCTAAGTGAGTGCTGGTTCACATTATGTAAAATGTTTAATATGAGTTGCTAAGTTTTCCTCTAGGATTGTCATGAAAAAGGGGTGGCACCCTCGAGGGGGTGGGGCCCAATTTTCACCAATATATGTGCTTAGATATGGTCATGTTTATTATATAGACAGATTAAGATGTGTTTTAGTGTGTATTTGCACTGTTTTGCTGCTCTCGGCTGAGGATAACTAGTATTCATTCATGTATATAATGCACTGTGTTATTGTAGGAGTAGGATGTGTTTCTATGCTCTCTGTTTTCTTCTCTTTCAGGTGTTCTAGCACCCATTGCGTCATCCTTGGCTAAGGAGATACAATGACCGCAGCTTGTATAAAAATGCTAAACTTTCTGTTTTTTACAGGTGTATATAGTAGGTAGATTGTTTGGATATAAAGCTACTGTTGTATTTTTGGAAATCGGAAGTTTCCCCCATGGGGTTTTTTAGGCAGCTAGGTGTAGGTAATGATAAAAGTAAACGTTTGGTAAAAAGTAAAACATTTTTTCTCTTTATTGAAAAAATGAGTTGTTACATGAGTGTTAGGATGTGAGCTCGAACAGGAATATATTTATGCCAAATACATAAAATAGCAAACATAAGGGTCATATACAGCATATGATAATGACTGTTACAAGACATTTACTGATGCGTTTCGACCCATAGTATTTGGGGTCTCTTCAGAGGATGAGTTTGCTAGAAAATAAAAATTTGTAATAGTATATATATATATATATCTCAAATTAGTTAAAAAACAAGATATAAGATAAAATTGTTTTAAAACAGATGTTTAGTAACTTATAGTGCATAGTTACCAATGTATTTGGAGATGCCTCTCAGTCATGGAGTCCCCCACATAGCTATCAGACCATTCTGTGCGCCTCCATGTCACAACGAAATACCAAGAGGGGGATGAGGGTCCACTCAATGCGGCTTTCAAGGAGTCACACGTGAAAGGTTGTCCCCCACCACAGCGTTCCAGAGGGGGAGAGGCCAGGACCTATGGCAGTTACCAGAGCGTTAGCTCATGGAGAACCCATATATAAGTTAAAAGTTTTATTATATTGTCTATGTTTGACATTGACTGTTGGACAGTCAGAAAATATTATTAAATATTAAATAATATTTTCTGACTGTCCAACAGTCAATGTCAAACATAGACAATATAATAAAACTTTTAACTTATATATGGGTTCTCCATGAGCTAACGCTCTGGTAACTGCTGTAGGTCCTGGCCTCTCCCCCTCTGGAACGCTGTGGTGGGGGACAACCTTTCACGTGTGACTCCTTGAAAGCCGCATTGAGTGGACCCTCATCCCCCTCTTGGTATTTCGTTGTGACATGGAGGCGCACAGAATGGTCTGATAGCTATGTGGGGGACTCCATGACTGAGAGGCATCTCCAAATACATTGGTAACTATGCACTATAAGTTACTAAACATCTGTTTTAAAAAAATGTTATCTTATATCTTGTTTTTTAACTAATTTGAGATATATATATATACTATTACAAATTTTTCTTTTCTAGCAAACTCATCCTCTGAAGAGACCCCAAATACTATGGGTCGAAACGCGTCAGTAAATGTCTTGTAACAGTCATTATCATATGCTGTATATGACCCTTATGTTTGCTATTTTATGTATTTGGCATAAATATATTCCTGTTCGAGCTCACATCCTAACACTCATGTAACAACTCATTTTTTCAATAAAGAGAAAAAATGTTTTACTTTTTACCAAACGTTTACTTTTATCATTACCTACACCTAGCTGCCTAAAAACCCCCATGGGGGAAACTTCCGATTTCCTTTTTCTTATCAGGGTGAGCAGCACCAGCATCTCCTTCCAATGTGTTTTTCCCTTGCTATACTGTTGTATTTTTTGCCTCACTTGTTCGGGTGGTACGCCACAGGTAAAACTGTAAATATTGTCTTCTATTTATCTGCCCTTGTTTGAACTGCCACTTGTACATATGGTAGGCATACCTACTATTTTTACTTTGTTTATCCTTCCCTGTTACCCTTCCAATCCCAGTTTTTGCCAGAAAATCCACTCTCAGGCTTGAGAGTTCAAATTTTATTTTGCTGCAAACTCCGAGACATAGTTTCCTAAGCAGGGGGAGGATGTAGCACCCTGATGTTTAGGCAGGGTTGCTAACAAATGTAGTTTGCCAGGCAGTAATTGTCCTGGCTAATTGTCAGGAGATCCACTGACTTTCCCTAATTCTGGAATTGATGCACTTTTCTCTTCTGTCACAAGGTGGCATTGTGGCTAGTGACATTAGATCGACAAGAGCATAGCAAGGACAGATCATGAATGGATAGGGTGTCTCAGCCAATAGGTAGGGGTTGCTTTAGTCCCTTGGCCTGCTGGGAGAGCCTATTTATTTGGGTGTTCAGGGTGCTGTGCCACCTGGACAGCTGTCTAGGTGGATTGTGTTATGTCGCCTCGGGCTGCATGACCGGAAGCCTGAGGCATATTCCGGGGACACCTGGCTGCTAGGCTGCCTGAGGCCTATCCAGGAGCAGTAGAAGCAGCGTAGGGTTGGGCCTGCAGGATTGGAGTCCAACTGAGTTGTGAAGGTTTCAGCCGGACGGGGAACCAGTTGTGGTCAGAGTTAAAGGAGAAGCAGTCGCCACTAAGGGACCATCCACCTTATTACCGGAGACTACAGTGAGTAAGCTTGAGCAAGTTCCAGAGCAGTCTTCTCACCAGCTGGGGACGGTGAAGAAGTGGGAAAGCTTCAGCGAGTTCCAAGCCAGGGACCCAGCATGTTGGCGGGGGTGGCGCTTGAGGAGTATACAGCAGGATAGCTGTGGAAGAGCTCAGGAGATCCGGAGATGACTGGGAACTGGAAGTCTAATGAGAGACTGGGAGCTTAGTGATTGAAGACCTACAGTGGGATAAGAAACTGACTGTTCTGTGTTACCAAGAGTTATGTACAACTACCTTTAGTGACTGTTACAAGTTCAGTGCTATAGGAGACAGTGGTCCTACCTATACAAATGTGGCATCTGGCTAGAGGCCTTTCCCTGTATAGCTGTCTACCTATAGTGTCTTGGAGTCTGACAATTAACATTACATCTACCTAAGGGTGTCCTGGCCCTAAACCGCTCTCCCACAGTTCTTGTTAAGAGACAATAAATCTCTTGTTCGCATTCAAAAAGTGATTGGCGCCCATCATTTGATCTTGCATTACACCCACCATGCCTGGTAACCCACTTTACAAGGAAGGATGTCGGCTCTCCCTAATTCTTGAGGTCACCATTCTGCCTCTGGGCGCCTGGGACTCTGCTACACATTGCATAACAGATAGTTACATTACAATGATCACAGATAATCCAACATAACAGAAACTTTACATTATAGTCACACCTCCCATAAGCACCTGCTTACACACTGGCTATTAATCCAGGCTGGGTATCAATCCAGGCTGAAATTCACTGCCACTGACCCCCAGTGCAGGGTGCATAGGGTTACATTTCACTGCCACTGACCACCAATGCAGGGGAGGGATAGAGGGTTAACTTGCACTGCCACTGACCACCAATGAGTATTAACCTTAATAGTACTGACACCAATGCTCGGGGTTATTATTTCATCCACCCACACAAATGCTGGGGGTTATTGTACTCTCAATTATTCGGTGTTCATTGTGATAAACAGGAGAGACGCTGCAGGACCAACATTTTAAGCCATTGAGGTGCGAAAATGTGCTGCTATTATGTGGTCCTCTGGACGTGTTAGGGGCCGCACTTGAGGACATCTATTATTTTCCAGTTGACCAACACCACTGGGCTAGGAAACATTTTTTTGCCATCTGTGTGTCATTGGGTAAATCTTTCCAAAGTGGGGAAAATCCATCACAGACAGTTGTCATTGGAAAAGGCGTACCCTTTGGAAAAGTTTTTCTCTATTTCTGTTCAAAATTTGGAATATTCCGTCATTTTCTAGTCTGAGTGACAGTGGTCACCATGACAAATAGAGAAGGTGAATTTCCCTAATGGGGTCACTGACACCATAAAACCTGACTGGTGTTGTTATAAACCCACAATATCCAAAACAAAAAGAGTTATGACCTATACACTTGAACAATGTTGGAATCTACTGGGGACTCAGAAAGCACTTAACAGGTGTGCTCCATGGCAGAATGCTTGGACCATGACTGGAGTAATACTTGGAATGATGAACCCATATAAAATTAAAATTGTAATCAAACTATTCAAATATCTGGTAATAAAAACATTGTCACCTGTGCTAAACACAGTGATTAGAGAATTAAAGTCAAGCTCTAGGCCGAATGGTGCAGAAAAGGTTTTATATGTCTCTGGTGAAGAAATAGGTCACAGTTATTTCTGCCAAAAGAGTGAGACCCCACACAGAACATTGAGCTTAATGAGAACAATGACTGCTCCGTTGTATGTCGACTAATTACCACCAGATGTACCCGACCTCTACTCACACAAATAGATTTGCCGGAATGACTGTAACTTAATGATACACTATAGGCGTTCAGAATGTAGTGGTTCACTGTTTAAAGGGAAGGAGTGGCTAGGCCCATATAGCACGTACAAGGAAATGTTTTCTTATATATGTTATTGTATAAGCCGGAAATAGTATTGGGACAGCTTTGGAACACCTAATACCTGCCATGGTTTATTTTCATAGAAAACTTTGGTTGAAGCTACTGTATATTATTCTACATGAATGTGATAGATGTAATGTTTCTATTGCAGTATTTCAAAGAATGTAAATTATAATGCCATGTGTAGTGCTAGTACAGGGGTCAGTGAGCATGATGGGTAGAAAAAGCAAGCTACCAATCTGAAACGATTCAACACAGCATGAGGAGTCACATGACAGTCCACAGCGTAAACGACAACTTCAATAAATACTGTTCAGACAAGGAAGTAGGGCTATGATGGGAGTAGAAATACCCATTACTAATAGACGAACAATTCTGTCCTTACATCTGAATGTTTCAGAATCTCAAAAGCCTGGCGTTTTAGAAAACAAAAATTCTGTTTTTCCTTGGAAAATAGGTGTAAGAAATAGAGTTACAATTGTAGGTAGGTAGTCGGTTCCTTTTTTGTGATTTTGTAGTAGGCATTGAGTTGTATTTGCACCTAAACAGGGGTGATCTCTAACCATGGAGAGTGTTTTCTCTGCCACTTGCTGTTGAGCTTTTTCCAGGGAGGTATCATTCTATCTTATGAATGTTTAATGACCTAGCCAATCAGAAGGCTAGGGAGGCCAAGTGATGCATTCCCTGTTCTGTCTTTAATTTGGCCCTTATGGCCATTTGCCCTGTGAGGTTGTCACCATAAGAAGATCCAACTCTTTTGTCCCAGGCAGGCCTTGGGGCCTAAGTCAAAAAGGATGCACTTGCTGTTGAGCAACCCAGAAGGCTAGGAAGGCCTAGTGATTCATGTTGGGAGAACTGTTACATGTCTGGGACATTTCCTGTTCTGTCTTTGCCCTCATGGACATTTGCCTTGTGAGGTTGTCACCATAAGAAGATCTGTCTCTCTTATCCCAGCCCTTGGGACCTAAGAATCAAGAGGAGCAGGGATCTCCCTCAAGGATAAGAATATCTGCCTTTCTTGTCCCAATCCTTCTGGGCTAAGGGTTGAAAGAATACAGGGATCTTCCCTCGTAGAAAGTATTCCTGAAGATGCTGGTTGCTGGAGTCAAGAGTGTATAGCCTTGAGGAAAAATTAAAAGGTGATGAGTGACTGGTTGAGTAGGTTTATACAGGAACCTTTCTATGTTGTCCTGCCTTGGAACATAAAGATTGAGATATATTACTAATAGCCACTGCTCAGGGTAAAAACATATATCTCCAATCCATCAAATAAATGTGCTCTCCCTGCAGCTGGAATAAACTTGTCCCCCTGGATGGTTAGAACTCAATTTATACAAAACTAGTACTAGAAAAAATGCACAATTTCACTAAAAAACAATTGTTATACAATCTTCCATCATCCAATCATGTGCTAGCAAAAATGCATTTTTTTTATTTTCCATGCACATGATTCTTTGCAAAGTGAAGCTTTACCTCATTTACTACTCTCCGGAGCAACTGCACTTGTGCAAAGTGCAAAGTGCACAGTCTTTTTGCACAGTCTTTAGTAAATCAACCCCATGGTGTTATCTCCCTGCTCTCTGTTAATATCTGTTAATAATTTTCCTTGTTATATGCTTATATATCACAATCTGACAGGCTTCAACTGTTGCCCTCCTTCTCCCAGTATGAGGTATTGTTTTACAAGGAATTACAAGAGGCTGATATCAAGTCAAATTTGGGTATTCACAGTAGTAACTGCAGTCATTTTTTTTAAATATCTTCTTGGAGTCCAGCTTTAATGATTTATGATTAATGTTTATAATAAGGCCTAGACTGGAAATGCAGTGACTGACATTTTCCAGAAGGACAAGTATGTTTGAGGGTATTTGTAGATGTTTGGTTAGGTCTGAGTTCCGGTCTTGACAAAGAACATCACACAAGCAACTGCAAACAACTAAACAGTTGAAATATACATACAAACTCCCAAAAGATTTGTAAAGAGATGGGAATATGCCTCCTTTGTTATAAAGCTGCATGACATAGGGGTGGGGGGGTACACAGAACTTTTCAGTTGCACACCGTTCTGACCCACTTATTGTATGAACTTTGGATGATTACTACTAGTAAGTAACGAACAACTGTGCAGAACTGTAAATTAATAACAATTCATAAACATGCCTAATCCATATGGTGAATAGGGATGGGTGAACGGTTCGACCCGGACATAAGTTCAGGCCAAACTTTTGCGGTTCGGTCGTTCGGTGAACATCCAAACAAATGGGTCGTTCGACCGTTTGTTCACCCCCCAAACTGACCACAATGCATTGCGGCTCTGAACAGTGCATTCCAAGCCCTGATTGGTTGAAGCAGTGAAAGCTTCAGCCAATCAGGGCACAGAGCACTGTCAGAGTCATGATTGGACACTGTCATCATGACTTTATCCAATCATGGCTCATTCCCGCCCCACAGTATAAAAGTATTCTTTCAATGGCAGCCATTTAGTTGAAAATATTTTTACGAAGAAAGATGGACTTTATAGGCACGTGTAAAATTTAACAAAATTTAATAGGTATTCACAGACATAAATATACAGAAACACACATTTACAATAATGATTTGAAAAAATAGAAAAACAAGACCTAGGGATTTAACAATACCTCCGCCCCAGTCTCAAGTCTTTTGCAGACTCTAAGGCTGCGTACACACGAGCGGACTTTCCCACTCCCAAAAGTCCGGCGGACTAAGTTTTAAGGTCAGACTTAAAATTGTCCGCTGGACTCAGCAGTCCGGCGGACAATCCCGCCGTCTGTGTGCTAGTCCGCGGGACTTTTGAAATGAACGGACGACACACGATCGGAAAGTCCGTTCATTTAGAACGTGACTGTAGGTAGACGGGACTAGCGAAGGCAGCGAATGCCGCCGCGCTAGCCCCGTCACCTGGCATGGATTTAAAGGGGAATCCCTACGCCGACAAAACGGCGTGGGGGTCCCCCCACGATCCATCTCAGACCCTTATCCGAGCACGCAGCCCGGCCGGTCAGGAAAGGGGGTGGGGACGAGCGAGCGCCCCCCCTCCTGAGCCGTACCAGGCCTCGTGCCCTCAACATGGGGGGTGCCCTGGGTAAAGGGGGGCCCTGTGGCCCCCCCACCCCAAAGCACCTTGTCCCCATGTTGATGAGGACAAGGGCCTCTTCCCAACAACCCGGGCGGGGGGCTTATCGGAATCCGGGAGCCCGCTTTAATAAGGGGGCCCCAAGATACTGGCCCCCCACCCTATGTGAATGGGTATGGGGTACGATACCCCTACCAATTCACCTAAGGTGTAAAAGTGTAAAAAAAAAAAAAACACACAATTTTTTTAAACTATTTTATTGCACAGCTCCGGGGGTCTTCTTCCATCTTGGGGGTCTTCTCGCCGGACTCCTCCGCTCTCTTCTGCTCTTTTACCTAGCTCTTTCACGAGTGGAGGAGCCCGGCTTTCTCCTTCGTCGCCGCCGTCGTCGTTGTCTGGGGGTCTCGTTCCGCCTTCGGGGGTCTCTTCGGTTCTTCTTGCCGCTGTTGCCGCAGACACCGAAAACCAATGGCCAGGGTTGTCGGGAAGAGGCCCTTGTCCTCATCAACATGGGGACAAGGTGCTTTGGGGTAGGGGGCTGCAGGGCCCCCTTTCCCCAGGGCACCCCCATGTTGAGGGCACGTGGCCTGGTACGGCTCAGGAGGGGGGGCTCGCTCGTCCCCACCCCCTTTCCTGACCGGCCGGGCTGCGTGCTCGGATAAGGGTCTGAGATGGATTTGGGGGGGATCCCCACGCCGTTTTTTCAGGGTAGGGATTCCCCTATAAATCCATGCCAGGTGACGGGGCTAGCGCGGCGGCATTCGCTGCCTTCGCTAGTCCCGTCTACCTACAGTCACATTCTAAATGAATGGACTTTCCAATCCTGTCGGCAAGTCCGTTCATTTCAAAAGTCCCGCAGACTTTTTCCCGCGGATTGTCCGCCGGAAAAGTCTGGGCATGTGTGGGCAAGTCCACACGCTCGGAAAGTCCGGCGGACCTCTGCTGGAAAGTCCGGCGGTTTGTCCGCTGGACAATCCTGCCGGAAAGTCAGAGCGTGTGTACGCCGCATAACAGGTTTTCTTCTAAGATTGCCCTGTATTTGGCTCCATCCATCTTCCCATCAACTATGATCGGCTTTCCTGTCCCTGCTAAAGAAAGGCATCCCAACAAGATGATGCTGACATCAACATATTTCATGGTGGGGATGGTGTGTTCAGGGTGAGGTGCAGTGTTAATTTTCCACCACACATAGCATTTTGCTTTTAGGCCAAAAAGCTAAAAAAAAATTCTCATCTGACCAGAGCACCTTCTTCCACATGTGTGCTGTGTCCCCCACATGGTTTCTCGCAATGGCTTTCTTCTTGCCACTCTTCCATAAAGGCCAGATTTGTGGAGTGCACGACTAATAGTTGTCCTGTGGACAGATTCTCCCACCTGAGCTGTGGATCTCTGCAGCTCCTCCAGAGTTACCAAGTGCCTTTTGGCTGCTTCTCTGATTAATGCTCTCCTTGCCCGGCCTGTCAGTTTAGGTGGACGGCCATGTCTTGGTAGGTTTGCAGTTGTGCCATACTCTTTACATTTTCAGATGATGGATTGAACAGTGTTCCGTGAGATGTTCAAAGCTTGGGATATTTTTTAAAAACCTTACCCTGCTTTAAACTTCTCAACAACTTTATCCCAGACCTGTCTGATGTGTTCCTTGGCCTTCACAATGTTGTTTGTTCACTAAGGGTCTCCAACAAACCTCTGAGGGCTTCACAGAACAGCTGTATTTATACTGAGCATAAATTACACACAGGTGGACTCTATTTACTAATTAGGTGACTTCTGAAGGCAATTGGTTCCACTAGAGTTTAGTTAGGGATATCAGACTAAAGGGGGCTGAATACAAATGCACAGCACACTTTTCACATATTTATTTTTAAAACATTTGGAAAACCATTTATCATTTTCCTTCTACTTCACATTTATGTGCCACTTTGTGTTGGTCTATCACATAAAATCCCAATAAAATACAATTACGTTTTTGGTTTTAACATGACAAAATGTGGAAAATTCCAAGAGGTATGAATACTTTTTCAAGGTACTGTATCCTCACTTAATGAGTTTATGTCCACTTTTAATGACAGAGCTGATTTAAAAGCAGAACTAAACTCATCAAATTAGCTGTTTCCCAAAACAATTATATTTAGGGCATGCCGTAATTGATAACTGTTACAGCTGCTTCTGCTCTCGTACAAACTGTCAAGCCATCAAGCCATGGCTTGTGTCATACAGGGCCTTGCAAATGTATTCACCCCCTTGGCTTTTTACCTATTTTGTTACATTACAGCCTTTAGTTCAATGTCTTTTTTTTAATCTGAATTATATGTGATGGATCATGGATCATAACACAATAGTCTAAGTTGGTGAAGTAAAATCATGCTATGACTAAGCACTACATTGATGTGTGAAACGCGTTAGCTCCTGTCTGTTCCTGCTGTGGCTTGTATTTTTTGTTTATAATTTTTTAATAAACGGCAAAAACTTTTTTGGAGTGCGGCTGTCCAGATCTTCTTCCTGTTTTAATCACTATATGCATTGCCGGCACCTGGGCTTCCAAGCTAGAGGAGAGGTTTTTCTACTTCGATCTGACCTACCTGGAGCAGAGATATTTCTCTCCCTAAGCCCCCGTACACACGGTCGGAAATTCTAACCACAAAATCCGTCAGATTTTTTCCGACTGATTTTGTCCGACGCTGGTGTTGCATATACACAGTCGGACAAAGTTGTCGGAAAATCTGATCATTCTGAATGTGGTGACGTTCGTTGCATACGACGGAACTACGTAGAGGGTAGTAGCCAATAGCTTTGGTCTCGTAATTTGATCTGAGCATGTGTGGCACTTTGTCCGTTGGAATTCTCTACACACGATCGGAAAAAGTCCAATCGGATTTTGTTGTCGGAAAATTTGAGAGCAGGATCTCAAATTTTTGCCATTGGAAATTCCGACGGAAAAAGTCCGGTGGAGCCCACACACGGGCGGATTTTCCGACAACATGGTCCGATCGGACATTTTCTGTCGGAATTTCCGACCGTGTGTACGGGGCATATGAGGGGGGAGAACATTGGCTTCAAGGAAGATAAAGCTAGACTCCATGGACTAGTAAGTATGTTTTTTTTTTGTTTTTTTTATATAGGGACAGGTATTAGGGATTTGAAATATAATTTAGCTCCGTAAGGTGAATTTCTTCTTTAAGTCCTAGTCTTGTTTTTTGGAAAGCAACATCAGTTTTTTATTTGACAGAGGTTTAATTTATCTGTATTACAACTGCAATATATTGACAGCCAAACATTCCACCCAACAAAGGCTTAGACCAGGCATTTATTATATAATGTAATGCACTAGATAAGGTGGTCTTGTTTAAGTATAGTATGCTTAGATATAAAACAGATGCATTTTTTCAAATCCTTAAATCAAGATCCATATCTCACCAGCTTTCATCTATAATAAAAATTACTTTTCCTTGTACTATCAGGCATCTATGCAGAGCAAATAATAGATGGTTGGATACGGTTAGATACAAAATGATATTACTCAAAACCATATTTCTGGGAATTTATTTAAGATTTTTGAAAAGACCTACGACAAATGCAAAGAATTGGGCTTTGTCTAGAAATGTCTAGACTGGCTGCATTGTAGAATAACCGTTTTTTTAAATTTCATTATTTGCTCATCTTTAAAAAATGTATACAATTTTTACACAATGCTATAGATGGGTTTTTACAGGCTGAACTTCTGATATGTGAATTTGCTGTTCTAGAAACCCAAGGAAAAGGTGATATGGTGCAACATAGATCATAATAAAATAAATATTGTATCTAACAATTTGGACATTACACTTTGGGGTCTCAGTATTGGGTCATCTGTACAAGGAAAAGGAAAAAAGAAAAAAATTGAAGGTGCTGACCATATTAAGCAGATTTCATCCTGTTATGCCGCGCACACATGATTGGACTTTCCGACAGACTAGGTCCAGCGGACCGGAATCCGTCGGACAATTTGATCGTGTGTGGGCTCCAGCGGACTTTTTTTTCCCAAAAGTCAGACGGACCTAGAAATAAAACACGTTTCAAATCTTTCCGATGGACTCGAGTCCGGTCGAAAAATCAGTTCATCTGTGTGCTAATCCGACAGACGAAAACTGATGCTAGGGCAGCTATTGGCTACTGGCTATAAACTTTCTTATTCTAGTCCGGTCGTATGTCATCACGTACTTTGGTGTGCTTGTGTGTGGCCAAGTTCGTTAGTTCGGAAAGTCCGTTGGAACTCTGCAGAAAGTCAGTCGGCAAGACCGTCGGACCTAGTCTGTCTAAAAGTCCAATCGTGTGTACGGGGCATTAGGGTTGTGTTGTGTAGTGTAAATGTGAATTTAACACTTTTAAAAACCCAAGAGAAAAAAAGATATGGTGGAAAATAGATCATTAGAAACAAGAGACATTTATTAAAGAGTAAAAAGTATCACAAAACATACTTACAAACATAGGTGATATCAAAGCATGCCAAAGCACGATATGAACTGGACACCTCCAGGACTACTTGGATGCTCCACATAAGCAAGGAGACCAGAACGTGTCTGTAATGGCTAGGTTGACACGTTTCCAGGGAGAACCCTCTTCCTCAGAGCCAAAGAACCAAATGACACACCACACATATATACTGAAAATGTAGACCATCCTAATTCCATTGGCTCCACAGGCCCATGGGTTTTGGAAGCCTCCACAGTATTAATAACCATCACAATGAGCCAGTGTTTACTGGCAGTGTGGCGGGCACATCTGAAAACTTGATAACAGGACACATGAGAAGGTACAGGAATTGCCTAATTCTATCTCTGTCTATTGATCTCTCTATCATAGGTGTGCAGCCTATTGAATTAGGGTGTGTAATATATATATATATACATACACACCATATTTATCAGCGTATAACATTCTTTTTAAGAGGGAAGTTTCAGGAAAAATACTTAAATTCTAAATAAGAAACTTTGAAGCAAAATAAGGATCAGTGCCCATCTGCAGCCTCATCATTGCCATCAATGCAGCCTGATCAATGCCCATCTGCAGCCTCACAAGTGCCATTAATGCAGCCTCATTAGTCAATCAATGTAACAGCCTCGCCATTGCCATCAATGCAGAAGCCTCACCATTGCCATCAATGCAGCAGCCTCACCATTGCCGTCAATGCAGCAGCCTCACCATTGCCATCAATGCAGCAGCCTCACCATTGCCATCAATGCAGCAGCCTCACCATTGCCTTCAATGCAGCAGCCTCATCATTGCCATCAGTGCAGCCTGATCGATGCCCATCTGCAGCCTAGAGGGGAGGGGACAGGGAGGGGGGCGGGACAAGCGCTGACAGATTACATACACTGAGAATCTCCTATGAATCTCCTATAATAGACAGGACAGTGGTCCAATGGCGGCCCAGGTGACAGGACTTCCTATTACAGAGGCCGCCAAGTAAACAGGAGATTCTCACTGTATGTAATCTGATGACGCTCATCCCACCCCCTCCCTGTCCCCTCCGAGGCAGATAAAATTGAAGCATTGGCGTATAACACGCACACACTATTTGCACCCAATTTTTATGGTGAAAAAGTGAGTGTTATACAGTATCTCACAAAAGTGAGTACACCCCTCACATTTTTGTAAATATTTTATCATATCTTTTCATGTGCCAACACTCAAGAAATTACACTTTGTTACAATGTAAAGTAGTGAGTGTACAGCTTGTATAATAGTGTACATTTGCTGTCTTCTCAAAATAACTCAACACACAGCCATTAATGTCTAAACCACTGGCAACAAATTGAGTACACCTCTAGGTGAAAATGTCCAAATTGGGCCCAATTAGCCATTTTCCCTCCCCGATGTCATGTGACTTGTTAGTGTTACAAGGTCTAAGGTGTGAATGGGGAGCAGGTATGTTAAATTTGGTGTTATCACTCTCACTCTGTCATACTGGTCACTGGAAATTCAACATGGCACCTCATGGCAAAGAACTCTCTGAGGATCTGAAAAAAAGATTTGTTTCTCTACAAAAAGATGGCTGGGACTGTAAAGCCACATACACACAATCAGACTTTTCGGGCCGGACTGTCCATCGGTTCCACCGGGCTTTCGAGCGGAGTTCCGGCCGACTTTCCGAACGCGTGGACTTGCCCACACACGCCCGGACTTTTGACCGCCGGAGTTTTAGCAGAAGTCCGCAGGACTTTTGAAATGAACGGACTTGCCCCACACACGGAAAAAAGTCAGTTCATTTAGAACGTGACTCCAGGTAGACGGGACTAGCGAAGGAAGTCAATGCCGCCGCCTTGATCGGCGACATTGACACCTCGCTAGCCCCGTCACCTGGTATGAATTTAAAGGGGAATCCCTACACCAGAAAAACGGCATGGGGTCCCCCCCAAATCCATATCAGACCCTTATCCGAGCACGCAGCCCGGCAAGTCAGGAAAGGGGGTGGGGACGAGCGAGCGCCCCCCCCCCCCTGAGCCGTACCAGGCCGCGGGCCCTCAACATGGGGGGTGCCCTGGGGAAAGGCGATCCCCGCTGAGCAAGCGGATATCCACGGCGCGGATCAGCACTCATCCGCCCTGTGTGAAAGAGCCCTAAGACTGAAGAGTGCAAAATCTGGTGCAGCTGTGCATGGTAGCCAATCAGCTTCTAACTTCAGCTTGTTCAATTAAGCTTGGACAAAAAAAACATGGAAGCTGATTGCACCAGACATTGCACTCTCCAGTTTTAGTAAATCAACATCAATATGTCAAGTGTGAGCTAAGGAAGGCTAGGTACAGTTGGTTTCAAAAATTTGCATATCTTGGCAGAAATCATGAAATTTTGTCATTAATATTGAAAATATGACAGATCATGCCAAAAAACTGTTTTTATTTTAAAGGGGAACTTCAGTAATTTTTTCATCTTTCCATCTATTAAATCTTCTGCCCTTGTTGTTTTAACTTTGGATAGTAAAACATTTATTTTTCTGCCAGTAAATACCTTATACAGCCCACTTCCTGTTTCTTGTCTGGTAAAAAGCCTAGGCTTATGACATCATGCACAGCTCTCTCTCTCCCTCTCGTGAGAGTTTGCCAGGGAGGGAGGGAGATGAGTCCTAAGAGGGCCAATGAGAGCTGCGTAGCAGGAGTCTGCCTTTGTGTGTCTGTGGAAAATCCAGGAAGTAAACAGGCAGCAGCTTCAGCTGTCAACAGTTAAAATGGTTGCAGCCAGACTCAGTGGAGGGAGATTTCTGCAGCATATTTGGAAAGTACAGAATCACAATATATATAAAATAATATGCAAAGTGGTTGGAGGGAAGCTTCAGAATAGCAAAGATGTTTTTATTACTAATTATGTGAGCAGACTGCAGTTTCTCTTTAACTGCTTCCCGCCCAGCCTACAGGAGAAATGATAGCCGGGCGGGAGCTCTGTTATGCTGGGTGGATGTCACAAAATGTTTTTTTTGTTTTGTTTTTTACATACTGTCACCAGTAATTGCCAGTATCACCATATAAAAAGAGGGAAAAACACTGCGCTTAAAAATAATAATAGGCTGCTAGCACCAAGAGTCAAGATACAAAAAACTCCAAACAAAATAATGCAAATAAAGTGCAGCGCTAAAAATCATTAATAAATACTGACAACTAAAGATAACGTAGGAGAGGGGGATTATGAAACCCTCATTCATATAATAACATGACATATACAAGTGAATATAAATTGTGAAAAGAATCAAAGAATGCCCTCCTCTGTGCTCCATGATAGATAACAAGCAAGTGTAGAAAAATGTAAAGCTGGACCAGATTGGCAGGAAAGAGATAACATGATCCCCCAGCCAGACAGATTATTGAAGCTGTTTACCAGATACAAATGACCACTAAATCATATGTGGTCAGAACACGCACACGTGTAGACATGTGCACAATAAAAAAATTTGTTTAGTTTCGATTCGTTTCTGTTCGTTTCCGTTGATTCGTAACGATTTGTAATTTCGTAAGTCGTCGGTGTTCGTATTCGGACTCGTTCGTATTTTTGTAAGAGTTATTTTTTCGTTGATTCGTTTTTCCGTTAGTCTAATTTTCGTTTATTCGAAATTCCTATTTTCGTTATATTTCGTATTCGGACGCATTCGGATTTTCGGAAGAGCTATATTTTCGTTGATTTAAAAAGATTTGTATTTCTGTTAATCTAATTTTCGTTGATTCGAAATTCGTATTTTCGTAGATTTAGTTACATTTGTACTTTCGTAAGATTGATTTATTCGTACTTTCGTAACATTGTTTTCGTAGATTCGTAATCGGAGCATAATTCATAATTTTATGTAATGTGTATGCTATTTATATGTTTAAGAAACAAAGAATTTCTCTCTCACAAGTCAGAACTTAACTCAAAAATCCACCAAAACAGTGCCACCGACCCAACCACACCCTATCTGGACTCTGGATGGAATATTTCAGAATCAGAACTAATATTCGTTCTTTTTCGAATTCTCGATCAGCAGAATTTTTGTTATTTCGTATTTTCGTTCATTTTGATTTTCGTTATTTTTGAATCTTTGTTCGGTATTTTCGTTGTTTCTGTTTTCGTTTTTCGGATTTTCATTCTTTCGTAGTTTTGTTGTTTCTAATTTAATTATTTCATATTTTCGTTGTTTTTCATATTCGTTCTTTTCGATAGTTCGTTATTCGTTAGAATTTTTAGTAAACCATTCGTTCATTCGTACGATAACGAATGAACGAATATAACGAATTTGAACGGAAAACTAATTCGTAACTAAACAAATTGCACATGTCTAGACACGTGCATCGGCTCGGGGAGCGCATTAAAGAGCTGACGTACCATGACGGCGATTCGCGCAGCCGTGCCAACCTGCTGCAGTATACCTGTGGCGGCGGTGGCTGTTCGGCAGCTTGTTAAAGAAACAAAATCAATATATTTTTTTTTGGGTTAACAAACGCTTTAAGGTCTCCCTCCAACCATAATTAGTTCATGTAGTTCCAATGGTACTCAACCAAACAAGAGAAGCGCTCATAGAGCAGTATAGTAAAAAACACTTTAATGGCAAGGTAAAAAGAAGCACTTACAAGATTCCTTAAAATAAAAGTTCAGCAAGTATCCAAACCGGCATGTGCAGTGTTCTTACGGGCTCCACTCCGGGCATAAACTAAACCGACCAATCGGGGACGGATGTAGTGTGATGACATCACCGTTGTAGGACCCACCATAAGCATTTTGTCATAGATCATGTTGTCTGGGGATGGGCCGGAGTTCCCAATCCAATACAGCTCGCCATCCAAATAATACCACTCCTACAATAAAGTATGGAGGTGGAAATATCCTCTTTTCTCTGCAGCAGGGACTGGAGCACTTGCCAGGATAGAAAGAAAAATGGATGGGGGAAAATACCATCAAATTCTTGAGGATAATCTGCTTCCCTCTGCCAGACAGTTGTCAATAGGAACAGTGCCGGGACAAGGTCATTTGGTGCCCAGGCCAAAGATGGCAAACTGCCTGGGACGGTTAAAGGCCCTGGCTGGGTTTAGAGCCACAAGTGTCACTGATCTTCCCTAATAGGAGGTCCATGCAATCTGGTAAGCAAGCACTTTATCTATGGTGGAGGTGACTGTCACAGGATCACTCAACTGAAGGTGGCGGATGGTGAGGATGTTACCAAAGAACCTTTTTTATCACATTGGGGCTTTGTTTTTATCACTGGTGTTTGACCCAATTTGTAATATACAGTATGAGGGGGGTTAATGTATTGCCATTGGTCGCTGATGCATTAGTGACCAGTGTCAGTTAATTAACCAATTTGTACTGCATTAGTGGCACCAGTGTCAGTGTTCATTAACACTAACATTGATGCCACCAATGTGGCACAAAGGGGTTAATTAATTATTTTGTAATTGTAGCGAAAGGTGGTTCTACAAAGTATTGACTCAGGGGGGCTATATACAAATGCATGCCACATTTTTCTCGTATTTATTTGTAAAAAATGTTGAAAACCATTTATCATTTTCCTTCCACTTCACAATTATGTGCCACTTTGTGTTGGTCTATCACATAAAATCCCAATAAAATACATTTACATTTTTGGTTGTAACATGACAAAATGTGGAAAATATCAAGGGGTATGAATACTTTTTCAAGGTACTGTATATGAGAAGAGCAGTTCTTTTGCCTGTTATTTAAAATGTAATAGATTGCAATGCCCTTAGGTGGCAATCAAACACCTTTAGTATAATTGTGCCACAGCCTACATAATCTAGAAATACTAAAGTTGAGACTTTAAAGGCGCATATAAAAATATCAAATTTTGATAGTTCACATAAAATCCATACCTGAACTGCATGTAGAGCGAGCATTCCTTTTAATCTATGAGGATATGTGGGAATAACCAAGAGGATTACATACCGTATATCTCAGTGGGGGCATTCCCACCTTTAGTACTTTTAGATTATGTAGGATGTGAGTCACAGCCCCCCCCCCCCCTTCTAGACATGTGCAATTAGTTTTTTTCTTTTTTCATTTTTCGTTTTTTTTTCGTTATTTTCGTTCATTCGTTATCGTACGAATGAACGAACGATTCGGTAAAAATTTTAACGAATAACGAATCGTTCGAATCGAACGAATCCGAAAACAACGAAAATCAGAAAAAAACTAAAATTAGAAACAACGAATCTACAAAAGAAGAAAATCCAAAAAACGAAAACAGGAACAACGAAAATCAAAATGAATGAAAAAATTTGTACATTCGTAACTTTTTTTTTTTGTTGAATTGGTAGTTTTCCATGTCTCTTAAGCCCCATACACACGGTCGGATTTTTGCATGGATTCTGTCCGATCGGACAATGTTGTTGAAAAATCAGACCGTGTGTATGCACCATCGGACAGTGTACGTCGGATTGTCCGACGGACAAAGTCCTATCTCCTGCTGGATAGATTTTCCGACAACACGGTCCGATCACACCAAATCCGATCGTGTGTACGGTTGTCCGACGGACAAAGTGCTACGCATGCTCAGAAGAAATTCTGTGACGGAAGCGCTCGGTCAGGTAAAACTACCTTTCCTAATCGACACAGCACATTCGTCACGCTGCAATGTTAAAATGTCTATAATGCAGCGCATTCTCTTTTTCTTTACAATGCAACAAGAATGACATGTTTTAGCTGCTCCTATTCACCCGCACTTCTCACAAACTTAGTTATTTATTACTTTTCAGGATTTATACACTACATATTTATTTTTACTCAGATCGTAAAAGAATCTTTGTTATATTTTTAGCATGATTTGTCTTTTTTTTTTTTTTTTTTTTTGTGAATACATATTTGAAGGAGATTTTATTTTTATTTTTTGGAGGGGGGTTGTGTCTCAACTTAGCAAAACCACATTATTAACATTTGTATTTGTTGCTTAAATTTACTAGGAGTTTGTTTGTTGTTGGTGCACCTTGTTAATTATACTTTATGATTAGTGAAATGTACCTGCCTACTCACAAATAAACTGTCATTGTAGAAAAGTAAAACACAATAGGCAATGATTATTTCAAATCAAAAAAACCTTTATTTAGGCCTCAGCAACAAACCAAAGAGGAACGCAGCCATGGTGAAACTTGGGGAATTTGTAAAGCCTTGGACCCCCACGGCAACCATCAATTTTCAAGCGTAGAAAATTGGGGGCCTGAGGAGTACGTATATTAAGGGGAGTGCAATCTGGTCCTGAAGTCCAAAGCATCCGGAACTGCAGCAGATGCCATCTAGGTTCCCAGGCTCTGGTACTACGAGAGGCTCCATCTTCTCTCAGAACAGACTGAATCCAGGTTGTCACTCTCAGGTCTTCCTTGCACGCTTCCTTGCACGCTGTGGCTGTCGTGCTGGTGGGGTGGCAGAAGGAGGAGGAGGAGGAGGCTATGGCAAACATGTGTGAGGGGAGTCATCTCCCCAGCCATCCCCTTATTTAGGACATGGAGGATGAGCCCCTCACACATGTTGCGTTGCCTCACCTCCATACCCTTCATTTTAGTGACAACCACAGAGCCAAAGGTCTCCTCGTCGGTGGGTGTGGCATGTAGGGAGGCTGAAGCCTCTCTGATCATCCGGAGCGCTGACTCTCCCGCCTTACCCCCCCTTCTCGCCCTTCTGTAGGGAAGGCGGAGGGGAGGGATTTGGGAGTCAGTCAGGCTCCGAGGCCTACCCCCCTCTTGGCTGCCACTACCCACCTCTTGGCTGCCACTAACCCCTTCCTCCTCCTGACTGCCACATTCCACAGCCACCTCCTGGCTGAGGTCTTCCTGTGTATGAAAAAGGGACATAGTTTCAGTTATTTGTTCATCAAACACACAAAATTCTCATCTAGTGACTGGTGCAAAATGTTTACAAATAGAAAACCATACAATTCTCAGCCCTGCAGTTTAGATTGTGGCCCCAACTGTCTCCAACACTACTGTCAGTTGATATGTCAAACACGTTAGGAACTAAGCAATTGGGGATCCTGAATTAAGTGAACATCATTCATTATTCACATAAATGGTAACAAAACTACTATACCTGGAACAAGCTGGGCTCCTCCACCTCTTCCATACTGGAAGGCCCAGGTTGCTCCTCGGAAGCCTCATCAGGGGTGGCCTGCGCGCAAGGAAGCGTGGAAGGAGGAGTCGAGAGTGGCTCCGTGACATCAGCCTGGTCTTTGAGAAAATGTAGACTCTGATAGTACCAGAGCTTGGGGACATAGACCTGATCTGCTGCAGTTGCAGTTTCTTCCGACTTCACAACCTTCTTGCGCTCCCTGATATACGCACTCCTCAGGCTGCCAATTTTCTTTCTTATATCATCAACAGTTGCCGTGGGGAACCTTGGCTTGACAAATTCCACAAGTTCCTCCAGGGCTGTGTGCCTCTTTGCTTTGATGCTATAATGGGGGTGTTTAGCCTGCCATAAAATGGGAAATTCCCTGTATTTGGCAATGAAGAGGGGGAGAAAACTCATGTCGTTGAATCCCTTCATAATCTCTGCAAGACACAACACCACACAAAACACTATAAATTATGTCAGGCTAAACTCTCCTAATCTTCTCCATAAAGAAGCCTCAAGTTCGAATCAGTCTAGGCTAGTTATGTACCAACGTCAAATTGTACCTTCGTTTCTAGCGATCGTCTCTTCCGTGAGCTTTCTCTCCCCTCGTCTCCCAGATCGTGGCTACGACACAGGCGTGTGACGTTTTATATCCAGTGCGCATGCGTCAAACTCCGCCCGCCCCTGACGATCTTTCTCGTCTATTCCCCACCCATTCTCTTTACGGCGCAGTGGGGAGAGCACATGGCGGGGACACAGCAGGTGCGCCCGAAATATCCCACCAACGAGGAGGAGGACGAGGAAAGTCCGGAGGCAGAAACGTCCCGATCCCGGAGCCTGAAATTCAAGGCCTCCAATATGTCATTTGGAGAAATGTTGGAGATGGTGGACATATTAAAGAGGAGCGACTATGATGGGAAGTATGGGCCTTACCTCAACCCCAATGTCCGCAAGGCCAAGATCATGTGTAAAGTTGTGAGGAGGCTGTACAATCATTTTGGGGTACAACGATCCAAGGAGCAACTGAGGAAACGCTGGTCAGACCTGAAACTGAGGGAGGCCGATCAGTACAGAAAGATCAAGCGAATTCTTCAAAAAAGTAAGTAGTTGTGTTTTGTGTTTGATTTCTTGCTTGCATACTGCTCCATGTGGTTTGATTTTTACAAAGTTGTACATTCCAAAATGGCCACTTTCAGGTTCGTCTGTGCATTCGATCGTACTCAGCCTCGATCTTTCTGCCACTGTCATGATCGTGTGTGTCCATTCGATCGTACGCAACCTCGATCGTTCGGCCACTTATAATACGAGGTTTGGTGAAGTTTTTATTGAAAGGAAGTTTGTTCTCACTAGAGATGTCATCAAGAGCGTAAACCAAATTTATTCAATGTAAAGGAGAGGTCACTCAGTAGCTGTTTAGCCATCTGGACTCTAGAGCACTAGTGCTGGGACACCCAAACCCCCTTTTTATTATGCTTTTCCACACATGTGCTCCAGTGGATACTAGAGGGGGGTCTCCATCAGACAAACTTCTACCAAAAAGCTAGTAAGTTTAGCACCTTTACAAAGTGACTACATTCATGTTGTTGGCATTTGTAACTGGCCAAACAAAAATAGTGTCCGTCACTTTCAAGCAATGTTTGTCATTTCCTATTTCTGCCCTCAATAGATTGTGTTGCTAAATCTTCCTTTTGTACATTCTCATAGGGGAGCGAAAACTTGGGCCGTCTGAGGAAACCCCAAAACCAACACCTCCCAAAAAAGGGGAAAGAGCAGAAGCAGAGGAGGAGGAGGAGGAAGGAGAGATCATCGAACTTGGAGAACTTGTCACCACAACAGGTGAGTGTGGGAGAACACAGCTACTGGTAAGCTAATTAATGTATGGCTGCCTCATTTCCAACACCCGATTTTTGTTTGTTTGTGGTTTTTAGGTGACGTGGATGTTGTGGAAGAAAAATCGCACTTTACCACAGAGAGTGCCCACGTACTCATCAGGGAGATAATGGTCTGCAATAGAGATCTAGATTACATAAAGCAAAACATCAATGATGTTCAACAAAAATTGAAGAACATCATTGATGTTTTAGGAAAAATATGAAAACGCACCAAGTAATTAACACACATTTGTGCCTGCTTCTGAACACATTTGCAACTTTAGAACTGTGTGAAATTTGGAACATTGTGTCCACATGTGCTAGCTCCCATCATGGTGGATGAATGCCAACGTTTTTTAGGGGGTGCAACCACTTTACGAACTACGAAAGTGATTGTGGTGAAGGGGTTGCACCCCCAAAAAACGTCCATTCATCCCCATGATGGAAAATGGCACTTTTGAAGCTTCTAGGCATGTGTTTTACCATCTAATGACCATTTTCAGACCCAAATTGTGTGCATGTTCTAAATTTCCACTTTCCAGGGGTGACCCCCCATGTGATGAAGGCAAGATCAAACACACTTTGAACATATAGTCATGTCTGATCTTGTCTTCACTTTACAAAGTTGAACTTTCCTAGTTCCTAGGTTCTGTTTTGCTCCATGCCTGGTTTTACCAATTGCGGAATGTTTGTAAACAATGTTGTAAATAACCAAGATGTTGTCAGTTTGGGCAAGAAGATTGTAAACGCACTTGTGAATGTTTTCCAAGTAAACTTTTTTACTTTTCTAAATGTGTGGCTTCCTTATTTAAAAAACACAATGCATTATGTATGTCAAATGTAAAGGATATGGGGGGCAATGGGTGTTATTTACTAAAGGCAAGTCCACTTTGCACTGCAAGTTTCTTTTCCAGGGCACTTTTTCACTGCACTTGTAGAGCATAGTCGATTTGACTTATGTAAATGACACCCACAGTGCTTTGTACGAAAACACGGAGCACAGCATTTTTGAGAATACACACATGTCTGACCTGGTGATGAAAAGGAGTATTTTGGGTGTCAGTTATGCACTACAAACCTTCTCTAGACCAAAGATTAGGTATCAAACACACAACTGCCCCTCCGCAGTTAGGAAAGTCCCAACGGCTGGCAAAGTGGGAGGCCACAGTCTGCCATTCCTGTGGCGTGGAAGGGAACTGTAGAGTGAAACCAGAAAAAAAAATTAGTCACTTTGCACATAAACATTGCAAGCAGATTAGACAATCACATCTTGGAACAAGAGCATTGTTTAAAATTTGAGGCTGGAAAGTATTTGCACAGAAAAGTAGAGGCTCCCCTTCACAGATTAATCACCCCCCATCAATCCCCACACTTCTGATGGGCCATTGGCAATAACTAGGGTTTGGGGGGGGGGGTTGGACAGGTAACCCTTTGCACTTCATTGATTGGCAAATGCTAGTTTGGCCAGACCCTCACTTAACACTATTGGCAGCCCCCAGGAAAGCTAAAATAACATTTCAAACACCCCCCCCCCCCCACCAAAAAAAGGAAAGCACATTGGGACATTATGAAATTACCAAGCAAGCTAATAGGAGGGAAAGAACACAAAAAAATAGGAAATGGAAAGTAGGGAGACAGCCCCTTGCACTACATGCTTTGATGAATTCATCCGTAAAGATGCCCACTATAAAGAGGTAGGTATATGTGTGTATTGACCTTGGGAAAGCCAACAGATAGAGGATTGGTACCATCTGACAGAGCAGTTGGGGGAGGGGGTTCCTAATGAGTTTGCCCCCCCCCCCCAAAAAAAAAAGGGGCTCTACATGAAGTAAACCACACAGCAAACATTAGTGCGTATTTTAGGGGGTGTTTGGGGGCAAACAATACTATGCAGCAGACAAAAGACATTGCTTAAGTGACTAGGCCATAGGTGTCTATTAGGGGAAGAAGAGCATGCTGGGGAGGTAAGTGAAGGGAAAAATGCATGAAGGAGAAAAGGGGCACAGCATATTAGAACATATTGCAATCATGGTAATTAGGGAAGGAGGTCAAAAATACAAGACATTAGCAAACAGAGCATACATAGAAGGGAATAGTAAAGGAGAAATGTTACCTTAATATAGTCCTCCTGCAGGACCTGGATGATGGCAGAACAGGTCTCTGGAATAATGATTCCCAGGGCCTGGGGAGAGATACCTGAAGAGAACTTCAAATCCTGAAGACTTCTCCCTGTCGCCAAGTACCTCAACGTGGCAACAAGCCTCTGCTCCGGAGTGATGGCTTGTCTCATGCAGGTATCCTGCCGGCTGATAAAGGGGGTCAGCAAAGCCAAAAGACGGTGAAAATCGGGGTCCGTCATCCGGAGAAAGTTCCTGAAATCATCAGGATTATTCTCCCGGATCTCACAAAGCAAAGGCATGTGCGAGAACTGATCACGCTGAAGCAACCAATTCTTGGTCCACATCCTCCTTGTCACTCTGTTCATGGACGGGTCTTGGGTCAAAGCTAAAAGCCCGACACCAATTCCGCGTACAGCACGAACTCGGCGACGAGTACGCACGGGAAACATCGCTCACAAGGTCACAAAAGGTCGGCTGGTCAGAACGGACAAACAGAAAGCACCGATAAACAGCAAGGCCTGAAAGAACGAAATGAATACCAGAAACGAGCAGACAATAAGCAGTGCAAATCAAAGCGTCCTATATCAAGATATAGGCCGCAATGACCAACAAATGCGAACTGACTACACGCACTAATAAACAGATACGCACGACAAGCACAAACTGAAGAGCAGTAACGATCTGAGTCAGAAAACTGAGAAGCGCGAATCTTAAGTCACCAAACTTCGACTAACTCGCGATAAACACGGGATCAGCAGAAGGAGCCCAACGGGTGCCTGACGTGGTGCTGAACTTCCCTTTTCTAATCTCGTGGAAGACGACTTACGTCACGATGTTCTTGCAGACCGGATATTCCGACAACGTAGTCCGACCGTGTGTACGCAACACCAACATCGGACAAAGTACGACGGACAGGATCCGACCGACCTGGTCCGCGGATAATCCGACCGTGTGTATGGGGCTTAACAATGGCGCTGCTTAACGTGCCTCGAATGGATTGAACGAAAAAATTCGTACATTCGTAACTTTTTTTTTCGATTCGTAATTTTCCGTGTCTCTTAAAATGTAATAATAGCATACACATTACATAAAATTATGAATTATGCTCCGATTACGAATCTACGAATGTTACGAATGTACGAATAAATACGAATGCGTCATAAACGAATAAACAAAAATTAAACTAACAGAAAAACGTTACGAATACGAACACCGACGACTTACGAATTTACGAATCGTTACGAATACGAACACCGACGACTTACGAATTTACGAATCGTTACGAATCAACGGAAACTAAAAAAACGAAACGAAAATAAACAAGTTTTTTGTTGTGCACATGTCTACCCCCTTCCTTTTGTGGTCATGTATTCCCCTGGCATAAGTGAGTGTTGAATTCTCTGTTAGGCACTGTATTACTAGTGAGTTTATGCATAATGTGTATACATATATACATCTGTATCCTAATATATATATTCTGTATCCTAATCAAAGTATGTTCTTTTGATTAGAAACATTGAAGCTCCTGAAGAAGCGACAGTTCGGGTTGTGAAATATGTAGTGCGAGCATTCCTTTTAATCTATGAGGATATGTGGGAATAACCAAGAGGAATACATATATCTCAGTGTGGGCATTTTCTTGATACCTCCAGTATTGCCCCACAGGTAGTATATTACTCAGTATATCATCCAGGAAAACCACTGTGTCCTACTTTTTTATAAACCATTGAGTGTATATGTATGAATTTTATGTGACCTATTAAAATGTTATATTATTTTTATAAAGTCCATTATTCCCATTCTATGCCTGTTGAAACAAGCACTTAAGTCTTCTTTGTCCTGGTGCATGGTCAGTAGCACATTTTTGTGAATTGTTTAATACCCACTGAACAGGACATGTGGGAACCTTGTCCTTGAAGTTTTTCTGCCGTTTTTAAAAGCCAATACCAAAATGAGCATACAGAGTTAAAAATTAAATACACTGTGCACTTTTTGTTCCCTTCTACGCCGATCTTTTGTTGACAAGTTGTCCTTTAACCCACTCCATGTCCTATAAAATATTATTGTAGCGGTACCCCCATAGGGGCTGCTGATACTTGTGGTCCGTCTCTCACTCCGCACAATCAGGCACAAAGTTCTCAATCACTCTTAGGCAGAAAAACAGTCCTTGCACTTTGGTTTTTGTTTTTATTGGGGGAATTTAACTTGGATGGGGTAAAGGTAAGTATGGGATGCCCACTTGATTGAAGAAAAGTTAAAGACTTGGGACTGAAACTATATACACTCCCTGTATATACACCTCCTTACTTCCAGCTCCAGTACATCATTTGAATACACTTCTTCCCGGACCAGATAGCACTGTATTTGAGGCCTGACACTGGCTCAGCCAGGCCTGGGTAAATGCCCTTTGCAGGCAGGGACCTTGGGCCCCTTTTGTGTAGCAGAAATGTTGATAGTCCTAGTGCTAGCTGTCCATGTGGCTACTGATCCCAGCACCACGTCTACAGGCCCTGCCAGAACTCCTAGTTGCAGCTGTCTCTCTCCACTGCCTGTGCCACCACAGTCCACTTCACTGGCTCTGCACCCATCTCAGAGTGCACTCTCCCAGTCCTCTCAGGCGTGCCTCCCAGTCCTCCTGACTGTGTGAATAACCACCAGCCCTCTTGGCTGCCTCTGTGGAACTCCTCCTGGTGACTTTCCTGGCGGTGTTCTCCTCCTGTCCTATTTTGCTCCTCCTGTGCCTCCTGGTCAGGACGCCTCTGTGGGTTGTAAGAGGGTCCCGTCTCCCCCCGCCCAGGCCCAAGGTCACCCCCCCCCCAGACTAGGGAGCTCCCTCAAAGGCCCCGACAGCCTATCACTCCATCTCCATCTTCCACCTGATCACTCCTCCCCAGCCGGGCTGACCCTGAGTATTTTAGGAGGCCCACCCCCTGCCAATCCAAGTTGGGGATTGGTCAGGGCCCTCTGAATACTCCAGGCACCTCCACCTCTCCTCTCCTCTCCTCCTTTCTTTCCAGAAGATTCCAGCATGTTCTGGAAACAAGTAGGAGGTCTCAGTGATGCTGCCTGTTAGTCACCCAGCCCTTCCTGGCTTCCTGCCAACCCAGAATCAAAACAGATAGGATTGGCTACCAGCCAAGCCTGCTTAAACTTCCCTACTCTAACAAAAATCTATCTGTACACACCTAGCACAACTAAAGGGTACTAAAGACATACTGTATATCTGGCTTATTTTTGCAAGGCAGTTTGGTGCCAAATCATGTCACTTGTGTTTTGTATCTGTGGAACTTGGGTTTGAATCCCACCATGTACACTATCGCCATGAAATTTTTGTGTTCTTCCTATGTTGGCGTGAGCATTCTTTAGGTGCTCCTCTTTCCAGCTACAATCTATGTATTCTTTAAAGTACGTTGGTGCTTTAGAAATACAGAAAACAAATAAATACATAATAATATTATTAATAACAAAAGGACGAAGTCACGTATTTTGGATATGTATTTCTGGATATAGCACTGACTGAATTCACAGCATTGAATAAGAGAGTGCGAAAAATGAAGCAGATGTTTGAAGGGAAGAACTAAAGTTGTCCTGCCATCATGACTGCATAACAGATTGACACAGGTGTCAATGTATAGTGTTCTTTCAAATATGTGGTATGCACTGTACTTTTTGGAAGAACATTTGTTGTTTGTTTTGGAAAAATCCTTTCTATTCACTTTCTCTTTCTTCCTGTGGCATCCAATATTTCCCTTCCATATAGATAATACATTGTACTGTACTAAAGAAGGATTGCGTGCAATGAGAGCATGTGTGATTTTTCTTTTTCACTTTAGGTCGGCCTGCCAGAAATATATACTTATAGACATTATTTAAATCAGTAGCCAAAGCACGTGTGTTCAAAGTGAAGTGGGTTTTTTTGGAAGTTTAGGAAAGTTGTTTTAAAGGAAAAATGCAGTGCAATCATCTCTGTTGCGAAAATACACCAAGATACCTGTTTAGAATACTGCCAGATACCAAACAACAGTACTCAAAATAATATTACTGTTTATTTAGGCTTCTTGAAAGGGCCAATGACAAGAGAAAAGAATTGGGCTTTGTCTTTTAAGCAATGCTTCACCCAAAAGTGGAAGCTCCACTTGTTTGCACCCTCTCCCCCTCCATTGCCACATTTGGCACTTTCTGGGGGGGGGGGGGTGGGTACATGGTTTTGACAGATACCCACTCCCACTTCCAGGGTAAGATCACCATCGGCGATATACGAAATTTCCAGCTTCTCTTCCTTCCCCCGCTGCCTTCTGGGACACGCACAGGTCACAGAAGACGGCGGGACCATTCAGAAAGTGCAGTGCGACTTACACATGCGCAGTAGGAAACCGTCTGTGATATCTGGAGGCTTCACTGCTGGTTTCCTTTACTTGCTATGCCGGCGCCTGCACCCGAAGCTGATTGACGAATAGGTTATGGGTACCGACATCACGGGATCCCTGGACAGGTAAGTGTCTTTATTTTAATTTTTTTTTTTACAGACTGGAGCTCCTCTTTAAATGAGTAGACCTACTGCAATTTCATTGCGAAATTGATGGATTTTTTATTTCATTATTTGCTAATCTTTATAGATTGTATACAGTTTTACATGTAGCCAGGTGCTTGGCTGGAGACAGAGAATGCTTAAGGACAATGTGCTGCAGTGCTTTCTGTGCTTCCAATGGAATTCAGCTGAATAGGTTAATTCTATCTCCATCCATCCTCAGGGGTAGCTGAGACGCAGAAGGAGCTCAAGAGACTTGATAGTGGGCAGCATGGAATCACAGGAGATATAGTGCAGGGGAAAGATCATGCTATGGGAGTCAATAGACTATGAAACTACAATGTCAAGTAGAAGCCGGGTATAGAGCGAGAGAGCTGTATTTTCACAGGCTGAATGCCAAGTGATTTCCTCTTTGCTGCAAGGAGACTAATGTGTGCACATTGCTGCTCCTGTGTGATCATCAACCTGCTACAAGCGCGCAGCTGTGTGCTGAGGACTGGAGTTGCTCCAGGCAGATCCAGAAGTGAGCTGACATCTGAACAGTGGGACCCCTGTTGCTGTATCTGTGGGACTTGTGAGATGACTATGCTGCCATTAACCTGTTGCTGCTGGCAGAGACTGAGCACATAGGGACTGGCCACTTAACTAGCAGCATTGTTTACTGCATGCAGACTTTACAGAGAGTTTACTCATGTGCACCACCACATGGGCCCCAACGCTAGCCAGCTGAAGAACTAGGGCTAATGATGGAAAGGGTGGGCATACTCAGGTCTAGTGGCTCGGAATAACCCCCACAGTGTCAGAAGATTACTTCTTCTCATTTAATGTAAGTACTATCCCATGTGCTGATTTAAAAAAAAATAGCTAATCTTAAACTTTAATAGTTCCTGAAAGCATGATTTTCATAACTTAATTTGCTGTACTGTATTTCTGAATCTGATAACAATACACTTCTAAAGCTCATCTCTGCGGAAAAGGAAAAAAACCCTTCCCACGCTTGCCCTGTATCTAATCCAAGGTCTGACTTTCCCAACTGCTGAGTCAGAGCTAGAGCACTTCAATCTGCAGGTAGCTTTAGCTTTTCTCATTAAAAACCTATACTGTAGATCTGACTCAGCACGGGGCATGTCTGACCTCTACAGAGAGACCACTGCTTCCACACAGATATCAAATGTCCTTCTCTATAGTCTGGCCGTGGCCTCTCTGCAGCCGGGCCGCATGTGTGGCTAGCATGAAATATGAGAGAGCCAGGTGGGCGGTATGAGAGCTGGGTGTATCAGAGAAGCGAGCGGGTGGGCAAGCAGAGATGACATCATCTCTCTCTGCCCCCCCCCCGCCTCATGGTTCTTTCGCCCTCCCAGCCAGTGTTCTATCAGCCACAATGTCGAAGGTGCGGCTGGGAGCAGAGAGATGACATCATCTCTCACCGCCTGCCCTGCATCACCGCTCTCCTGCCTTCCCTCGGAACCCACCACTGCACAGAGGCTAGCCTCTGTGCTAAATGGACCAGTGCTGCCACCAATGCAGTGACAATTTACATCTGGTGGCAGGTAGTGTGGCAAGTGACAATTTACATCTGGTAGCAGGCAGCATGGCAAATGACATTCCACATCTGGTGGCAGGCAGCATGGCAAGTGACATTCCACATCTGGTGATAGGTGACGTGGCAAGTGACATTCACATCTGGTGGCAGGTGACATGGCCAGTGACATTCCGCATCTGGTGAGAGGCAAAGTGGCAGGTAACAAGCTACATCTAAAGGCAGGTGACGTGGAAAATTACGTTCCACATCTGGTAGCAGGCAGCGTGGCAAGTGAAAATCCACATCTGGTAGAAGGCAGCGTGGCAAGTGACAATCCACATATGGTGGCAGGCAACGTGGCAAGTGACATTCTTCATCTGGTGGCAGGCAGCGTGGGAAGTGACATTCCACATCTGGTGGCATGTAGCGTTGCAAGTGACATTCCGCATCTGGTGGCAGGCAGCGTGGCAAGTGACAATCCTCATCTTGTGGAAGGCAGCATGGCAAGAGACATTCCGCATCTGGTGGCAGGCTGCATGGCAAGTGACATTCGACATCTGGTGGCAGATGATGTGGCAAATTACATTCTGCATCTGGTGACAGGCGACGTGGCAAGTCACAAGCTGAATCTGATGGCAGGCGACAGTGGCAAGTGATACGTTTAGGGCTCCCACTGATTCTGCATTATGGAGAGTTTGACTATTTAATTTATTACTACAATGTAATAATAGAAATAATGCGCTTCAATCATCCTGACACCATATAAAGCATGGTGCCATGATGATTGAAGCCCTAACACCAGCCATTGCCCTGACAAATTGCCCACGAAAAAATCGCTTACCCCCCACGTTCTTCAAAAAATGGTGGGCTCGGGGTGGAGAACACTGCACCCGAACCCACCCAGTTGTGTGACAATAGCGAATGACTATTCGCTATTATCACACTGATTCTCCTCCCTGCCAATCAGGAAGCGAGTCTTGAGATACATTTCCCTATTGGCCGAAAGGAGAAGTGCTCCTTTTGGCCTAGGAGGAGGAGGGAGGAGACGTCATGCAGGGAAAGCCGCAACTATGTGAAGCCGAGGAAGGAGGACGCAGTGTAAAGCCGCCGCCCGCCACCTGGAGGAAGCCCGCACCATTGATGGGGTTAGTGCTCGGCTGCTGACCGACCGACAGTGCAGGAGACCCAACTGACCAGCAAGCGCCAGCCGCCACTGTTACTTAGAGTCACTTTAGGACCTTTATATTAGCATATATATTTACAACAATTATTTCACCATATTTGTGAATGAACCACTTTGTAAAATAGAAAATAAAATAGTACTGAGCCGTACTCTCAATCCTAACATGCCAGTCATAGAAATGAATACATAATGAAAGTAATTTAGACAGTACCATTGAGGGAGCATGTGAGGACAGACAGTTATTCAAATCTATTAATTGCAATTTTTCCAAAGTTTGAGGCTGCAGAAAATGAGTGTGAGGAACAATGTTCATCATATGTGTTCTCGTCTGTACCCATCTGAATCTGTTACAGTTTTGAAAGCGCTTTGTTTGGATGAATCTCAGTTTAAAACTGCTTGCATCAGCATTTCTCTTTAAACAGAACAACAGAACAACAATAAACAACTTGATTACCTGATTACTTTGATGTCTTCCAGCAACTGCCACATTTTACCGTGAGTCCAAAAATTTCTTGAGATGAATCAATTAGTGAGTAATCACCACAAATTATTTATATCCTGGTTGGAATGATTATAAGATTGCCTAACAAATGTTACTGTATACAGTATATGGGATCACCTTTATTAAAGGAAAAGGGCATAATTGTTTGTGATTGGATTCAACTATGTTTTTATTATTAAAATGTGTATATATATATATATATATATATATATATATATTTATCACTTTATCAAGTGTCCATGTGTATTTCACTATAATGTCCAATATACAGTATCTGCGCTCCACCACAATATCCTCCTTTAATGTGACCATCTTTTGTACTCCACCACCTTTCACACCAACTGCTTTACCTGTAAACAATAGGTCACTTTGCACCTTTCCCTGTATTTTAAGTATCAAGCCTCTATCATGGATTTCTCCAGATTCATTCTAAACACGGGAAAAATGCACTACTTTGCAAGCATACTAAGGTTTGGCTCATCCATATTCATCAACCGATCACCACCTCCTGATACATTCTAATACCCCATACACACGGTTGGAAATTCCGACCACAAAATCTGTCTGATATTTTCCGACAAATTTTGTCCGACACTGGTGTTGCATACACATGGTCGGACAAAGTTGTCGGAAAATCCGATCATTCTGAAGGTGGTGACGTTCGTTGTGTACGACGGAACTACCTAGAGGCTATTAACCAATAGGTTTGGTCTCCTAATTTGATCAGATTTTGTTGTCGGAAAATTTGAGAGCAGGATCTCAAAATTCCGACAGAAAAAGTCAGATGGAGCCCACACACGGTCGGATTTTCCGACAACATGGTCCGATTTTCCGTCGGAATTTCCAACCGTGTGTACGGGGCATAATTCTGGGCTCCAGGCAAAAGGATAACATCTCCCATGTATCTTAAACAGTTCAAAGAAAATAATACAAGGCCATCATCATGCAGATATCTTAAAACTCCTCTTCTTTATTAAAAATTAAGAGAATGAGAAGAGAAGCATGAGAAGAGGAAACAAGGGAGCTAGAAAGCAGGAGGTCTTGGGAGGTGCGAAGAGAACGGTTTGGTTGGTATTTTAAGACAAGGTTACTGATGAAGCTGGAGGCAGAGTTGTGAATGACTTTGTAGGTTGTTCAAATAGTACAGCAAAATCGATTATGCATTAAAATGTTTCCAAGAAATTAGTGCCAGGAAGTACTGAATTGGCTGAAAATCAAGCCATGGGTGGCCCTACAAGCACCACTCAGCTCAACAAAAGTTGATCAAAAAAGGAACTGAGCCGGATGGAAAAAAATAGAGGAAACTAAATATACAAGATTTTCATGCTGGATTGTCAAGCTCCCCATTTATATTTTGGGACTTTGAATCAGTGGTTGTTAAGAGAAAAAACAGAGCTTTCCATGACATTGTATGTGTACACAAAAGAGTATTTCCATGACTATATAGCAGTGTTTCTCAACCATTTTTCAGTCAAGGCACCCTTTAAAATTATGGACGACCTTAAGGCACCCCATTCTAAAATGTAAAAACCTATTCTAATAGGTTTTTAGCATCGACACAAGTAGGACACCCAACATTAGCGGTGATTTTTTTCTTACAAAGCAAATACACTTTTGCAAACTAGTACTGACTAATATTCCAGTGTTTCTCCTCTCCCTTAGTTTTTCTCCATCATTCAGGTAATGTCCCCTCAGTGTTGATGGGGAGGGGCAAACAAGGATGCTGTGCAGATGATCAACACCCTTCTTATCAACGCTGATGACATCACTGGTTGTTAGGATGCCGATGGCTGGAAGGTTGAAATGGTGCACAATAAAAACCTGTGGATTTTTGTAACTAAAAGGCAGGCTTGATCCACCTGCTGGCATGTATGCATTGTTGGGCAATTTTTAGGCATTTTGCCAAGACACCCCTGAAAAAACCTCAAGGCACCCCAGGTTGCCTGGGCACCCTGGTTGAAAAAGGCTGCTATATATGATATGTGTAAACAGAGGTTGTTATGTATTGCCTATTGAGAATCATTAGACAGGTTCAGCCGATCTACTTGCATAAGTTCTTGACTATAGGAAGAAAATGTCAAGATGCTTCCATACTTTATGGTGGTAAGTGAGAAGGAATTAAAAGTAACACAGAGAAAGATAGGGAGAAGAACAGAAAAGTGTAAAACAGCATCAAAAACGACATAAACAACACTAAATACATTGATAGGGCAGCCTTAAGACACGTCTGATATTTCTCAAACTGCTTCTCCTCCAGTTGTCCCTGTAAGAAGAAGAAATTGGTATTGCAGATGTTTCAAGAGCTATTAGAGTGGAACACAAGTAAATTGGAGATTAAGTCAGTTTAGGGCAGTACATCTATTACCAAGGGGCCAGAGGTTCCATCTTCACCAACATTGTTCCTGGGTCAAATGAGCTTTGACGAACATAAGTTGGTATTAGGTATGATCATTAAAGTGATTGTAAAGTCCCGTTTTTTTTTTTATTTAAAAAGAGCAAACATGTTATACTTACCTGCTCTTTGAAATGGATTTGCACAGGGCTGCCCAGATCCTCTTCTTCTGGGGTCATTCTTGATCCTGGCCCCTCCCTCCTATTAAGTGCCCCCACAGCAAGCAGCTTGCTATGGAGGCACCCAAGCCGAGTCACAGGTTCGTGTGTCCATTCAGACCCCGCCCCTATCGTTCTTTCTTTTCTCATTGGTTGACTGACTTTGGTTAACAGCAGCGGGAGCCAATGTTATAAAAACATAGTAATGAGTAAAGAGTAATGAATGTTTGGACCTCTTTCCTGTCTGTCTACCCTGTATATATAGCGTTATATATGTGCAGCTCAATATACGTTTTGTCAATGTCACGATGAATGAACTCCCGTGCATGCATGAGAGGGACATCATCTCCTGGCCAATGAAAAGAGCCGGAGATGAGTACCCGTAAGCAGATCGTACAAAGATGTCAGCAGCTAGCAGGGAGCTCCGGAACGCCGAAGAGAGAATGTGAATCTGCTTTAATTATCAATTGAATTTCACTTCATTAATATTGATTGAATTGGTTGTGGACTGTCAGTTATTATGCAATTTTTGTGTTTTTTCATTCTTTTTTTGTCCTAAGGATTTCTTGACCCCAGGATGTGAGTTCATACAAATTTCTTCCTCCAACATGTAAACCTAAATTGGGTTCCACAAAGATCACAAGGAACTTTATTATGCCATCTTCAAAAGTCTTCTTCTTTAATAACCTTTTAATTTTCAATAATGTTTAACTAAAGTTATACATATACAGTATAATAAAAGCAGCACACATAATAAATGACTACATTTTGCATGAATTTCATGGCTTTTTTAAAGTACCGTATTTATCGGCGTATAACACGCACCCCAAATTTAGGAGGACATTTTAAGGAACAAAGTTTTAGGAGAGAAGTTTAGGGAAAAAAAAAACCTTACATTTAAGCGTCATTTGCAGCTTGCCCAGCGTCATTTGCAGCTTGCCCAGTGTCATTTGCAGCCTGCCCAGCGTCATTTGCAGCTTGCCCAGCGTCATTTGCAGCCTTGCCCAGCGTCATTTGCAGCCTGCCCAGCGTCATTTGCAGCCTTGCCCAGCGTCATTTGCTGCTTGCCCAGTGTCATTTGCAGCTTGCCCAGTGTCATTTGTAGCTTGCCCAGTGTCATTTGCAGCTTGCCAGCGTCATTTGTAGCTTGCCCAGTGTCATTTGCAGCTTGCCAGCGTAATTTGCAGCCTTGCCCACGTTTAAATTTCCCGCCGCCGAGACAGATACTGTAGCTGCTGACTTTTAATATATGGACACTTACCTATCCAGGGAGCCCGCAATGTCGGTACCCCAGCCAATCTTCGAATCGGCTGTTGGGTGCTGCCACCACCATCTCCACTAAGAGGAATGGACAGTGAAGCCTTTTGGCTTCACAGACGGTTCCCTACTGAGCATGTGCGAAGAGCACTGCGCTTTCTAATTGGCCCTGCGGCAGAGGAAAGATGAAAGATGCCAAATGTGGCACCGGAGGGGGGAGAAAGCAAATAAGCAGAAGTTCCACTTTTGGGTGGAACTCCCCTTTAAATATAATGGTATGTGAAGGGGCTTGCAATCAACTAATGGCACCAATTTACTATCTACAACTGCACTACATGTATACTTTAAGCCAGCCATTCTCAACCTAGGGTTCCTCCAAAGGTTGATAGGGGTACCTTGAGCTGTGGCTGATTAACCTCCTATCTTATGGTGCCTGTGTAGTTCCAGTACCAATACTACTTGACAAAACCAGCAGAATTACCCAAATCACTATTTCTCAACCCTTTTTCAGTCGTGGCATTTTTTTTAAATTATGCACAATCTTGAGGCACCCTATTCTAAAAATGTAAAACAACTAAACTAATAGTTTTACATAATGCAGTAACATCCAAACACACATGGGACATCCAACATTAGAGGTGATTTATTCTTCCAAAGTCAATACACCTTTGCACACTGATACTGACTAGTATTCCATCATTTCTCTTCTTCAGTTTCTCTCCCTCGCTCAGCTAATGTGACCCCAGTCCTGACAGAGAGGGGCAGGGGAAGGGCAAACAAGGATGATGTGCAGGCGCCCCGCATCCTCCTGATCAACCTATGACATCATTGATTGGCTAGAAGCTTGTAATTATGCACAATGAAAAGGCAGGCTTGATCCACCTGCTGTCTTGTATACATTTTCTTGTCCATTTTTAAACATTTTGCCAAGGCACACCTGAAGAAACCTAAAGGCACCCCAGGGTGAAGTAGGCTGTCTGTTTAGCTGTCTGTAAGGCTGGTTGTCTGATTATGGCGGTATGGATTGCATTCTTCCTACAAACCACTAAGGAAGGCTCAGGCTTTTTTCGGTACTCCACGTGCCCGCGCCCGCCAGGAAGCTGACACTCTGCAGCGCTAATCACAGGCAGTGAGAAATTTCCCGATCTGTGGCTGCACAGATCAGGGAATGTCTCACTACCTGTGATTCGTGCTGCGGAGTGTCAGCTTCCTGGCGGGCACGGGCACGTGGAGTTGAGAACATGCCTGAGCCCATCCTTACTAACCACCAATGTAAAGCACATTTTCCCCATTGACATCCATTGATTTGGATTTAGTAAGGGACCAGAAAAATATTTAAGGGGTTCCTCTGGGGTAAAAGGTTGAGAAATGCTGCTTTAAAGTGGAGTTTCCCCCATAAATATAAGTTTGTTTAGACCTGCCTACAATCGCATAAAAAAAAAAAATGGAGAAAAAAAAAAAGTCACTTACCTAGTTCTGCCTGTTGCTAGGTGGTCCCACGTAATCTGCCTCTGCGCTAAAAACATCACTTCCCTCGGCGGCAAGGCTCGCTAAGGCTCCTGGGAGATGTGAGTCACCATTTCCCAGGAGTCTTTGAGCACCGCCGAGGTCTAGAATCACGTTACTTCCAAACAGGAAGTGACGCGATTGCGAGGACGCCGCCTGTTGTGATGGCAACAGAAGCTGTGAACGGGACTCGCGCAACGTGTCTAATGCGCATGCGCGAGATCTGCAACAAGGGGCATTGCATGATGGGAAATTGACGTCAGCACAACGTCAGCACATCCCGGAAGAGAATGCCTTTGGGTTTCACATGCCCACAGGCAAGATGAAACCCCCGTACGGGGATTTTATAAATACACTATTGGAGGAGAGAATTAAAGGATAACCGCGGGAAGGACGGGAGACGCGAGTGATCATTTTAGAACCATATAAGATTTCTAACGTACCGCAAAAAAAAAAAAACGAGGAGGCAGTGGAACCCCACTTTAAGAAGCAAAACCAATGAACTAGAATGATTTGTTCTATAGGACAAATATTGAAAAAAAAGAAAACAGTTTAAGGGTATGGCTGTTATTTATTTTCAGGAATGGTAGACATAGGAAGAAAATTTAATATAGACTATAAAATACTTAGTATACATAAAGCTTGGAGAGCTTTTTAAAATAGTTTTGATTTATGAAGCGATCCTATGTACATGTATAATATATTTCAATTGAGAAACACCCAGCTGTTCCTTTCAGATGTTCCATTTGTCTGGGAATAGAGTTACGGCAGGTCCTGGAGCTGTGCTCTTTTATTCAGCAAAATGTACAGGAATCATTTCATCACTTTCAACAACAGACAAAGCCACTTACAAATTTCACACAACGTGCCGCATTTTCCAGACTAGACATTGTCTGCACTTGTTGGAACAATGGCAAGAATCTAAACAGGATTTTTTTTCTTTCTTTTTTCTCTCTCTCATAAATAGGATAAATGAGGATAATTTAAAGTGCACATTTTATAGCAATATCCTGCAAAGCAGGAGGCTTGGGAAGGTTGCCAATGGACTGTTCAATTATGAAGGTTTTAGTGTACCCTTCAACAAGAACCGCTTGCTGCTGTTTCCATCTCTGTCCTTAAAGTTATGGAGTCTCACTCCTTTTGCAGCAAAACAAATCTCATCCGTACTGCTGTAATCTATTTAATTTAATATTACAGAGCAATTCCAGTCAATTGAAAACATTTAGCACGCTATCCAGTAAATACAGCAACTATGTTAGGGTTGCCACCTTTCCTTCAAGTCAAACCCGAACACTTTAGCGGAGCGCCACAATTTCTTTCTATAGTGTAAACTATACATATATTTTGCTATTAAATAACATTTCTATTCATATGAAGTTAATAACAAGAGTCCCCCTTTACATCAGAGTCCATAGAGTTCTCCTTTTACATCTGAACTTGCAGAGTTTCCTTACACTGTAAGGGGGGACTCTGCAGACTCTCATGTAAGGGAGAACTCTGGGGACTCTAACATAAGGGATGCTCTGAAAATCGTGATTTAAAGGGGAACACTGAGAACTCTGATGTACGGAGAGGACTCTGATGTAAGGGGAAACACTGTGGCCTCTGGTGTAAAGGGGAACTCTGATGTAAGGGGTGCTCTGAGAACCCTGATTTGCCTCGATGTACTTGCTCAGAGGCAGGAGAGAGAAGGGGGAGACTTCAGTCACAGACAGGGATGGATGGTGAGCTCACTCACCCCTTGGCAGTTGGGGGGGGGTGATAGTGCTGGCTTTGGGCAGTGTGAAAGAGTGTAACAGACACTCTCAGCTTAGACAACTGCAGCCAGAAACCCTGCTGGGAAGCCATAGTCCAGTCTAAATAATGTGTCCGGGTTTCAGGCAGTCTAAAACCCGGACACATGATTCCAAACCCGAACTGTCCGGGTGAATCCTGGACAGGTGGCAACCCTAAACTATGTTGAAGGCAGATAGGTCACTTAGATTGCCTTAATTTGAGTTCTGCATAATCTTTTACAGAAGTTTCTATAAAAGGTCAGTAGGAGTGTACAAAATCACTTTCAAAGATTAAAACCTGATTGGTGGCTTCAAGGAAACCCAAAGTACTGGCATTTTTTACCTTTGTGTGTGAGAGGCAGCAAGGAGGGTGTTCCAGCATCACCAACAGGTGTGTTCCAGGATCACCAGATTATGCACAAAAGGCAGTAGTGTGGCCTAGACATGTGCAATTCGTTTAGTTACGCATTCGTTATTCGTCAAAATTCGTTATATTCGTTCATTCGTATCGTACGAATGAACGAATGATTTAGGAAAAATTATAACAAATAACGAATTATCGAAACGAACGAATATGAAAAACAACGAAAATACGAAATAATTAAATTAGAAACAACGAAACTACAAATGAATGAAAATCCGAAAAACGAAAACAGAAACAACGAAAATACGAACAAAGATTCAAAAATAACGAAAATCAAAATGAACGAAAAAATTCGTACATTCATAACTTTTTTTTTTTGTTTGTTGATTCGTAATTTTCCGTGTCTCTTACAATGGTGCTGCTTAACGTGCTTCGAATGGATTCGTAAATTCGTTACTTTTTTTTGTTAGTTGATAAACGTGGTTGGGTCGGAGGCACTGTTTTGGTGGATTTTTGAGTTAAGTTCTGACTTGTGAGAGAGAAATTCTTTGTTTCTTAAACATGTAATAGCATACACATTACATAAAATTATGAATTATGCTCCGATTACGAATCTACGAAAACAATGTTACGAAAGTACGAATAAATCAATCTAACGAAAGTACGAATAAATCAATCTAACGAAAGTACGAATGTAAGTAAATCTACGAAAATACGAATGCGTCCGAATACAAAATATAACGAAAATACGAATATACGAATTTCGAATAAATGAAAATTAGACTAACGGAAAAACGAATCAACGAAAAAATAACTTTTACAAAATTACGAATCGTTACGAATCAACGGAAATGAACAGAAACGAAACTAAACTAAACAAATTTTTCTATTGTGCACATGTCTAGTGTGGCCCATTACTTTAGAACTTCTGAAGCAAAAACTGAACTGCTTTGCAGGATGGCTATTACCCTTTTCATTTTTTTTTACTGGATTGTAATGTTAAAAGCTGAATGCCAGACAAAGAGCTAAATACACAGTTGAATTATATACCAAAGCTGGAAAATTATTTTTATTATGTTTCCATCCATTCCAGAATCCTGGCATACCACACAACCAGGTCAGCACCCTGATGATTCTCCACTGTTTTTCAGCAATAATGATTGGTCACCATCCCATCCTCAGCCTGCGATTGGACCAGGAAGGTAAAAGACTGCTAAGATCAACTTTCTGTATGTTACTTGTCAATGCATGGGAATCATGGGCATGTTATTGGCAGGGCCGTCTTTAATATTGATTTGACCCTGGGCAAAACTTTTCTTGCCCCCCCATGCAGTTTTGCTCTTCACCTACTCTAAGACATACAATAAATAGCAGCTAGACTCAAAATCAGTTTACTGAATCAGATCAGGCAGCTATTGCGATTGGTTGCCAGAGGTATCATTACCGCTCACTGACTGGTTACTAGAGGTTACAGAACACATTACAGCTCACTGGTTAGTTGCTAGAGGTTTCAGCACATGATTTCTGCTTGTTGATTGGTTGCTAGAGATTACTGTGGATATGACCTCAGGGGGGCATGATATACATATCAATGCCGCCAGCCGCCGCTATTTACATATGAATGCCCCCACTATTTACATATGAATGCCGGTAATTTACATGTAAACACAGGGTCTGCAGGTGAGTCATCTGTACACAACAATAGGGCAGAGCTGGGCAGCATTAGTAGCAGCACTTCACACTGAGATATTGGGACACCGCACAGGACTAAAAGCTCAAGGGGTGAGAACATTTAAACCAGGATATTTGGCAAGTATGAGGCAGCTGTTTTGGGCCCCACAACAATGACATGGCCCAGGGCAGCTGCCCCTTTTGCCCTGCCTTAAAAATGGCTCTGGTTATTGACTCCAAGTACTGCCCCTCCCTCTCCCAGTTTGTGTTTTGCAGTACCGAGGATTACAAGAGGCTGGAATAAAGTCAAGTTCGGACATATTTACTAGTTGCATTGTAGCAACCCTGCCTTATGCACTGATGTCTTTAATAAATTAAAGCGGAAAGCCACCCTAAAACAAAAAATTGCATTAATATTCTTTAAAAAAAAACATTTGAAAAAAAATTTTTTTTTTTACTTACCAGAAACCCCTGTTGCTAGGCAGTCTTCCTAATCTGCCTCTTCCTATTCCACTGCACTTCCTCCTCTTCGGGCGAGCTGCCCCATTGTGTTGTGGGACATGTGTGTGTCCCAGAAAACAACGGGGCCATTCACAAAGCGCCACGCGACTCGCGCATGCACAGTAGGAAACGGGCAGTGAAGCCGCAAGGCTCCACTGCCTGTTTCTCTTCGTTAAGATGGTTGCGCCGGCAGCCGATCCGATGGACGGATCGGCCTGGGGGGGTGTCATTGCAGGCTCGCTGGACAGGTAAGTGTACTTTTTAAAAGTCAGCAGCTACAGTGTTTGTAGTGGTTGACTTTAAAAAAAAAAAATCGCGCCGCAACACCCCATTAAGAATGAGTTAAAGTGGTTTTGAATTTAGAATCATCAATAACTTGCACACCCTCTGTTTTATCAAAATATAAAGTACTGTGTTAGTTTTTTTTTTAATTCTAATCCTAAATACCTTCTCTCACAGCACTGTTGTGCTGTCACGTATCCTCCTCCGCTCTCTTTTACCGATCTAAAGAGAGCGGTGGGAGAGATTCCCCTCTGATGTCAGCTGGCCAGCAGAGAGAGGTCATGTGACCACACAGCCCTGCTGTGCAAGAAGGTATTTGGGATTAGAATTCAAAAAAATATGGACTGTACTTTGTATCTTGGTAAAACAGAGGAGAGGAGTTATTTGTAAATGTTACTTTCAAGCCACAGGACATAGCAGCAGGAGGGGAGGGGTGGGGAGGAGATAGGCTCTCACACACAGGCTTTGGAACTGACAGGCAGGGAGGGAGGGGGAGAGACTCAGAGCAGAGAGTGGGATGACAGAGGTACGTAAACTGACCACGGTATCATTGATCAGCAGCCATGATTAGCGTGGTAAGCACACCCTGGGTGGACACATGATCAGGCAGAATCAACTAGGTATTTTACAACATAGAAAGAGACAAATTACACTGCGGAAGCACTTTGATTATGATATAGATCATGCCTTAACCACTTAGAGACCGCCCCACGTACATATACTGCGGCAGGGCGGGCCTTAAGCACAAAATCACGTACCTGTACGTGATTTTTTTTCTGTCTCCGGGGTGCATGTGCGCGCCACCGGAGCTCCGCTTCCACTGTGATTGGTCAGCCAATTGGGAGCCAATCAGCTGGTCTGGTGGTTGCGATGTCCCCTGGGACCCGCCGATCGTACTGAGGAGAGGCAGAACAGCTGTCTCCCTATGTAAACAAAGCAGATCGCTGTTCTGCCAAAGGGGAAAATGGAGCTCTTGTGTTACTTCTAAGCAAAAACACGGATCTCTGTGTTCCTTTAGTCAAAGCACATCCCTCACAGTTAGAAAGCACCCCCAGGGACACACTTAACCCTTTGATCGCCCCTGATGTTAACCCCTTCCCTCCCAGTGTCATTAGTACAGTAACAGTGCATTTTTTTTTTTTTAGCACTGATCACTGTAATAATGTCACTGGTCCCCAAAAAGCGTCAAAAAGTATCAGTTAGGTGTCCGATTTGTCCACCACACTTTTGCAGCCCCACTTAAAATTGATGATCGCCGCCATTACTAGTAATTACTATTTTGTGCAAACCAATCCATATTTGCTTATTTACCAAAAATATGTAACAGAATACATATTGACCTAAACTGATGAAGACATTACATTTTTTTTATTGGGTATGTTTTATAGCAGAAAGTAAACTTTTTTGTTTTTTTTTCAAAATTGTCACTCTATTTTCGTTTATAGTGCAAAAAATAATAACCGCAGAGGTGATCAAATACCACCAAAAGAAAGCTCTATTTGTGCGGAAAAAAACGACCGTGCAATTTTCAGGTAAAGCAACGCAGTGTTGTTTTGCAAAAAATGGCCTGGTCAGGAAGGGGGTAAAACCTTCCGGAGCTGAAGTGGTTAAAGGAACACAAGCTTTTTTTTTTTTTTTTCCTTTTTTTTTCCTTTTAGAGTTACAACTGTTTTAATGTTGAGCTCTAATGAGCCTGAGCGGATATTCACCTTTTTTGGGCCCTGTAAGTTTTCCTTATGCCCGGTGGGTTGATTGCTTTTGTTTGTTACTGGAAGGAGGTTCCAGCAGTCAGTGTGGAAAGAACAATCCCTAGGTTATGTATATGTATCTGACCTAGCCAATCCCCGAGCAGCTACATTCAGAGGTATGGCTTGTGGAGATGATACTGTATATGTTTGGGAGCACCTTTTCAGAACTCTCTTTCCCCGGGGGCTCTCCCCCATGGATGGTGTAATGTTTCTGTTTGAGCCAGACCTTGATTTTTTTTCATAATGTCGCCTTTTTTTTTCAAGCAGAGCCTAGTCACAGGCCAGTGAAATTTTATGAAGACTATTTACCCTGTTATGCTGTTTACATATACTGTATGCCTAGTACACACAGGCAGGTTTTTTGTTTTCGTTAAAGCCAGTGGGCTGAATGAAAAATAACTGATGAGCTTGCAAGGAGCTTGCTGTACTAACTATGAGATGTTAGTACAGATACTCCTTGTTTAACGACTTACCTGTTTAACGAATGCTCAGACTTACGACCAGCTCTCCCCACCTGAACAACGTGCTGTACATCATTGTATTGTAAAGTACAGTACAGAATTTTCATTTGTGTTCTGTACTGATGCAAATTACCCACTTGAGGACTGAGCCTCTTTTTGAGATGTGTTGTTTACAAGTTAAAAAATTTTTTTTTTGCTAGAAAATTACTTAGAACCCCCAAACATTATAATTATTTTTCTAACACCCTAGAGAATTAAATGGCAGTCGTTGCTATATTTTCTGTCCCACCGTATTTGCGCAGCGGTCTTACAAGCACACTTTTTTTGGAAAAAAAAATACACTTTTTTTAATTAAAAAATAAGACAACAGTAAAGTTAGCCCAATTTTTTTTAGATTGTGAAAGATATATACAACGAGTAAATTGATACCCAACAAGTCACTCTTTAAAATTGCGCCCGCTGGTGGAATGGCGACAAACTTTGACCCTTAAAAATCTCCATAGGCGACGTTTAAAAAATTCTACAGGTTGCATGTTTTGAGTAGGAGGTCTAGGGCTAGAATTATTGCTCTCATTCTACCGATCGCGGCGATACCTCACGTATGTGTTCGCTTCTGCACGCAAGCTCGGCGGGACGGAGCGCGTTTAAAAAATTTTTTTTTACCTTTTATTTTTCCACAGTTTTTTTTTTTTAATTGTGTCACTTTTATTCCTATTACAAGGAATGTAAACATCCCTAGTAATAGAAAAAAAGCATGACAGGACCTCTTAAATATGAGATCTGGGGTCAAAAATATCTCAGATCTCATATTTACACTAAAATGCAATAAAAAAAAAAAAAAATTGTCATTTAAAAATATCATTTAGAAAAAATGGCCATTTAAGAGCTATGGGCAGAAGTGACGTTTTGACATTGCTTCCGCCCTGCATTGTTATGGAGATGAGTGGGGGCCATCTTCCCCTCACTTGGCTCCATGCTACTGAGGGGACAGCATCGGATCGTCTCCGCCGCTACAGGCGGTTCCGGTAAGTGGCAGAGACGACCAGAGCGTGTGGTGGAAGGGGCACCTCTCCCGCCGCCGATAAAAGTGATTGTGCAGCAAATCCGCGGTTGAGACCACTTTTACCATAAAGAGGACTTCCCACCGTTGCAGAAAATACCGGGGCTATGGTAGCTATCTGCTGCCATAACCCTGGTATTCTACATCAAAGTACCGACGTACAGTCAGCTATGGTGGTTTGTGGTAAGTGGTTAAACAGATAAGTCCATTAGACATGTGCACAACAAAAAAAAAAATGTTTTTCGTTTCGTTTTTTTCGTTTCCGTTGATTCGTAACGATTCGTACATTCGTAAGTCGTCGGTGTTTGGATTTGTAACGATTCGTACTTTCTTAAGTCGTCAGTGTTCGTATTCGTAACGATTCGTACCTTCGTAAGAGATATTTTTTTCGTTGATTCGTTTTTCCGTTAGTTTAATTTTCGGACGCATTCGTATTTATTCGTACATTCGTAACATTCGTAGATTCGTAATCGGAGCATAATTCATAATTTTATGTAATGTGTATGCTATTATTACATATTAATAATTTACGAATCGAAAAAAAAAGTTACGAATCGAAAAAAAAAAGTTACAAATCGAAAAAAAAGTTACGAATGTACGAATTTTTTTGTTCAATAGAGACACGGAAAATTACAAATCGAAAAAAAAAAAAAAAAAAAAAGTTACAAATCGAAAAAAAAAGTTACGAATCGAAAAAAAAAAAGTTACGAATCGAAAAAAAAAAGTTACAAATGTACGAATTTTTTTGTTCAATCCATTCGAAAGCACATTTAGCAGCACCATTGTAAGGGACACGGAAAATTACCAATTCAACAAAAAAAAAAAGTTACGAATGTACGAATTTTTTCGTTCGTTTTCGTTTTTCGGATTTTCTTCATTAGTATATTCGTTGTTTCTAATTAGTTTTTTCGGATTTTCGTTGTTTTTCGGATTCGTTCGATTCGATAGATTCGTCAATCGGATTCGTACGATTCGAACGATTCGTTATTTGGATTCGTACGATTCAAACGATTCGTTCATTCGTATGAAAACGAACGAACGAAAATAACGAAAAAAAACGAAAAACGAAAAAAAAAACGAAACGAATTGCACATGTCTAAAGTCCATAGGAGGTGGAATGTACATTTTAAAAAGTGGCTGAATTCCTGGAGTTCCACTTTAAAGTTAATATTTTGTCGTTCTTGGTCAGAGTGGCTAAAAAAAGCAGAAACAAAAAAAAATGGATAAAGAAAAAATTACTGTCTGTAGTGGCAGTGACTGGTGACTAAGCATCACCACTATGACCTCATTGCTAGATAAAAGAAAAGGGGAGAAGAAGCCAAATTTTTCGAGAGAAGAGAATCAGAACCATAAATCTCCCCTCTTCTTTTCTCATATGTCAATAAAAGAAATGCTGTAATCTGCAAGTTTCTTCCCAGGATTTCTTACCATGAAAGTTTCACGTGCTGCAGGGCTCCGTCCACCTGTTAGTAATTCTGTGTCGCCAAGTCCTGTCATTTGGCTTTCCCATCCCCATAACTGTACATCACTCTTCTCTTTGATACTTCCCAGAACATTTCCCCAAGGGAAGTCTTTAATGTCCACATTTGTTGAAAACACATCTTGTAAGGATACAAACATGAAGGTGTAATGGTGCTGCAATAGCCAGCATTTATGCAAATCACAGGATGAATATGGTAATCCTTAACATATGTCTCCAGGGTATTTACTGGCTGGGGAGCCCCATACAAGCGGAGGTCAGGGGGAATCTAACATGCAAGTTCACATCTGCAGCTCAACAAAATAAAAAGATAACACAAATGTTGTGCTGATACTTTTCTTATAGATTTATGTGTAAAACGGTTTGAAACCTAAAACTAAACATGTATTATATTGAAGCTTACCATCTCCTACATGTAGTGGTCGTTTTCTTTTTTTCAGCCTTCTTTTCTCTTATTTTCACCCGGTGACCTGGCCAGTAAGTCTGTTATTTTACAACTTCCTTCAACAGACCAAATTGTCCATCAAAAGTAACAGCTAGAGGGTTCAAACAAACTGACAGGGGTGCTTACACTGTCCAGCTTTAATTAATTTATGTAAAACCTTTATCCCAAAAGAATAAAAAAATCTGTTGCTATAATGACTTAAAGCAGTTCTGCAATGTCTGTAATTTTTTTTTTTTTAGTACAATGCAAAGGATTAGGAGATGTAAATTAAGCACTCACGTGTTCCATTTTCCTAACGAACTGCTGCCGGTTTTCGTCACCTAAAAAAAGTTATATTAAATCTTGTTGCTGGGTGCCATCTTGCCTGTGGACATGTGAAACCACACAGGCACTTCAGATGGCCCAGCATGCACCGCCGTTATTGCGCCGATCTCGCCCGTGTGTAGTAACGGCAAAGTGTAGCTCACGTTTGCCGAAATCTCGCGAGATTTCGGCCACAGACGCCGAAATCTCGCGAGATTTCGGCCACAGACGCCGAAATCTCGCGAGATTTCGGCAGGAGCCCCATAAATCTCGCGAGATTTCGGCACGAGCCCCGTGAATCTCGCGAGATTTCGGCGGATGTCCGCACTGACTCCTGGGATCAATGACACCAGATCCCAGGAGGCAGTGCGGCATGACGAGGATCGATGCAGAGACCCCGCCCACCGCCGAAGAGACAGAGCAGCAATTACAAGGTAAGTGAAAAAAAAAAAAAAACACTTCATTTAGTTCTCTTTGCTTGATTTGGAAGGCAAAGAGATTTACTAAATGAAGTGTTTGCAGAACCGCTTTAAAAAGTGTTACCTGGAGTTCAGCTTTAAAGGAGTTGTAAAGTCAGAAGGCTTTTATCTTAACGCATTCTATGCTTTAAAGACCTCGGGTTTTTTACTTTTGTTTTAAATATTGTCAAAGAACCAATTATTTACACGTCTCCCACATTTATATGCCTTTAAAAAACGCTTTGCAAGTACCTTTTATTAGATGTTTAAATTAAATCCTCTTCCAGGATTTGGCAGCACCATCTTTACTCTTGTTATGTTTCCATGGTGTGGACGGCATTTACGCCATTCCTTTGTTCCCCTGCCTAAATATCGTGCATGCACAATCACATGCACAAAGGGAGAACCCGGAAGCTGAGGAGGAAGGCACAGTAACGCAAGGCTTTGGTGCTGTGCCGTTTACAGGGGAAGTGACAGACCCGGCATGTTGTTAACCCTGAAACGGCACACATAGCAAGCCGTGAATTAAGCGACGGACTGCGCACGTGCTGGGAAAAAAATGTAATATTGAAGTAAAGATTACGAGAAGAATGTACAGGTAAGTGAGATTTCACAGGCACTGATCAGTAGGGTTTTTAATGTAGCTTACAATGAGCTAAAGTTTAATGAGGGAGTTTACAACCACTTAACCACTTTCAGACCGGAACATTTTGCTGGCTTAAGACCAGACCACTTTTTGCGATTCGGCACTGCGTCGCTTTAACTGACTATTGTGCGGTCGTGCGACGTGGCTCCCAAACAAAATTTAATAGCATATAGCTATTAGGCATGTAATGTCCTTGTTATTGAGACTGATAAGTTCATATGATGAAACGTATGAAAATGGTTCTCTCTGAATCACTGTATGATCTTCAAACATCAGGTCCAGCAGGGATTTCCAAAATATGTAGTAAAAGAAAAAGAGAATCTCCTCATGGTGACCGGATAAAATTTGTTTTAGGAATGTTTCAACACCCCAAACAATTTTTGATAAATCTTTCTATAAAAATTGGATAAAAGTAAGAAATGTGCAGTAAAAAGTGGCACAGCTGGTGTATTCACCCTACGCGTTTTGTCCGCTAAGACTTCTGCTGGGGTATATGCCAGCTAGCCACCTCTGCGCTTTTTTTATATATCATATAAAATGTACAATGACTTACAACACCTGGTGCGCCTCCGTCCAGCCCGACTTCCGGGTTCGTCGGCGTGCGTATCATTATTCTCAATGGCAGAGTGCTAAACCAATAGAGATCAAATCTCATTGTGTCCTAAACCAAGCCTCTATATAGTAATGCAATTTGAAGGCGCGCTGTTCCTATGGGCGGTATGCGGTCCGCCCATTGGAGCTTCTGTATGGTAATCCATATAAAGCTGAAGTGCTTCCTTCTTCTGCCACCCAATGCTCTACCATGTCCCCCAGAAGACTCCCCACTGTAATTTATGATTTATTTTGTTAAATTACCTCTTCCTCTTCACATGTCTTTACACTTTACATTGCGACCACAATCAGGTTTGCATTGTTTACATTTAAGCCCCAAGGTAAGTGAATTGGATCCTGTGTAAACTGGCCGCACAACATCAGGCACAGTGGCATACACATTTAAATGCTTAAAGTTAATTGATTTTTAGTACGCAGATTGTACTAGGGGGGGAAGGTTTTTACTTTAATAAAGGCTATTTTTGAAGCAGTATTACACTATTGCAACCCCTTTGTTTTTATGAGGAAAATTGGTGTATGATCCGGCTATTTTGACGGCAAAGGAGATAGAGTGTGGAGGAACGCCGATGCATAGTGATCTTATTTCAAAGGCTTTTATTGATCATTGGTCTGGTGAGTGCATCCCCATAGGGGAGTTTATTCTGCACGTGGTGAAAGATCTGTTGGAAATATACGGTGGAAGCTGTCACTATTTCATATAAGGGACCACTGCGTGGGGACGTCTTTTATCCGATCATATTGTTTCAACCGATTGTTTTTTTTTTTTACCAATTGGTCCTGGGTGACAATAAGGACAAAAGCGCTGCTGCAATAATATAGAGACTGTATAATATTGCCGTATTTACATGTTTTCACAATTTTAAGCAGCTGCTATCACCAGAAGTGGTGGACTACATTTATTTTAATTTATTTGTATATTTATATATTTATAAGTTGACATCTATATATTTATATATTTATTTATTCTATCCATATTTAAGAGATACATATCAATATAGCGCGGAGGGGTGAGCCATAAGGGCGGGCATTTTCGGCTTTCACTCTATTTGTTGCATGGCCCTAGTGTATGTATGAATGTGAATTAGGGACCTTGGATTGTAAGATCCTCGAGGGTAGGGACTGATGTGAATGTACAATGTATATGTAAAGCGCTGTGTAAATTGCCAGTGCTATATAAGTACCTGAAATATATAAAAAAATAACTCCATATGGAGGTACTGACCTGCTGTTATGGGGCTGGATGAGGGAAACAATAAATTACAAGTGTGGAGTCCCTGATGGCCATGATGGAAGATGGGACTTGTGGTCTTTTCATCCCCCCATATGTAAACTATAAATGGACCAAAACTTTTCTGAATGTTGCCTTCTTGTCCTACCAATTTTTAATTTCCAGAATACTTTCTCCTGTATATACTTTGATTCTGTCATTCTTCTTCATGCTCATCTGGGTGGCAGATTTGGAATCGTTGTTTTCTGTGTCACTCAACTTTTAACAAACTGTTGATGCCTAAAGGTTTCCTGTAACCCCCTCCATCTGTCTCAGTTAATATCATTAGCTCCAGAAAGACTATCTTTTGTGCTTGATGACGAGTGCTTATTGCGGATTTAATTCCTCACCCACATGATAAGGAAAAAGAGAGCCTGGTAACAGGAAATGTTCAGTACTTGAAGATCTGTCTGTAATTAACTAAATAGATAACATTCCACCAGCTCTGGTAGCATGGGATGGAAGTGTCATTTAGCTATTAGTGTGACTTCATGTTACACGTAGGAAAATGGTAAAGCTTTTAAAGCAGTCCCCTTTTCATTTCAATCAGCCAAAAATGTATCCAATATTTCCAAATATTACATGTGGAATACATCAAAGAAAAAAAGGGCCACCATAAATGATCATGTATTGATGTTTTTTTAGTTAACTTAATAAAACCCCAAGAACCATAATGTGCACCACACTGTCCCCTTACAGGATTTCCATTTAGCAGTGCCCTTAAGCAATAGGGGTGAGAAGAATTTGGAGTCATTGCAAAGCCACACTACCAAAATTACCCTGTAAAGAAAAAAGGTTCTACATTGTTAAAAATAAATACAAATATTGTACCAGGAAAATAGTCAAATCAGGTTCACTTTATTGAAACATACATCTCAAAGAGCACATTGCTGTGTGCACTGCACACATAGATATACAGTAATTAAAAACATTTCAACTTCACCCCAGAACAACCCCTTTATCAGTGTATAAGCTGAATAAGCCAGCTAAATAAGAAATCAAACTGAGTCCTGTGCTGGCATAACCCAGGTCACAATAGTATACAATAAATACATCAGTAGATCACATCATGAACATCATATGGTATGTATAAAAACAATATGATAAGTGCTGGATATACTGCAAAGGTATAAAATGTAACAAATACCCTAAGTTGTCAGTTACATAAAATGAATATAGGTCACAACATGTATATGATTAGAGGTCAAAGTGCCAAAATATCTTGCAATGGGTACTGCAAAAAATATTTACTGAATGTCCCAAATCTACATGTGGTAACCTGTGTAACCAAAAGATGTTCCCACCACCTCCAGGTAATTCTATAGGTAAACTTCCATGCAGCTTGACCAATGGGGATATGTCAGGGCTGGGCTCAGCCCTTCCTTCTCAAAGCTGGCCGCTCAGCTGTCGGCTAATTGCCAGCTCCTTTCTCTCCACAGTGACTCACCTGTTGATGATATCCTGCTTGTCAGTCCTGCCTACTTAAGCCGTTCAGCCCAGATCTCTGCATTCGCCTTGGTCACATCTCTAGAGACGGTCTCCTGTGTTGCTGTTAAAGACTTGCTTGGCTGACGTTCCTTCTGGTTCCAGATCCTGCTTGCTGTTCTACTACGCTCATCTCTGGCTCCCTGACGTTTTGGCTTGTCTGACTATTCGTCCGGGTCCTGAACTCTGGCTATGTTTTGACTAAGTTTACTCTGTTTTCCCTTTTATTATTATTATTAAACAAGTGTAATTTAACTGTACTTCTGTCTCACTCTGATTCATGGTTTCTGACAGTAGGCGAAGGCCATGAATTCAGAAGATGCAGTCAATCCACTTGTTGGTAATATTTTTTCCAGATTGGATGAGCAGGATCACCGCATGCCCCCATTGTTATATGTAAACTATAAATGGACCAAAACTTTTCTGAATGTTGCCCTCTTGTCCTACCAATTTTTCATTTCCAGGATACTTTCTCCTGTATATACTTTGATTCTGTCATTCTCCTTCATGTTCATCTGGGGGGCAGATTTGGAAGCGTTGTTTTCTGTGTCACTCAACTTTTAACAAACTGTTGATGCCTAAAGGTTTCCTGTAACCCCCTCCATCTGTCTCGGTTAAGATCATAAGGTCCAGAAAGGCTATCTTTTGTGCTTCATGAGGAGTGTTTATTGCGGATTCAATTCCTCACCCACATGATAAGGAAAAAGAGAGCCTGGTAACAGGAAATGTTCAGTACTCGAAGATCTGTCTGTAATTAACTAAATAGATAACATTCCACCAGCTCTGGTAGCATGGGATGGAAGTGTCATTTAGTTTTTAGTGTGACTTCATATTACACATAGAAAAATGGTAAAGCTTTTAAAGCAGTCACCTCTTCATTTAAATCAGCCAAAAATGTATCCAATATTTCCAAATATTACATGTGGAATACAGCAAAGAAAAAAAGGGCCACCATAAATGATCATGTATTGATGTTTTTTTAGTTAACTTACTAAAACCCCAAGAACCATAATGGGCACCACACTATTCCCTTACAGGATTGCCATTTAGCAGTGGCCTTAAGCAATAGGGATGAGAAGAATTTGGAGTCATTGTAAAGCCACACTACCAAAATTACCCCGTAAAGAAAAAAGGTTCTACATTGTTGAAAATAAATCCAAATATTGTACCAGGAAAATAGTCTAATCAGGTTTACTTTATTGAAACATACATCTCAAAGAGCACATTGCTGTGTGCACTGCACACATAGATATACAGTAATTAAAAACATTTAAACTTTACCCCAGAACAACCCCTTGACCAGTGTAGTTCGGAGGTACCCAACCTGCCTCTTACTGCTATAACACTTGTACTCCAACATCCCCATTTCTTACCCCTTCTAAAATGATGAGACCACACCTTCAATTGGAGTATAAATGGCCATAGCAGCCTATTAGTAACATAATATAAATAACTCCAATATATACCAAAATATAACATCCGTAACAACTTGCTTAACACCAGACTGTTGGTCTTTGACGGCCCCCCGAACTCCAACACATATTCCACCAATACACTGCGGGACCTTTTTCCACATGATAGGCCTCCAGCAGGATAATCAGCTCGGAGACAACCCTCTTCCCGCAGTGCAACCATTACAGTATTCCAGCTAACCTTTCTCTGAAATACACCGGAGAGCACATACTACCGATGAGCCCCCCACCCCTTTCCGCCACATATGTTTACTGCAGGCCTTGTTACTTTTCCCCACGGCCATGCACTTTGTCGTGTGCTCACCCATGTCGGACCACAGCATGGTCCAAGGCAAGGAAAACTGTACGAAGTTGTCAAATATCTGACTTGACATCCTAGATCAGCTCCCTGATTGTTCGGACCCTAAAGCATTACCACATGCATGCATACCCAACCTACCGATGGTCTATCCCACCGCGCCAAACGTTCCACTTCCGATACCACCTTGCTCCACCTCAACACGTATACCCCTAGCCAGTGAACATATGCCTCCCTCCTCTAGATACCCAACTGCCTGCCAACCGGTCTCACATCTGCTCTCCTGGCCCCCCAACAAACATACAAATGACCAAGAAGTCCAAGCAAAGGCAGCACCAACTTTAACGTAAACCAACGTACCCCACTCCACAAACAACACGGCTTGTATGTACAGCCTATCACCCCCCCCCCCCTGTTTTTTTTGTTTTTTTATATTTATTCCACCACCAAGTGAAGACGGAATCTCCTCGCTTCCCACCCACCAGTCCTCCTTACCGCCGCCTCATCCAACCCACATCTGGCAGCTTCCACAGCCGCCACGATGCGGAAGGATTGTGAAGCGTATTCTTCACCATCCAACCTTGTGTCCCTGTGGCATTTTCAGAACACCGACATGAACTGGAACCTTGACCAAAACTTCCCAGTCTTGTGCCGCATGAACTGCCCCCCATTCAATCTGTTCTAAACCCTAGAAACTCCCTTACCGTTTTCCCAGAGCATACCCTGCAACCTGGTACCACAAACCGCAGCACGTCCACCCCTCTAACCCTTTGATCATCATTTTTTATTTTTTTAATTGTCCAACCCAAACTCCTTTGTCCAATCCACCCTGCCCAGCAGCTTAAACAAAAGCCAAAAAACTCACCAGTTTCCGCTCAATGGCAGACACCGACCCCCCGTTTACCATGTTCCTGGAACCAAAGTACCAAACCAACAACCTTACACCCCACACTGCCATGTTTGACCTCAGACTCCTGCACCAAAAAAACACCCTTCCTTTCATACCTTCACGTAAGCCGCCCATATGGACTCACTGACTGAATGCCTGGGTACCTCCCGTGGTGACTCCAATGCCATATCCCCTATCCAGCCCGAGTAGGGCTAATCATCCCTCCTCTGTGGCCGGCTAACTCTCTGAACCTGTCCCACTGAAAATAGAGGCAAGGAGTAAGCCCTGTGTTTTCGATGCCCGTAATATGAATAGCATAGAGAAAATGTTTAACTGAACTCAGCGCAACCCCAAACGGCGTAGCAGCCGTATGATCAGTTGTGTCAACACTGACATGCGGTTGCCCACGTGAACCACACCCACGTAATCACCATTCCGCTCCGTGTCAGGTTCCTGCATGACCCTTACCACAGCTCTATAGCCAGAGCCACTGTAAAATTCCAGTAGCACCAGTTTACAAATGAACACCCCACTTCCACCCAACAAAAATTGGGGCCAAGGTTCCGCACCCATTGCCCCTGAAATAAAAAAACCCAAACCCGTGTGACCCCTTCCCTATCGAACTTACTCACCGATCGTCCATTATATGCGGCCAAAAACTTGTATCAAACCTTCTAACCCTCCCTATGTTCCCCATTCAACCGTTTAAATAGGTAAGGGCCTGAAACCCCCACTGTAGCAGACGGCAACCGTCGGCCAAAAAAACCCACACATCAAATGAAAACAGGCAGGCGAAATTGAACTTACCCAGCAACGAATGCAAAGTCCTCAACTGTAACTAGCGCCATCCCTGGGTCTCCCGAATCGCCTTCTATAGTACCTCCAACCTTGTTGCGGCAGACGACACTCCATATCCCCTGAAACAATCACAATGCCCCAAAACAAAATAATATAATATCCCTCATCGGGTCCCCTGTTTTTTGGCTGCCAATGGCACTACGAACCTACCTGCAATGTGCTGCAATGTAAAAAATATAATCGCACACACACCGGAGGAAGGCGGCCCTACACACAAAACGTCTCATTCATGTATGATTGAATCAGTGACCGACACGTCTCTAACCCCCCCATTCCAGTAAAGAACTAAACATCTAACCATGGCCCACTAAACTGAGCAACCCAGGGGCAGGCACCGATCCAAGTAAAAAACTCCTTTTGCCAGCATCTATCTAGCAGGCGAAGCTCTCCGAAAGAACTGTAAGCAAGCGGAACACAGATTCTATGTCCGATTACGCCATAGCCACCCCCTTTTCTGTCACGCCTAACCCACCTTAAAGCTGTGTACATGAAGTATAGGACACAGTACACAGCATTGGGGTTATGACAGAACTCAGTGGTGAATGAGGGAAACTTGTTTGGTTCCTTCTCAGACACCACCCCCACTGGATACACCATTAACAAACCCGGAGGCAAGCAGCCTCGCTGTTTCCATATCCTAGTATCTAAATAGGAAAATGCTGCAACCTCTTCCCACCCCCCCCCCCTTTTCAAAGTCATCCCTTTTGTGACTAGGATCGCCCGTACATTGTCCTTTCTTGAAGCCACGAGACAATGGATGGGGTCCCCCCACCCCTTAAATACTCTTGTTTAAAAAACATCAAGACCCCCCGAACTTACAGGAGCTCTCGTTGTACTACGACACACCCCCTTTTCTTTCCGGCCCGTCAATCCTGAGGAGAGTGTACCCCCTCCCCACCGTGAAGAAACTGATTCAGGGCGTACTACATAACCCCATCCATAGGCCGATATGTTTTTGATCCCAGTGAAGAGACGGTCGTACCGCCCTGCGCTGTACTAACTGCTCGTCACACCGTAGCCAAGCAGATCCTCCTTTTTAACCTATGAGCCTCACCCACGGCCTCCATATAACCGAACAACGCCAAACAATGTTCGGGGTTCTGCACGCCAATGACACTCACTGTAATGGCGAACGCTTGCAGCCCACTTAACAAATTCCTGCAAAATCAATCTGTATCTCCTCTTCTCCTAATTCCTTTCTTGGAATCTTCCTGCTTGACCCTATTCACTTTTTTAAATCCTTTTTTTTTTTTTTATAGGGCCATACCTAGAAGATCTCCACATACTCACCCTTGCCACTCATATCCCGCACCCCCTGTTTCAAATGTGCTCCCCAGCGGCCCTCAAAGCACCCGTACAGCTCCCATTTTATTTTGTGTCCGCAATCCTTACCACAACCGACTAGTACTTCTTCTCCCGCCTTATTGTTGCCTGACCACCCCACCGCTGCGTCACTGACCCTGAACTGGCGGGCGCACTGCCTGCCACCTGTGGGCCAGCACTCTTCCCGGCAGAGCAACCGCTACCGTCATTGCACCCCCTTTTCAACCCTCAACAAATCCCACCATACAGCTTACAATAAAACATTATAAACATTGGTGGACTTACCGGGCTGACAGGGGGCATCTCCCACATCCGCCTCACGTGCTTCTTTGCTGGCTCGCCTCCCCGCGGCTCCTCTTCCTCCGACACTAACCCTTTTTTGCTGAGTCCCGTATCGCAGGTGTCGTTGCTGTAGGGCCTGGCTCGCCTCTGAAGCTACGCCCACTGCGGCGGTTCCACGCAGGCCAGTCTGTGTTGTGCCCTGGCCAGACTGTCCCCAGCTCACCTCCGCCATATTTATTTTTTGCTTGCTCCCTGCTGCCCGGATAGGCCCCGCCCACTCGCGGAACTGCCGGCCTCGTCCATTACTGGCCCGGCAGCCGTGCCTGCGGTGGTTTCTTTGTCCCCACCGCGCCTCCCCCCTAGTAGCAACAGAGGCAGAGGGGGGGGGCGAGTGTCCCTCAGTCCCCGATGTACGGACGGGGAAGCAGCGCAATGACGGGCCGTGGTCCCGCACACCGTGCTTGGCCGGACGGCGGTGTGTCAGCCTGACCCCCACTGATGAATCCGTTTTTGCTGGGGGAGCGGATTGTTCCCCCAGAAACAACAAATCAATCAACAAATCAATGTGACTTTATCAATGGCTTTGTTTATGCTGTGATGTCTTCACAGGCTTGTAAAATTCTTGCAGGCAGTATGTACAGTATGTATGCATGTAGTGAGGTATAGAGAGAGTTGGGGGGATAAGCGGAGTTCTGCAATCCAACATACAGGGTTGACAACACTGTTTGGGATTCTAGAGAACCATTAGTACCATGCTGTCAGCTCAAACAGGAAGTTAGGAATAGGCTTTCTGGCAAAACAGTTATTATTCTTAAAAAACATTTTTTGGTCTCGTAATTTGATCTGAGCACGCGTGGCCATTTGTCTGTCGGAATTCTCTACAAACGGGCGGAAAAAGTCTGATCTGATTTTTTGGACGGAAAATTTTAGATCCTGCTCTCAAATTTTTTCCGACGGAATTTCCAATGGAAAAAGTCCGATAGAGCCCACACGGGATCGGATTTTCCAACAACATAATCCGATCAGACTTTTTCCATCGGAATTTCCGACTGTGTGTGTACGGTGCAAAAGAGTTGTCTTATTGGACAAGAAGGAGAGGTTGGGCTGTGAAATCATGATCTTCACCTTATCCAATCAGAAAATGCCTTTTATTCATTGAGAAAAATACAAGATGTTCTCTGAATGGCATCCGTGCTGAGGAAAGGGCCCCCAGAAGTTACTACGCAGCATGGCAACCATTCGGCGCGTAATCTGGAAGACAGCGAGGATCACTGTGGTAGCGGTGACCTCTATGGGATTCTCAGCTTCCATGGGGATCAGTCAGAAATAAAACATGCATACTTGCTTCCAAGTTGGACCATTGTAAATATGCAAAAGTACAAGGAATACAACTTTAAGTAGTAGCTTATCAGTTTGTTAGAACTTGGGCTATGAGAGCACTAGATCAGATTTAGTGAAATGCAGTTAAAACAGATTTTTTACCATCATCTGCTAACTTCTACTCATGGACAGTGTGCTTGAGGGTGACGTCTCCTCCTTTGAGCCATGTGTCCATGGTGTAATGAAGGAAAGTTAACGAGAAGCAGAAACCAACAAACCCTCACAGCAAACATTTGTTAGAGATTTCCCTGTAAATATAAAGGTTTGTGTGTGAACCACAGTGTAATAAAGTCGAATGGAATACATTGAACAGAGCTTGCTGGTTTAATTCAAATTCTTGCTGATGGCTTCAAGGTGCTCAGTCACCTGCTCCTTATTAACTGCAAACTGAAAACCTGCACACAGCCATGTTGTGTGGTACTCTAATGACTCTCTCAGGAAATGCTCATCTCACATTACAAGAACCAAAGGAAACCACGTGGCTCTAACAAAACTCACGTCCACCGAGAAGGTCCTTTGCAGCCTTTTGATGGTGGTGGATTATTCAAGAGGATTAGCAAAGATTTTCATCTGTTCCTTGTCAACTCTGGGGGGGGGGGCAAAAAAAAAAAGTTCTGCAAAAAAAAAACACTGAAAAAGAACACAGGAAAAAAAAAATGAACTGATGTATTGTTCTTACCTGTTCATAAAATACCTTCTTTTTCAGAGTCCTCTAGTCTATACAGATGTTTTGCAATGGTAAGGAAAAGAACTGCGCTACACCATAAATAGATACTGGGAAAGCTGCTAACACTCAAACAAACAAAGTTAATTGTAAAAATGAATCAAACAGTGTAGCGCTAATGTGTACCAAGAAAAATAAGATCATACATCTGTCAAGATGAAATGAAAATAAATTATGTGAAACTAAAAAAAAACAAAGTGTGAAATGCATAGAACACTGCACACTAATAGTCTATAAAGTAGTGAAAGTGAAGTGAAATCTTCTTGTTCAAATGACACCAATCAGAAGCAGAACAAAGCAGCTTGTCTGTAGTCACTCTCAGAAGTGCTTCAAAGATAGATGAGTAAACACTCTAAGCCCCCGTACACACGGTCAGAAATTCTGACCACAAAATGCATCAGATTTTTTCCGACGTATTTTGTCTGACACTGGTGTTGCATACACACGGTCAGATTAAGTAATTACAGTAAGTAAAATCCGATCATTCTGAACGTGGTGACGTTTGTTGCGTACGACGGAACTACGTAGAGGCTAGTAGGCAATAGCTTTGGTCTCGTAATTTGATCTGAGCATGCATGGCACCTTGTCCGTCGGAATTCTCTACACACGATCGGAAAAAGTCCGATCGGATTTTGTTGTCGGAAAATTTGAGAGCAGGATCTCATATTTTTTCCGTCGGAAATTCTGACGGAAAAAGTCCGATGGAGCCCACACACGGGCGGATTTTCCGACAACATGGTCCGATCTGACATTTTCCATCGGAATTTCCGACCGTGTGTACAGGGGCTTACCGACTGTGGTGGACACACATGTCCTACGACAGTGGGTCAGAAAGGCTTGTGATCCAATAGGGACTGAGGTTGGTGCTGTACCTAGGAAGAAGTTGGTTCAATCTGATGTGGGATCCCCGACTCTTGATTCCAAGGCTCCAGGAACCGTTCTCACAGCAGGTAGGTATAACTCCAAGGCAGCTCCTCATAAACTCCGAAAAGGCATGAGGACAGCAAAAAAACGAAAAAAGAAGGAGGGCTCCAAATAGTGCAGGTCAAACCGGGAGGTTTATTAAAATGATCATATAAGACAAAAGGCAAGATAAAAGTGATCACAAAATGAAAAAAAACATAAAAGCAATGTGGGGTGCAGAAAATGCTGGCCCGACGTGTTTCGACACTAAAAGGTCCTCAACTGGGGCAAATCGTATACAGATGTTTTGGTCTAAAACAGCTTTTCTCAACCTTTTTTAGTCACATCATCAGTGGTGGCCTATCCATTTTTTTCTGAAACACAAGATTAGGGCCTGAGGCTCTAATTGGCTTAAAAAAAAAGGGTGGGCTCAAGGCGCAGAGCCCACCCAGTTGTGTGACAATAGCGAATTAATATTCGCTATTGTCTTTCTGATTCTCCTCCTGACCAATCGGGAAGTGGGTCTCAAAACTGGCCGAGTGGAGACGCAATCGTATTGGCTGCTGAGGAAGAAGCCGCCAAGGAGGAGGAGATGCAGGGTGAAGCTGCCCGTGAAGCTGCCGAGGAGGAGACGCAGGGTGAAGCCACTGTAAAGCTGCCGAGGAGGAGGAGATGCAGGGTGAACCCGCCATGAAGCTGCCAAGGATGCAGAGATGCAGAGTGAAGCCGCCGTGAAGCCGCAGAGGAGGAGGAGATGCAGGAAGGAGCCAAAGCTTCCCACGACCTAGATGGAGTAATTGCGGGGCTGGTGGGTGGACAAGCGAGTGACAGGGGATTTGACTGATCAACCGACCAAATTGGGGGGTTGGTGGGTGGTTTGTTTGCCTTCCCCTCCCAAAAAAATGGAGCACCAGCCAACACTGCAGATCACCCTTTAAAAGTATGCAAACTCTCAAAGCACCCCAGTCTAAAATGTTACACTGGCACTGATATGGCAGTGATCAGGAAACTGGTGCTGGCGTATATTGTTCTGCCACAGTCAGGGACACTGACTCTGACACTGGCGTGATGGTAATCAGGAAACTGGTGCTGGTGTCACTGCAATGAGGCACACTGGCTCTGCTGACAATGGCACTGATGTGGCTGGTGATCAGGACACGTTGCTGGCTTGAATGGCTCTACTGACACTGGCATGACTACCGATCAGAACAGTACTGATTGCTTCACTGACTCTGTTGACACTGGAATTGGTGTGGCAGTGATCAGGACACTAGTGCTGGTGTATACTGGTCTGGCATCACTGCAATCAGGGACACTGGCTGGTGGCACTAGTCTGGTGACACTGACTGGTGTCGGTAGCGATAAGTTACATGTTCTTGGCTGCATTGATGACAATAAGACAGGTGTGACAGGTAACTGGCTCCACTGTTTATTCACACTACACTGGTGGGCTAATGATCAGGGACTGTGTAAGCTGGCTGGAACTGGTGTATGTGGTTAAAACTGTGTGACAGACACTGATTATACTCACAACGGCTGATGCTTTCTTTCACTTGTCTTTGTTTACATATGTGATTACTGTGATTGGACACAACGGTCACATGGTACAGGACCAATTTAATGTGTGTCTGAGAGACATAGCAATGACTGGGCTTACCAGTGAATGCTTTAGGATCTGTGCATGAACTGCTGATGGGGAGGATTTATGGATGCATCCACAAGTTCCTGTCTGGCCCATGTACATTAATGGCCGGATGGAAGCCGTTAAAATGCTGGCCTTTTGTAAATATATATCCATGTGGTAATGTATTGTAGGGGTCAGACAATGGAACCACAGTGCACAGTGGGGAACACAGACATCCAACACTCCTGGAAGAGTCTTATGGAATGAGAGGAAGGTGGAAGACACATGCTGCCAGAGAGGTGAGTATAAAAGCTTTATTATTTTAAAGAACCTTGATCTCGATTTTCTAACATGACAAGTTCACTTTAAGGGCCGTTCACACTAGAATGCAGTGCAAACAAACCTTGTTCCATACACATTTCCCACCCCACGTTCTAAATGCACTGCACTTGTGATCTGCAGCAGGTGGTAATGCAATGCTAACGACACCCCATTTACCTGAACCAGATTGCATGGTACAGAAGAACTTACCATGTTATTCTGTTGCAGTGTGTGTGTTTTTTTTTTAAGTAGTGCATGTACTACTTGTAAGCGGGTTGAAAATAGCATAGGTGATGTCCCAGACAGGAAAGCAGAAGAATGTCACGCACTACTGCCTGGATGTAAAGTCATCAGAACTTTGGGATTGCTCCAAAGACACCAGCTGTTAGAGAATGCCTCTGATTGACTGTATTTACATGAACACTACCTCTGGAGGTATGCCGGGACAGCACATAAGCTTGTATTTAGGATTAGGGACCTAGGGAAGAATTATGTCTCTGAATGTCATGACATTGTCATGACTTTTGCACTTTTATAAGTAAAGTTTTGTAAATCTTGTGCCTGTCTGCTCTGAAGTTACTAAAAGGGGTGTAATGCAAGTAACCGGCACCACCCCATGTTTCAGGTTACTAAGGTTCTTTGGGTACGAAGACATTGTGTGGTACAGTGCGAACATACAAGTGGTTACCTAAGGTAACAGAAGTCTAACAAGCAGCCTGTCGGTAGCATATACCTGCTGCAGGTGAAATGGCCTCTAGCAGCGAGAGAGATGTTGGCACTCCTTCCGCCAGCGGTCTGTCTCCCAGAACAATGGGAGCTGATTCTCACCACAGGGGTTCCCATCCTGTACAGAGGTACGTCGTTGAATAATTAAATTAAGTGCACTTGTGGAGCCAGCGCAAGGTGCATGGCAGGGCCCACTCCACTACTGGGTAATGGTAGTTGAATATGCTGGATAGGTGGATGCAGACAAGGCTCAGTGTGTCCCCCCTAAATGTTAGTTACGGAGAAGGTGTACATTGTCATGAGGACCCAAGAGTTAACCGGAGAACAGTTATGGTGCAGTGTTACACAGTGTAAGTTAATCTCTAACAGCAGAGGCCTGCCTTAAATTCAAGTATTCCCCCATGGTGGCCTTGGCCTTGTCCCAGGGCATTTATGAAAAAGGTACAAGAATAAAGGTACCCCATGTGTAGAGTAGAGTGATCCTGTTACAGGTGATTAGCATAGCCCAGAAGAAATCACCCTGGAGTAGGCCTCTCATGTAACCCTTGCTTGGCGCCCAACAAGGAGGGAAACATTGAGAACGTGACAACCACCCTGTCACCTTTGATGTGGTACAGTGCGATTTCAGCCCATTCAAATGAATGGTCTGAAAACGCACTGCACTCAAATCCCACATGAACGCGAGAGCGTTCCTGTGTGATTCCTGGTATGAACTGGCCCTAAGAGAAAGCTAAAGTAAGGATTCTGCGACTGAGATAGCGGCCTCTAGTGGCTAACCTATGAATCTCTATATTAAATACAGTAGCAAAAGCATACAAGAGCAAGCTTAAAAAATATGAAATTAAAAAAAAAAAAAGATTTTCAAACACTGTAATAATAGTTCAAAATATGCATTTACTGAAAATGCACTGTACTTTGCCAACATTGAGCGAGAGGAAATTCATTGTCAGATGCAGTGACCATTTAATGATTGTCTGCTCCAATTAAATAGGTTTAACTAAGCTGAGAAACAATGTTGTTGATTAAAGAGATATTTAATCAATTCATGTAGATTTACCGTCATTTGCAAGTTAATATGTCTTGAATTTGGCAATTCCAAACTTGCAAAACATATTCCAAAGGTCAAGCATATTTCTTTACACCAAAAATTATTGTTAGTTGCCGTTAGTTTATTTTATGTAGATTGTCATACAGCGCCTATTGTGATTATCTGAATGTTACCAATTATATAGTTCGTCATAGAGCAGGTTTTGTCCTCTGATCATATTACAATTTTACTCCAAGCATATTGTCCTGACTGTACTGTGACTCAGCATTTGAGTGACACGACATTGTATCCTGATTCCCCATGGATGATCAAATGATGTGGAGAGTAAACATATCAATTATGTGTTTTGGTTAAGAAAATGCCATTGCATGCTACGTTCTTCCTTTCCTATTGCTTAAAGGAAATTCATAGTATTTTTCTAGCCTTCACACAATGTGCACTGTGCTCCTTGATGGGTGTTAAAGCCACTTACGTTAAGTGCAGTTTTTTTTAAACTTGTTGTATTGCCATCTATTTTTTTTCATAGCAGGAGCCAATGTACTTTATCTTGTATTTGCATTTAGTGTATTGCAAAACGCTGTACCATACTATAGCGCATGTCTTAATTCTGCCCAGCAAGCACCAGTAAAGCATGTTGAAAGAGGTTGAATGACCGAGCCACGATGACGTTACTCCTGCGCATACTCACAGGAATGTGTGTCCTATGCCTACATACTTTTACTAATAGGTGTCCCTCGTTCCCATTTAAAAAAGTTGGGAGGTATGTGTATGTAGATAATACTACTACAGTATATAACAGCACACAGCAACCACATTGTTTAGTAGTGGAATTAGATTGTTTGGGCCAGCTACAGTTAATTGAAACCTGGAATTTTACTTTAAAGTGTATCTAAAGTCATCCCTTTTTTCTTAGTTTTGAACAGGAAACACTATTGCATACCTCCCAACATTTTGAGATGAGAATGAGGGACACCTACTAGCAAACGTATGTAGGCAATTGGAAAGAAAGATTTTGCACTGGGAAACACTTTTTGAAAGATAAAAAGTGCATTTTATATACAATTATATGGATCAGACCAAAATGAGGGACAAATGAGGAGGAAAGAGGGACAGAGGGACAGAGGGACATTGCTCCAAATCAGGGAAAGTCCTTCGAAATCAGGGACAGTTGGGAGGTATGCTATTGCAGTGACAACTATCCAAGTGAGGATCTACCTCACTTTGCAGAGTTTACTTCTCACTTCCTGTTCCTGGGGGGAAGTGAATGGAAAGCTCCCCAATGGGGCAACAAAAAATTTGTCAGGAGATTAAGTTCTTTGAGCTTTAGAAACTTTTTAAAGAGGAACTGCAGTCTGCTCACATCATTTTTAATTAAAACATTTTTGCCATTCGGGAGCTTCCCTCTTTGCATATTATTTTATTTATTTATTTATTTATTTATTATTTTATATTATTATCACTTTGCATATTATTTTATATATACTGTGATTCTGTACTTGCCAAATATGCTGCAGAAATCTCCCTCCACTGAGTCTGGCTCCAACCATTTTAACTGTGGGCAGCTGAAGCTGCTGTCTGTTCACTTCCTGGATTTACACAGACACACACAGGCACACCACCAGCTCTCACACACAGGCACACCACCAGCTCTCACACACAGGCACACCACCAGCTCTCACTGTATGACTCATCCCTCCCTTCCTGGCAAACTCTCACAAGAGTGAGAGAGAGAGCTGTGCATGATGTCATAAGCCTAGGCTAATGACCAGGTAGGAAACAGGAAGTGGGCTGTAAAAGGTATTTACTGGCAGAAAAAAAAATGTTTTACTATCCAAAGTTAAAACAACAAGGGCAGAAGATTTAATAGATGGAAAGTTAAAAAATTGACTGAAGTTCCCCTTTAAATACACAATAGTTGCTAATTGACTTCCTGAGGCCAAAGCAGCAACAAAGAACCTTGTTTTTCCAAAGTATTTGGTAAAACAATACAATCTACCACAGACATATCACTTTTTCTTTTCAATTTGTATAACTAGATATTATACTTTATATTTTCTTTGGCATATATGTGCATGTAAATGAATGGCTTTTCCACCTTTCATTAAAACATGCTAAACTTGATTTGTAGAAAAAAATAGGATTTATTGTATAAACAGTAGCTATTGTTTCTATCTATATACTGTATATACTGTATATATATATATATATATATATATATATATATATATATATATATATATATATATATATATATATATAAAATATGTGTGATAGAAATATGATGTGCTGCATGATTTATTGTCCACTTTTTGGATAAAATGAACTTATGGAAGGAACTGTTGGCTTCCCTCTGACTTGTAGCTGGCAGTCCCATCCTGTGTCTGGCTGCAGTAGCTTCCTATTCAGCCAAGTACACTGTCACTAGGTGTGTCCCGGCAGCATCTAAATATAGTATAAAGGACTAGTTCGCTTGTATTAAAAACCACACTTCTCTACCCTCTCTTGCCCCCCAATTCTAAACTAATCTGGAATCACTCACATCTACCACCTAGCTAATCTGGAAGCCCACCACCCAGCCAGATAGCCATGGCCTCCTCCAGTATTTTCCTCCTCTAAGTTGAGTTTTGCTTTTCCAGCACTGGCTATGTCTGCCCAGTGAGCACCTTTGGACTTAATAGCACCGCTAGTCTTGGAAATAGCTTCCTATACAAGTCTATCGGGGTTCTCTGTACAGGCGCTCGTGATGAAGGAAACTTTGGCAAAATTTTAAAAAGGGCAATTGTATATTAGTTTATCTTATGCCGTGTACACACGACCGGACTTTGCGACGGACTAGGTCCGACTGTCTTCCCGAGGGACTTTCGGCGGAGTTCTGACCGACTTTCCAAATGAATGGACTTGGCCACACACAATCACACCAAAGTCCGACGGATTCGAACGTGATGATGTACGACCGGACTAGAATAAGGAAGTTCATAGCCAGTAGCCAATAGCTGACCTTACGTTGTTTTTTGTCCGTCCGACTAGCATATACACGAATGGATTTCTCGATAGGAACTCCTCCACAACCTTCACCCAGTCCCCACTGCCCTTACCTCCATAGATGATTAGCTTTCACTGCCCACGCAGCCGGTGCAGGGGTCCAGGCGTTTGGAAACTGCAGTCTTCTTTCCTTACGGATGCCTGGACAGATCAGAGTGATTCTGATTGGTCAAAGTGGTCATGTGCTAGCATGTGACCACTCAGAATCACTTTAATCCGTGCCAAAAGAAGAGCAAGATTTCCTAGACTTCTGCCCCAGCTACGTGGGCAGTGAAAGCTACTCATCCACAGAGGTGAGTACAGCAGGGACCAGGGGAGTTCAGGAGGGTGTATGGTGTTAGTTCACCAAACTTTTAACAAACCAATTTATGAAAATGATGCAGTTTGGGGATACTGGTCTTTTAAAGCTGAACTCTGGACCAATAAAAATCTAACCCTTTCAGTCCCCCTCTGTATTGCAAGAGTTAAATGCTTGCTTAGTCTAGGGGGATATAAGGTTAAAAACATCCCCTATTCCGTGCTCCTGCAGGAGTCCTCCTCCTTGTAAAACCAGTTCCAGCTCTCTGCCATGGTGGAAGACTGGACTTGTAGTTCCCTCATTCACAGATTACTGTGAATGATTGAATGACATGGCTGTGTGGATGAAGCACCACACAACCACGCTGTTTTTAACCCCTTCAGATCCACGATATAGCCGAATGATGGCTACAGCGCGGACCTACTTTGCTGGGAGGCCTTCAATAAACATCCTCCCCTTTTCACGCGCCCCCTGAAGGGCGCACAACGCGAGCTGTGATCACAGAGTCATTGAGATGTGATCACAGATTGGAGTAAGGGGTCGATCACGGCCCCTTACCATGTGATCAGCTGTCAGCCAATGACAGCTGATCACGTGATGTAAACAGAAGATCAGCAATCAGTTTTTTTTTCTCCTCACGCTGTCAGCGTGAGGAGAAAAAAATAAGCCGATCACCGGCTTCTGTGCAAGGGACATCGGTCCCGAAGAGGAAAAGGCGAAGCTGCCTTATCTGTGCCCACCAGTACCGCCTGCCAGTAAACACATTGCCAGAAATCAGTGCTCCCAGTGCATTAGTGCCAGAAATCAGTGCCACCTATCAATGCCCACAAGTGCCACCTATCAATGCCCACCAGTGGTGCCAATCAGTGCCTCATCAGTGCCACCTAGCAGTGCTGCCTATCAGTGTCACCTACCAGTGCCAATCAGTGCCCATCACTGCCACCCATCAGTGCCCATCACTGCCACCTATCAGTGCCCATCAGTGCCACCTATAAGTGCCACCTATTAGTGCCCTTCAGTGCCACCTATCAATGCCCTTCAGTGCCACCCATCAGTGCCACCCATCAGTGCCCACCAGTGCCACCTCATCAGTGCCCACCAGTGCCACCTCATCAGTGCCGCCTATTAGTGCCCCTCAGTGCCGCCTTATCAGTGCCCATCAATGCAGCCTATCAGTGCCCATCAGTGCAGCCTACCAGTGCCCATCAATGTAGCCTCATCAGCGTACATCAATGAAGGAGAAAAATTACCTGTTTGCAAAATGTATTAACAAAATAAAATGGTTCTGTATTTTTTTTAAATAAATTCTGTCTTTATTTTTTATTTTTTTAACAAAAAATAAAAAACCCAGAGGTGATCAAATACCACCAAAAGAAAGCTCTATTTGTGGGGAAATAATGATAAAAAGGTAATTTGGGTACAGTGTTGTATGACCGCGCAATTGTCATTCAAAATGTGACAGCGCTAAAAGCTGAAAATTGGTCCGGGCAGGAGGGGGGTTTAGGTGCCCAGTAAGCAAGTGGTTAAAAAGTGGGGAGAGGAACCCCAACCGGCTGCCCTGTGAACACCCACAAAGATCTTGCCAAACACCTCATTAAGGCCAGTCTGGTGCTCCCAGCATTTATATATATCCAGGCCAATGAGGAGGGAGAATCCCAGGACAGCCGAGGCTATCCTTCTAATCTCTGGATCAGAGGGAGATCAGGTAGGGATTTGGGAGTGGGGGGGGGCATAGAATGTATGAAGGTAATAAAACATTAAGCCTTTAGAACTACTTTAAAGCTTATAGGAGGTTTTTGGGAATGGGTTTACATATACCAGCCCAACAACACTCATCACCTTGTGCGGATAGAAGTCAACCTTTGTTCCCAAGTGATTGTTCCTGTCTTTCCACTTAACTATATTAAATTGCTGCACCAAGTTGCCTGATTTATGGCAGAGTATTATTCAGCTACACGGTGTTCTTAACACATGTGACCTTTGTGCCACAATGTACTTTAGAAAATATCTCAATGTGGTGCTCAACCAGGAACTGAACTGATGCCAGGAAAAGGAAAACATAAAAAAAAAACCTGGAGAGGACTTATTTTGTTTTCTGTCAATACCAATATGGTTATGTAAACTACAAACATGTTCTTCCAACCAGTTTTCACTGCATCCATTTCACATGACATGTAAGCGTGACCAGCTCTCAATGGAGCCAGTTCACACATGTCCGGGGCGGCCGCAACGTGCTTTCAGGCAAAAATTCAGACCTGAATCGCACTTGAACTAGTGAACAGAAGTGCACCGGACCCCAGGCTGGAAATCGTGGCCGCACATATGTGAACCTGACCTTAGACAAGGAGTGATGCATTTGCTCAGATTATACATAGTTTTGAGCCCTTCAATGAAACATGGGAGAAAGAAAACTTGTGCAAACTGGTAACATTAAAGTAAAACTAAGGGCAAAACTTTTTTTTTCATTTTGGATAGATTAAAGGTGGCCACAGATGGATCGAAATCTGAACAGTTCAGCAGGGAGCAGCCTACTGTGCCTTGAAAAAGTATTCATACCCCTTGAAATTTTCCAAATTTTGTCATTTTTGTCATTATTTTATTGGGATTTTAAGTGGTAGACCAACACAAAGTGGCACATAACTGCGAAGTGGAAGGAAAATGATAAATGGTTTTCCAATTTTTTTTACAAATAAATATCTGAAAAGTGTGGTGTGCATTTGTATTCAGCCCCCCTGAGTCAGTCAATACTTTTTAGAACCACCTTTCACTGAAATTACAGCTGCAAGTCTTTTTGGGTATGTCTCTACCAGCTTTGTACATCTAGAGAGTGACATTCTTGCCCATTCTGCTTTGAAAAATAGCTCACGCTCTGTATGTGCATTTGCACTCAGCCCCCTTTACTCTGATACCCCTAACTAAAATCTAGTGGAACCAATTGCCTTCAGAAGTCACCTAATTAGTAAATAGAGTCCACCTGTGTGCAATTTAATCTCAGTATAAATGTAACTGTTCTGTGAAGCCCTTAGTGGTTTGTTAGAGAACCTTAGTGAACAAACATCATGAAGGCCAAGGAACACACCAGACAGGTCAGGGATAAAGTTGTGGAGAAGTTTAAAGCAGGGTTAGGTTATAAAAAAATATCCCAAGCTTTGAACATCTCAAGGAGCACTGTTCAATCCATCATCTGAAAAAGGAAAGAGTATGTTACAACTGTAAACCTACCAAGACAAGGCCGTCCACCTAAACTGACAGGTCGGGCAAGGAGAGCTTTTATCAGAGAAGCAGCCAAGAGGCCCATGGGAACTCTGGAGGAGCTGTAGAGATCCACAGCTCAGGTGGGAGAATCTGTCCACAGGACAACTATTAGTCGTGCACTCCACAAATCTGGCATTTATGGAAGAGTGGCAAGAAGAAAGCCATTGTTGAAAGAAAGCCATAAGAAGTCCCATTTGCAGTTTGCGAGAAGCCATGTGGGGGATAAAGCAAATGTGTGGAAGAAGGTGCTCTGGTCAGATGAGACCAAAATTTAACTTGTTGTCCTAAAAGCAAAACGCTATGTGTGGCAGAAAACGAACACTGCACACCACCCTGAACACACCACCTCCACCGTAAAACACGATGTCAGCATCATGTTGTAGGGATGCTTTTTTTCAGCAGAGACAGGGAAGCTGGTCAGAGTTGATGGGGAGATGGATGGAGCCAAATACAGGGCAATTTTAGAAGAAAACCTGTTAGAGTCTGCAAAAGACTTGAGACTGGGGCAAAGGTTCACCTTCCAGCAGGACAATGACCCTAAAACATACAACCAGAGCTACAATGGAATGGTTTAGATCAAAGCATATTCATGTGTTAGAATGGCTCAGTCAAAGTCCAGACCTAAATCCAATTGGGAATCTGTGGCAAGACTTGAAAATTGCTGTTCACAGATGCCCTCTATCCAATCTGACAGAGCTTGAGCTATTTTGCAAAGAAGAATGGGCAAAAATGTCACTCTCTAGATGTGCAAAGCTGGTAGAGACATCCCCAAAAAGACTTGCAGCTGTAATTGCAGCGAAAGGTGGTTCTACAAAGTATTGACTCAGGGGGGCTGAATACAAATGCACACCACACTTTTCACATATTTATTTGTAAAAAATGTTGAAAACCATTTATCATTTTCCTTCCTCTTCACAATTATGTGCCACATTGTGTTGGTCGATCACATAGAAGCCCAATAAAATACATTTACGGTTTTGGTTGTAACTTGACAAAATATGGAAAATTTCAAGGGGTATGAATACTTTTTCAAGGCACTGCAACTTTGATCCATCAATGAACACTCCAGCTTCATGGAAGTCAATCTGATGAATTTCTTATGTCGAATGGGAATGTTGAAAATGTTTCCTTTGATCAGCGACTGCAGCCAATCACTTACAGTGCTGATCCGTGTATTCTAAAAGCAGAGGTGTCCTTCCTGCCAGATTACAATAGCCCAGCAGAGAGGATTCCTCTATCCACCTCGCTTGTGTAAGGCTAAGGGAGAATTATAACCCCTCTCATTTCTTTTTCAGTGTCCCCATTGAGGAGATGTGCCTTCACTTCCTGTGCCAAAGCCTAAATCTGAACATTAAGAAAACTAAGATCATGGCAACCGGTCCCATCACTCCTTGGCGAATAGAGGGAGAAGAAATGGAAATAGTGACAGATTTTATCTTCCTAGGCTCCAAGACCAAGGGAGACAGTGACTGTAGCCATGAAATTAAGAGACGCTTGCTCTTTAGGAGTAAAGCAATGGCAAACCTAGACAATATTATAAAAAGCAGAGACATCACCCTTCCGATAAAGTGCCATATAGTCAAAGCTATGGTATTCCCATTAGTAACCTATGGCTGTGAAAGTTGGACCATGAGGAAGGTTGAATGCTGAAGAATTAAAGAGGAGGGCCCACCAAAAAAAAATAAATTAAAAGTCAGCAGCTACAAATAATGCAGCTGCTGCCTTTTAATAATCGGACACTTACCTGTCCCAGGGTCCAGCGATGCGAGGGAACGAGGCCCCCGCTCATTCCCTGCTCCGCTCGCGGCGCCGGCATTCTTAATGTGGGCACACGGCTGTGGCTTCACAGCCGGGCACCCACTGCGCATGCGCGAGCGGCGCCGTGCGCTGTGATTCGACGCTCACTCATCTGGGACAAGCGACAGGTCCCAGATGACTGTGCGGCGCCTAGGGGAAGTGACGTCAGTTGCTGGGCACTGAAGGTGGCAGACTACGAGGGACCCCCTAGCAACAGGCATTTAGAGGTGAGTAAAAACATATTTTTTTTCCAATTATTTATTTTTTATTTTTTTTAAGATTTTTAAGACTATTTTTTTTTTTTGGTGGCAACACCACTTTAATGTCTTTGAACTATGGTGTTGGAGAAGACTCTTGAAAATGTCTTGGTCGGCAAGAAGATCAAACTGGTCAATCTTGAAAGAAATCAACCCTGAATATTCAAGGACAGATCCTGAAGCTGAAACTTGAATACTTTGGCCACCTAATGCGAAGAGAGGACTCATTGGAAAAGACCCTGATGCTGGGAAACATGGAAGGGAAAAGGAGAAGAGGACGACAGAAAACAAGATGGATAGATACCATGATAGAAAAAAAGGAACATGAAATTAAGCAAGCTCTGGGAGGCAATGGAGGACAGAAAAGCCTGGCGCGCTATGGTCCATGAAGTCAAGAAGAGTCGGACACGACTAAACGACTGAACAACAGCAATAAATTAGAAATATTCTGAACTTCCCTTTGAAATAGAAGGATCCCCTAATAACTTTTTGTATTTTTTTGCAACACTGGGCTTTCCATCCTAGCACACCTAGATCTGTGCACATCACTCATTGAGCTATGGGTGACAAGTTGACAACCATGACAAAAATACAGTGGAGGAGGGAGTCTTGTCACTTATGCCGCCTACACACGACCGGACTTTCCGGCAGACTAGGTCCGACGGTCTTCCCGACGGACTTTTGGCGGAGTTCCGACAAACTTTCCGAGTGAACAGACTTGGCCTAAGACTAAGTCCGTTCGTTTTGAACGCGATGACGTAAACGGGACTAAAAAAGGAAGTTCAATAGCCAGTAGCCAATAGCTTCCTTTGCGTCGTATTTGGTCCGTCGGACCAGCACACAGACGAACGGTTTTCCCGATTTGAGTCCGTCGGAATTGAGTCTGTCCGATAGATTTGAAACATGTTCTATTTCTAGGTCCGTCTAGCCCACACACGATCGGATTGTCCGACGGAATTAATTACGGACCTAGTCTGCTGGAAAGTTTGGCCGTGTGTACGCGGCATTAGAACTGGAAGTGTACGGTATTTTTTAAAGGATTACCTGGTGAAAATAGAGGAAAAAAAAAAAAGGAAACCAATGAAGCCACCATAACTACAATATATTCACATTTTGTTTTAGGGTTTAGATACACTTTAATGCATGGGCATATTTTTTAACAGGATGACTTCTGTAAAGGACGTGATCACCAGAGTAAATCCCTAATTTTCTGAAGCCCTGTATTGCCATCATTAACAGCATACCATTCTTTTCCTCTAATTAATTTTGCTTTACTTACATTGAGGCGAAGACTTCACAAGATGCAGAAGTAGGTTCAGTAAATCATTCCTGTTAGCAATAAATCATCACGTATTAAAACACACGGAATATTAGTCATTGGTTTCTAATGGAATTCCATATAAGAGAAAATGTATACAATTTCACCACAAAGACGTCATCTGCCCTTGCTGATCTTTACTTCACACAATGTACACAAGTCATTCCTCTTGACCTATAACTTTGTGTGTTTTTCAAAATGAAGAAAATATACCTTTCTGGCAGAACACAAAATTATAGTTTGTTCTATGGGGGGATGGATTGGCAGAACCTTTAGATGGAATCTCACCCATTTTTAGAATTTATGCCATGAATTAGCCCAGTCACTAGTTTGTCATTCATTTATTTGAAAACTGATTTTACAGCTGTTGTCAGTTTAAAGAATTAGTACACTTTTAAATTAAATAAATTGTAAAGGTATTTAAAAAAATAACAAACATCTCTATACTTACAGTGCCTTGCAAAAGTATTCACCCCCTTTGCTTTTTACCTATTTTGTTACATTACAGCCTTTAGTTCAATGTTTTTTTAATCTCAATTATATGTGATGGATCAGAACACAATAGTCTAAAGCCCCATACACACGGTCGGACTTTTTCATCAATTTGGTCCGATCGGACAAGGTTGTTGAAAAATCAGACCGTGTGTATGCACCATCGGACAGTGTTCGTCGGTTTGTCCGTCGGACAAAGTCTTATCTCCTGCTGGAAAGATTTGCCGTCAACCCGGTCCGATCACACCAAATCCGAGCGTGTGTACGCTTGTCCGACGGACAAAGTGCTACGCATGCTCAGAAGAAATTCTGTGACGGAAGCGCTCGGTCAGGTAAAACTACCTTTCCTAATCGACACAGCACATTCGTCACGCTGCAATGTTAAAATGTCTTTAATGCAGCGCATTCTCTTTTTCTTTACAATGCAACAAGAATGACATCTTTTAGCTGCTCCTATTCACCCGCACTTCTCACAAACTTACTTCTTTATTACTTTGCAGCATTTATACACTACATGTTTATTTTTACTCTGAACGGAAAAGAATCTTTGTTATTTTTTTACCATGATTTGTCTTTTTTTTTTTTTTTTTGGGGGGAATACATATTTGAATGTTTTTTTTTTTTTTTTTTTTTTGGAGGGGGGTTGTGTGTCTCAAATTACCAAAAACACATTATTTACATTTGTATTTCTTGCTTAAATTTACTAGGAGGTTGTTTGTTGTTGTTGCCCCTTGTTAATTCTACTTTAGGATTAGTGAAATGTACCTGCCTACTCAAAGAAAAACTGTCATTGTAGCAAAGTAAAACACAATAGTCAATGATTATTTCAAATCAAAAAAACCTTTATTTAGGTCACACCAACAAACCAAAGAGGAACGCAGCCATGGTGAAACTTGGGGAATTTGCAAAGTCTTGGCCCCCCACGGCAACCATCATTGTCCAAGCGTAGAAAATTGGGGGCCTGAGGAGTACGTATATTAAGGGGAGTGCAATCTGGTCGTGAAGTCCAAAGTATCCGGAACTGCAGCAGATGCCATCTAGGTCCCCAGGCTCTGGTACTACAAGAGGCTCCATCTTCTCTCACACCAGACTGATTGCAGGTCGTCACTCTCAGGTCTTCCTTCCACGCTTCCTTCCACGCTGTGGCTGTCGTGCTGGTGGGGTGGCAGAAGGAGGAGGAGGAGGAGGCGGAGCATGGTAGCTATGGCAAACATGTGTGACTGGGGTCATCTCCCCAGCCCTACCCTTATTTAGGACATGGAGGATGAGCCCCTCACACATGTTGCGTTGCCCCACCTCCATACCCATCATTTTTGTGACAACCACCGAGCCAAAGGTCTCCTCGTCGGCGGGTGTGGCATGTAGGGAGTCTGAAGCCTCTCTGATCATCCGGAGCGCTGACTGTGCCGCATAACCCCCCCTTCTCGCCCTTTTGTACGGAGGGCGGAGGGGAGGGGTTTGGGTGTCAGTCAGGCTCCGAGGCCTAGCCCCCTCTTGGCTGCCACTACCCAGCTGGTGGCTGCCACTAACCCCTGCCTCCTCCTGACTGCCACCTTCCACAGCCACCTCCTGGCTGAGGTCTTCCTGTGTATGAAAAAGGGACATAGTTTCAGTTATTTGTTCATCAAACACACACAATTCTCATCTAGTGACTGGTGCAAAATGTTTACAAATAGAAAACCATACAATTCTCAGCCCTGCAGTTTAGATTCTGGCCCCAAATGTCTCCCACACCACTGTCTGTTGATATGTCAAACACGTTAGGAACTAAGCAATTGGCGATCCTGAATTAAGTGAACATCATTCATTATTCCCATAAATGGTAACAAAACTACTATACCTGGAACAAGCTGGGCTCCTCCACCTCTTCCAGACTGGAAGGCCCAGGTTGCTCCTCGGAAGCCTCATCAGGGGTGGGCTGCGCGCAAGGAAGCGTGGAAGGAGGAGTTGAGGTTGGCTCCGTGACATCAGCCTGGTCCTTCAGAAAATGGAGGCTCTGATAGTACCAGAGCTTGGGGACATAGACCTCATCTGCTGAAGTTGCAGTTTCCTCAGACTTCACGACCTTCTTCCGCTCCCTGATATACGCACTCCTCAGGCTGCCAATTTTCTTTCTAATATCATCAACAGTTGCCGTGGGGAACCTTGGCTTGACAAATTCCACAAGTTCCTCCAGGGCTGCGTGCCTCTTTGGTTTGTTGGTGTAATGTGGGTGTATACCCTGCCACAATATGGGAAAATCCCTGTATTTGGCAATGAAGAGGGGGAGAAAACTCATGTCGTTGAATCCCTTCATATCAATCTCTGCAAGACACAACAACACACCAAACCCTATAAATTATGTCAGGCTAAACTCTCCTAATCTTCTCCATAAAGAAGCCTCAAGTTCAAATCAGTCTAGGCTAGTTATGTACCAACGTTAAATTGTACCTTCGTTTGTAGCGATCGTCTCGTGTGAGTTTTCTCTCCCCTCGTCTCCCAGATCGTGGCTACGACACAGGCGTGTGACGTTTTATATACACTGCGCATGCTTCAAACTCCGCCCGCCCCTGACGATCTTTCTCGTCTATTCCCCACCCCTTCTCTTTACGGCGTAGTGGGGAGAGCACATGGCGGGGACACAGCAGGTGCGCCACAAATATCCCACCAACGAGGAGGAGGACGAGGAAAGTCCGGAGGCAGAAACGTCCCGATCCCGGAGCCTGAAATTCAAGGCCTCCAATATGTCATTTGGAGAAATGTTGGAGATGGTGGACATATTAAAGAGGAGCGACTATGATGGGAAGTATGGGCCTTACCTCAACCCCAATGTCCGCAAGGCCAAGATCATGTCTAAAGTTGTGAGGAGGCTGTACAATCAGTTTGGGGTACAACGATCCAAGGAACAACTGAGGAAACGCTGGTCAGACCTGAAACTGAGGGAGGCCGATCAGTACAGAAAGATCAAGAGAATTCTTCAAAAAAGTAAGTAGTTGTGTTTTGTGTTTGATTTCTTGCTTGCATACTGCTCCATTGTGTTGTGATTTTTACCAAGTTGTACATTCCAAAATGGCCACTTTCAGGTTCGTCTGTGCATTCGATCGTACTCAGCCTCGATCTTTCTGCCACTGTCATGATCGTGTGTGTGCATTCGATCGTACGCAACCTCGATCGTTCGGCCACTTATAATACGATGTTTGGTGTTTTTTTTGGGGAAAGGAAGTTTGTTCTCACTAGAAAGGTCATCAAGAATGTAAAGCCAATTTATTCAATGTAAAGGAGAGGTCACTCAGTAGCTGTTTACCCATCTGGACTCTAGAGCACTAGTGCTGGGACACCCAAACCCCCTTTTTATTATGCTTTTCCACACATGTGCTCCAGTGGATACTAGAGGGGGGTCTCCATCACACAAACTTCTACCAAAAAGCTAGTCAGTTTAGCACCTTTACAAAGTGACTACATTCATGTAGTTGACATTTGTAACTGGCCAAACTAAAATAGTGTCCGTCACTTTCAAGCAATGTTTGTCATTTCCTATTTCTGCCCTCAATAGCTTGTGTTGCTAAATCTTCCTTTTGGACATTCTCATAGGGGAGCGAAAACTTGGGCCGTCTGAGGAAACCCCCAAACCAACACCTCCCAAAAAAGGGGAAAGAGCAGAAGCAGAGGAGGAGGAGGAGGAGGAAGGAGAGATCATCGAACTTGGAGAAATTGTCACCACAACAGGTGAGTGTGGGAGAACACAGCTACTGGTAAGCTAATCCATGTATGGCTGCCTCATTTCCAACACCCCATTTTTGTTTGTTTGTGGTTTTTAGGTGACGTGGATGTTGTGGAAGAAAAATCGCACTTTACCACAGAGAGTGCCCACGTACTCATCGGAGAGATAATGGTCTGCAATCGAGATCTAGATTACATAAAGCAAAACATCAATGATGTTCAACAAAAATTGAAGAACATCATTGATGTTTTAGGAAAAATATGAAAACGCACCAAGTAATTAACACACATTTGTGCCAGCTTCTGAACACATTTGCAACTTAAAAACTGTGTGAAATTTGGAACATGCACACATTGTGTCCACATGTGCTAGCTCCCACCATGGTGGATGAATGGTAACGTTTTTTTGGGGGTGCAAACACTTTACGAACTACGAAAGTGGTTGTGGTGAAGGGGTTGCACCCCCAAAAAACGTCCATTCATCCCCATGATGGAAAATGGCACTTTTGAATCTTCTAGGCATGTGTTTTCCCATCTAATGACCATTTTCAGACCCAAATTGTGTGCATGTTCCAAATTTCCACTTTTCGGGGGTGACCCCCCCATGTGATGAAGGCAAGATCAAACACACTTTGAACATATAGTCATGTCTGATCTTGTCTTCACTTTACAAAGTTGAACTTTCCAAGTTCCTAGGTTCTGTTTTGCTCCATGCCTGGTTTTACCAATTGCGGAATGTTTGTAAACAATGTTGTAAATAACCAAGATGTTGTCAGTTTTGGCGTGAAGATTGTAAACGCACTTGTGAATGTTTTCCTAGTAAACTTTTATTTTTCTAAATGTGTGGCTTCCTTATTTAAAAAACACAATGCATTATGTATGTAAAATGAAAAGGATATGGGGGGCAATGGGTGTTATTTACTAAAGGCAAATCCACTTTGCACTCCAATTTTCTTTCCCTGGGAACTTTTTCAATGCACTTGTAGAGCATAGCGGATTTGACTTATGTAAATGACACCCACAGTGCTTTGTACGAAAACACGGAGCACAGCATTTTGGAGAATACACACATGTCAGACCTGGTGATGAAAAGGAGTATTTTGGGTGTCAGTTATGCAGTACAAACCTTCTCTAGACCAAAGATTAGGTAGCAAACACACAACATGAGAATAATCTTTTTGGGAAGAAGAGACTGTTACCTCCTTTTGCCCAGAAAGTGCATTCCCACTGTCGAAGGCAAAGGGAAAAAATGTCAAAGTAAAATAAGCTAAAAAGAAGACTGAAATGACAAGAAATCATAGGTTGGTTAAAATATCAGATTTATTAAAAAATGCCTCTCACACATCGTCAGGCAGAGCAATGGCCCCCCTACCCACAAAGTACTCCATATATTGGTCCCGGACCACACGGGCATTTAGAGGGGGCAAGCCTGGACGTGCCACTCGAAGGGCTGTGAGTTCCGCATTTGGAGGGCCCTCCACATCTGGGCCAACGGGCACCACATAGTTCCTGTTATGTCTTTTGAGGAAGTTGTGCAATATGCAACAGGCAAGAACTATGTGGTTCAGTTTGTATTCCGCCAAGTTAAATGCCGTCAGGAACAGGCGGAAGCGGCTGGCCAGGATGCCAAAAGTGTTCTCCACAACTCTTCTGGCTCTGGACAGCCTGTAGTTGAAGACCCTCTGGTCCGGGGTGAGGGTCCTCATCGGGAACGGCCTCATCACATGGGGAGTCAACGCAAACGCTTCATCTGCGACAAAGACGAAGGGGAGTCCTTCGGCATTCTCCTCTGGAGGTGGCAAGCACAGACTGCCACTTTGGAGACGCCAGTAGAACTCCGTGTGCGTAATGGCCCCACCATCCGATATCCGGCCGTTCATCCCCACGTCCACATACATAAACTCGTATGTTGCCGACACCACCGCCAACATCACTACACTATTAAACCCTTTATAATTATAATAGTAGGACCCCGAGTTGGGCGGTGGGACGATGCGGACGTGTTTCCCATCAATTGCCCCTCCGCAGTTAGGAAAGTCCCAACGGCTGGCAAAGTGGGAGGCCACAGTCTGCCATTCCTGTGGCGTGGAAGGGAACTGTGGAGTGAAACAAGAAAAAAAAATTAGTCACTTTGCACCTAAACATTGCAAGCAGATTAGACAATCAACATCTTGGAACAAGAGCATTGTATAAAATTGGAGGCTGGAAAGTATTTGCACAGAAAAGTAGAGGCTCCCCTTCACAGATTACTCACCCCCCCATCAATCCCCCCACTTCTGATGGGACATTGGCAATAACTAGGGTTTTGGGGGGGGGGGGTGGTGGACAGCTAACCCTCTGCACTTCATTGATTGGCAAATGGCTCAATAATGTGGGCTAGTTTGGCCAGACCCTCTGTACTTAACACTATTGGCAGGCCACAGGAAAGATCAAATAACATTTCAAACCCCCCCCCCCCCCCCCCAAAAAAAGGCAGGCACAGTGTGACATTATTAAATTACCAAGCAAGCTAATAGGAGGGAAAGAAGACAAAAAAATAGGAAATGGAATGTATGGAGGCAGCCCCTTGCACTACATGCTTTGCTGAATTCATCCCTAAAGATGCGCACTATAAAGAGGTAGGTATATAGTGTGTATGGACCTTGGGAAAGCCAGCAGATAAAGGATTGGTACCATCTGACAGAGCAGTTGGGGGAGGGGGTTCCTAATGAGTTTGCCCCCCCCCCCCCCCCCCCCCACAAAAAAAAAAAGGGGGCTCTACATGAAGTAAACCACACAGCAAACATTTGTGCATATTTTAGGGGGTGTTTTGGGGCAAACAATACTATGCAGCAGACAAAAGACATTGCTTAAGTGACTAGGCCATAGGTGTCTATTGGGGCAGAAGAGCATGCTGGGGAGGTAAGTGAAGGGAAAAATGCATGAAGGAGAAAAGGGGCACAGCATATTAGAACATATTGCAATCATGGTAATTAGGGAAGGAGGTCAAAAATACAAGTCATTAGCAAACAGAGCATACATAGAAGGGAATAGTAAAGTAGAAATGTTACCTTAATATAGTCCTCCTGCAGGACCTGAATGATGGCAGAACAGGTCTCTGGAATAATGATTCCCAGGGCCTGGGGAGAGATACCTGAAGAGAACTTCAAATCCTGAAGACTTCTCCCTGTCGCCAAGTACCTCAACGTGGCAACAAGCCTCTGCTCCGGAGTAATGGCTTGTCTCATGCAGGTATCCTGCCGGCTGATAAAGGGGGTCAGCAAAGCCAAAAGACGGTGAAAATCGGGGTCCGTCATCCTGAGAAAGTTCCTGAAATCATCAGGATTATTCTCCCGGATCTCACGAAGCAAAGGCATGTGCGAGAACTGGTCACGCTGAAGCAACCAATTCTTGGTCCACATACTCCTCGTCACTCTGTTCATGGACGGGTCTTGGCTCAAAGCTAAAAGCCCGACACCAATTCCGCGTACAGCACGAACTCGGCGACGAGTGCGCACGGGAAACATCGCTCAGAAGGTCACAAAAGGTCGGCTGGTCAGAACGGACAAACAGAAAGCACCGATAAACAGCAAGGCCTGAAAGAACGAAGTGAATACCAGCAACGAGCAGACAATAAGCAGTGCAAATCAAAGCGTCCTATATCAAGATATAGGCCGCAATGACCAACAAATGCGAACTGACTACACGCACTAATAAACAGATACGCACGACAAGCACAAACTGAAGAGCAGTAACGATCTGAGTCAGAAAACTGAGAAGCGCGAATCTTAAGTCACCAAACTTCCACTAACTCTCGATAAACACGGGATCAGCAGAAGGAGCCCAACGGGTGCCTGACGTGGTGCTGAACTTCCCTTTTGTAATCTCGTGGACGACGACTTACGTCACGACGTTCTTCCGGACCGGATATTCCGACAACGTAGTCCGACCGTGTGTACGCAACGCCAACATCGGACAAAGTACGTCGGACAAAGTCCGACCGACCTGGTCCGCGGATTGTCCGAGCGTGTGTATGGGGCTTAAGTTGGTGAAGCAAAATTAGAAAAATATTTACATAAAAAGTTTTTCAGAAATAAAAAAATGATAATTGGCATGTGCGTATGTTGTTATGAAGCCCATAAAAAGCTCTGGTGCAACCAATTACCTTCAGAAGTCACATAATTAGTGAATTGATGTCCACCTGTGTGCAATCTAAGTGTCACATGATCTGTCATTACATATACACACCTTTTTGAAAGGCCCCAGAGGCTGCAACACCTAAGTAAGAGGCACCACTAACCAAACACTGCCATGAAGACCAAGGAACTCTCCAAACAAGTAAGGGGCGATGTTGTTGAGATGTACAAGTCAGGGTTGGGTTATAAAAAAATATCCAAATCTTTGATGATCCTGAGGAGCTCCATCAAATCTATCATAACCAAATGGAAAGAACATGGCACAACAGCAAACCTGCCAAGTACGGGTAGGAGGGATACTGATGCCTAAACATTTTTTTTATCAAGGTATGCATTAAGGTAAAATATATTTAGGCTTTAGAACCATGTTAAGCATTTAGCTCTTTTAGGGTCCATGCACATTAGGCAGCAGAAAAAATGGCAGAACTGCTGGCAGAATAAAGAAGCATAAAAAAAACGCTCCTCTGTGGCATATTGTACTTTACATGCATTTGCGTTCATAAGCGTTTTCACCCTAAATACTAGTAAAAAGTACACTTAAAAATGCTTGACGCACCTAAACGCCACATTTAGGCATGCCAAGCACTTTTTCTGACCGAAACCTCCTCTTAAAAGTGTACTTGTTTTTTTTTCCTGCCTTCTGCCTTTAAATTCTCCTCTATAAATATGCCTGTAAGCGCCTAAATGGGCATAGACACATAGACTACCATAGAGTTGCTGAAAGAAAAGTTACTCTGCTTAAATTCAAAAATGACTAATCTGCTGGGGAATGGAGGATTGGGTAAGTTATTTACTCTCCCCTAGACTAAACAAGCAGTTAAAGTGATTGTAAAGGCAGAAGTTTTTTTTATCTTAGACCCCTTTCACACTGGATCGCTTTTCAGGCGTTTTAGCGCTAAAAATCTTGCCTGAAAAGCGCCTCTCATGCCTCCCCAGTGTGAAAGCCGGAGTGGTTTCACACTGGGGCGATACACTTACAGAACGGGAAAAAAAAGTTCTGCAACCAGCATCTTTGGGGAGGTGCGGGGATGGTGACCGCCCCTGCCCGTTGAAATGAATGGGCAGCGCTGCCAAAGCGCCTGCAAAGCGATTTGGCAGCTCCGCAACACGGGTGCTTTTAACCCTTTCTTCGGCCCCTAGCGGGGTTTAAAAGCGCCTCACTAGCAGCCAAAAAGTACTGCTATAACAGCGGTAAAGCGCTGCTAAAACTAGCGGCGCTTTACTGCTAACGCCGCCACCGCCCCAGTGTGAAAGTACCCTAAATGCATTCTTTGCGATTTTTTTTTTTTTTTACCAAGACTATGTATAAGAATACGTATCAGCTTAAACTGAAGAGAACATTTTTTTTTTTATATATTTTTGGGGGATATTTATTATAGCAAAAAGCAAAAAAGAATGTTTTTTTTTCAAAGTTGTCGCTCTTTTTTTGTTTATAGCGCAAAAAATAAAAACCGCAGAGGTGATCAAATACCACCAAAAGAAAGCTATATTTGTGGGGAAGAATTTTGTTTGGGAGCCACGTCACATGACCGCGCAATTGTCAGTTAAAGCGACGCATTGCTGAATCGCAAAAAGTGCTCTGGTCTTTGGCCAGCAAAATGGTCCGGGGCTTAAGTGGTTAACTGAGCCCCATCTCTCTCCAACGAAGTCCACGAGTCCCTCGGCCATCCGGAACTCTCCTTCCTGACTGGCTGAGACACAGCAACGGCGCCCTTGGCTCACTTTAAGGGCTCATGCACACTGCAGCTGAAAGGAGCTCAAAGAAGATGCTCCTACAGGCTTTTTTGAGCTCTTATTTTTTCTGCCTGGAAACTCCCCTCCATGTTAGCCAATGTGTCCATGCACACTATGGCTTTTTCAGGAGTTTTCCGACATATGCTCCTACAGGCAGACAAAAAAAAAAAAACCTCACCAACCTTGCATTTTTGAGAGGAGCTAGTGCCCTAAAGAGCTCTAAAGAGCTCAAAAAAGCTCAAAGAAGCTCAAAAACATATAAAAACAGTTGTTACAGTTGTTTTGTGGTTAAGAAAATACTATATAGGAGGGTTTGTGAAAAAAAAACGCTTATGTCAAAAAAGCTCAAAGGAGCTTGATACAGTAGCTTGATAAAAACGTGTACAAGAGCACAAAAAAGCACAAGCTTCTTCAAACTGAAATAAAAGCTCAATTGCCTGTAAAAGCAGCTTTTTTTTTTAGCTGCATTGTACATGAGCCCTAACCCTTGGAGTGGGACTGCGCAGCCCCACCGCAAGGGAGGATTTTCATATTTCCTGGAGTTGGGCTTTAAAGATCTTGAACATCTGGCTGTGGCTCAGTTTTTGTACTATAGGTAAACTTATCCAAAGTCAGCTGAAAGTTCTTCACCAAATAAGAATGCTTCAGCACATCTCCTTCTAGATTTATGCACATGATTCAGAGGTGATGAGTCAAGAATTGCTGAATCGAAAAACCTGCTGTAAATGGGATGTTTTCATTTTTCTCCAAGACTTCCAAAACAACAATATTGCTGAGCGTGTTCCCGGGGTGTTTGGATGAACGTAAATCACTTGCTGATTCTGTTGTTGGTCACAGAAGTCATGTGTTAGCGTTTAGTTTGTGGTCGAGGCCCATGTGCACCATGGTTTGACCTTCTATACTCATAATATGTCTTCATTCTACGCAGTCTGAGGGTAGTACAACCAGAGCAAAATTATATAGAAATGCGTATCGCAATAAATCACAACGTATGAGGAAATGTGATTGGTTTTGCAGCTGTGTTCTTTATTATGGCGAGGACTAGAAAAAATTTCAAAAATAAAGTAGACCTAAACCTTAAAGCGGTTGTAAACCCAACAACGAGACTTTAACTTCTTTCCTGACTGTTCTATAACCAAAACACAGCTACAGAGCAGTTGTCCAGTTATGGGAGGGCGTCCATGGATGTCGTCCCAGAACCACGACCCCTGTGACCCCCTGGGGTGCGCATTTGGCGCGATCTGTGATCGCCGTAAAGGGCCACTGACAAGCCCTTTACCATGTGATCAGCTGTGTCCAATCACGGCTGATCGCATGTAAACAAACTTGCCAGTTATCGGCAATCCTTTAATTCAAGGGCTGTCGCAGCATGAGGAAAGGAGAGTGGGTAGCTGGAAATTCTGACAGGGCACATTTACACTTTTAATCAGGGCCCTGATGATCAGTGCAACCCCATCAACGCCAATCAGTGCCAATCAGTACAGCATATCAGTGCCACATATCAATGCCCATCAGTGCCAATTATCAGGGCCTTCTCATTAGTGCACATCAGTGCCGTCTCTCAGTTCCCATCCCATATGAGTGCAGCCTCATCAGTGCCTAATCAGTGCCCATCAGTGCTGCCTCATCAATGCCCATTAGTGCTGCCTCATCAGTGCCCGTCAGTGTCTCCTAATCAGTGCCACCTCATCAGTGCCCTTATAATCAGTGCCCATCAGTGCAGCCTCATCAATGCCCATCAGTGCTGTCTCATCAGTGTCTCCTATACAGTGCCACCTCATCAGTGCCCATCAGTGCCGACTTATCATTGCCCATCAGTGCTGCATCATCAGTGCCCATCAGGGCCCATCAGTGCTGGCTCATCAATGTCCATCAGTGCCGCCTCATCAGTGCCTCCCAATTAGTGCCCATCAGTGCAGCCTCATCAATGCCCATCAGTGCTGTCTCATCAGTGTCTCCTAATCAGTGCCACCTCATCAATGCCGCCTCATCAATGCCCATCAGTGCTGTCTCATCAATGCCCATCAGTGCTGCCTCATCAGTGTCCATCAGTGCCACCTCATCAGTGCCTCATAATCAGTGCCCATCAGTGCAGCCTCATCAATGCCTATCAGTGCTGTCTCATCAGTGTCTCCTAATCAGTGCTGCCTCATCAGTGCCCATTAGTGCCACCTCATCAATGCCCATCAGTGCTGCCTCATCAATGCCCATCAGTGCTGCCTCATCAGTGCCCATCATTGCCTCCTAATCAGGGCCCACCAGTGCTGCCTCATCAATGCCCATCAGTGCTTCCTCATCAATGCCCATCAGTGCCTCCTAATCAGTACCCATCAGTTCTTTACGTGAAAAAGTCAAGAGGTGGGTATTTCAAAAATTCTCCTCAAACTAGTAAATATAGTAAGCCTCTGCCTATGTATCCAAGTAAGTGAAAAGGTATTTGGGATGTTATACCAAAAATCAGACTCTGTATGTGAAATACCAGATTTTAGCATCATGTACAATTTTGTCTTCCCTTTTATAACTGATGTGATTTTGTTATCCGGTGATAATTGTCCTTTAAGAGTTTTTACAAGGCTTAAAACCACGATGGACTCTTCTAGGAAAGCTGAATTCTCAGAATCATCCACTTCAAAAAATACTGTACAATAAATAAACCTCGGCCAGAATGTTTTATTATGCTTTCTTGCTTCTTGTTTATTTTGAGGATTTGGTGAAAAATCTGCATCATAACAAGCAAGAGATATACAGATTGTGATACTTTGTTACCAGCTGGTCTTAGTGGTGTGCTCAGGAATTCTCCTTTTGAGGGGACACCTTAACTTTGCATTCTTTAACCACTTGAGCTCTGGAAGATTTTACACTCTTCGTGACCAGGCCATTTTTTGCTATTCAGCATATACAGTATCTCACAAAAGTGAGTACACCCCTCACATTTTTGTAAATATTTCATTATATCTTTTCATGTGACAACACTGAGAGCCGGTTCACACAGGGGCAACTTGTCAGGCGACTTAGCCGCCTGACAAGTCGCGCTCCGTTCTGTACAATGGAACCGTTCTAATAGGAGCAACTCAAGTTGCTCCGACTTAGAAAAAGGTTCCTGTACTACTTTGGGGCGACTTGAGGCGACTTGCATTGACTTCTATATAGAAGTCGTTTTGCAAGTCGCCGCTGAAGTCGAGTGCAGGTCGCCTCAGAGTCGGCCTGCAAGTCGTGTCGCCCCTGTGTGAACCGGCCCTGAACAAATGACACTTTGCTACAATGTAAAGTAGTGAGTGTACAGCTTGTACAACAGTGTAAATTTGCTGTCCCCTCAAAATAACTCAACACACAGCCATTAATGTCTAAATCGCTGACAACAAAAGGGAGTACACCCCTAAGTGAAAACTTCTAAATTGGGCCCAAAGAGTCAAAATTTTGTGTGGCCACCATTATTTTCCAGCACTGCCTTAACCCTCTTGGGCATGGAGTCCACCAGAGCTTCACAGGTTACCACTGGAGTCCTCTTCCACTCCTCCATGACGACATCACAGAGATGGTGGATGTTAGAGACCTTGCGCTCCTCCACCTTCTGTTTGAGGATGCCCCACAGATGTTCAATAGGGTTTAGGTCTGGAGACATGCTTGGCCAGTCCATCACCTTTACCCCCCGCTTCTTTAGCAAGGCAGTGGTCATCTTGGAGGTGTGTTTGGGGTCGTTATCATGTTGGAATACTGCCTGCGGCCCAGTCTACGAAGGGAGGGGATCATGCTCTGCTTCAGTATGTCACAGCACATGTTGGCATTCATGGTTCCCTTAATGAACTGTAGCTCCCCAGTGCCCAATGCAGCCCCAGACCATGACACTCCCACCACCATGCTTGACTGTAGGCAAGACACACTTGTCTTTGTACTCCTCACCTGGTTGCCACCACAAACGCTTGACACCATTTGAACCAAATAAGCTTATCTTGGTCTCATCAGACCACAGGACATGGTTCCAGTAATCCATGTCCTTAGTCTGCTTGTCTTCAGCAAACTGTTTGCAGGCTTTATTGTGCATCATATTTAGAAGAGACTTCCTTCTGGGACAACAGCCATGCAGATCAATTTGATGCAGTGTGCGGCGTATGGTCTGAGCACTAACAGGTTGACCCCCCACCCCTTCAACCTCTGCAGCAATGTTGGCAGCACTAATGTCTATTTCCCAAAGACAACCTCTGGATATGATGCTGAGCACGTGCATTCAACTTCTTTGGTTGACCATGGCGAGTCCTGTTCTGAGTGGAACCTGTCCTGTTAAACAGCTGTATTGTCTTGGACACCATGTTGCAGCTCAGTTTCATGGTTTTGGCAATCTTCTTATAGCCTAGGCCATCTTTATGTAGAGCAATAATTCTTTTTTTTTCAGATGCTCAGAGAGTTCTTTGCCATGAGGTGCCATATTGAACTTCCAGTGACCAGTATGAGAGAGTGAGAGCGATGACACCAAATTTAACACACCTGTTCCCCATTCATAACTGAGACCTTGTAACACTAACGAGTCACATGTCACCATGGAGGAAAAATGGCTAATTGGGTCCAATTTGTAAATTTTCACTTAGGGGTGTACTCACTTTTGTTGCCAGTGGTTTAGACATTAATGGCTGATACTGATATGAGCGGATCCATCTGTCGATTTCCCCGTATCATTCAACTGGGAGGATGATGGGAAATGTAGTTTTTTGGTAGAGGCTATAAGAGGCAATGTTGAAGTATCATAGCCAGTAGGCACGGTACCTTAATATGTGTCAGACAGCAAATAGAAATTAGTCTGCGTACCTCCCTCTCCCTATACATAGTTACCAATCACTATTTAGGGGTTTTATCACCCCTATTTTTGTGTTTGGACATTGCAGCAAAGTTATTGTGTCTATCTGCTGGAAACAGGAGACTTTTTGCCATACTCCAAGATGGAGTCTTTCGAATCAGCCCTTTGCCACCCAGATCGAGGCTTGGTTCGTTGTATTTATAGCGGTGCGTCAGCACGCTGCCTGTGCTCCATGAATACGTCATCTCTGTGACAAAACGCGTAGGGAGGAGCGACGTGCTGACGTCACCGCGCGCTACGCCCCAGACAAGCACGGGCGTGTGTTACTGCAGCCGGCCGCAAATTTTAAACTGATTTTTGTATTTGGATGTCTATACGCCTTCGGCGTTTTTTTAAATACATTTTGTTGGATCCCACCCATGGTCTGCCCACTTTCCTCTTTTCGGCTCTTGGGGTGTATAACACCCAGCCAAGTGAGATCCTTGGTGGCCCTGAAACGATCGAGCAGCACTTGAAAGGACACAGACGCCCCGACTTGCCATACTGAAGGGAAACAGAGGAAAAGGCCCTGGCTGGGTTGTAGCCGCAGGTGTTATCTTTTTCTACAGCTGGTAAACCTTGAATCCATTTGGTGGTGGGATCACTTATGAAAAAGTCACTCATTATACGGATGTCAATCTGATTGGGCTCAGAGCCCTGCATGAGCATTTATGTGGACTTTTTTGCCAGTTACTATATGAACTATTTCTGTCCCCACAGCACCGGCACTTGTGTTCCATAACCATTCACATTATTGCATTTATGCTGTTTATAGGTGCTAGGTTACATGTTAATATATATTTAATTTGTTTTGCATTAGACGTAATTTTCAACAGTTGACCATTACTGGTACATATACTTCACGTTATTCACCATTTATGGTTTATTTATGAATTTTAGATTTATTAATATTAGTTATAGCGCAACCTTTTTTCTATATATTAATGGCTGTGTGTTGAGTAATGGGGAGACAGCAAAGTTACACTGTTATACAAGCTGTACACTCACTACTTTACATTGTAGCAAAGGGGGTTATTTACGAAAGGCAAATCCACTTTGCACTACAAGTACAAACTACAAGAGCAAAGTGCACTTGAAATTGCACTGAAAGTGCACTTGGAAGTGCAGTCGCTGTAGATCTGAGGGGGACATGCAAGGAAAATAAAAAACAGCATTTTAGCTTGCACATGATTGGATGATAAAACCAGCAGAGCCTTTCCTCATTTCAGATCTACCCCTTAGATTTACAGCGACTGCACTTCCAAGAGCACTTTCAGTGCAATTTCAAGTGCACTTTGCTCTTGTAGATTGTACTTGTAGTGCAAAGTGGATTTGCCTTTCGTAAATAACCCCCAAAGTGTAATTTCTTCAGTGTAGTCACATTAAAAGATATAATAAAATATTTACACAAATGTGAGGGGCGTACTCACTTTTGTGAGATACTGTATATGTGTAATAGGGGAACAATTGCTCCCTACCCGTGAAAATAAGTGAATTTGTGAAAACAGCTGCCAGTTCAAAAAGTTTGTGAAAACCAGTAAGATGAAAAATGTGTATGTGGTGAACCGCGCTAATACTCTAATGAATATCTAATAAAGTGCAAACAGTACAAAAATAAATAAACTAAAGAACCACCGGATTCACTCCAATGGGACATACACAACAATAATCGTAATAGTGATCAAACATATCCAGTGGCGTCTCCAGCTTTCATATTTAGGGGGGGCACATGGGGGGACAGGGACAAAAGTAGGGGGGCAACTATAAAATGCAATTTTACTACGATCCCCAGGGTGGCAGAAAACAAGAGATATATGTCACCAGCATACCAAGAAAATATAAGGGTCCAAAGCCGTGGGAGAACTATCAGGGTTGCAAAGGTTGTCTTGCCACCGGGCCTTGGTGTTCTGCCACTGTGGTGTTCCCCAGCCTCCTCTTGCTGTCCTGCCCCTGCTATTGACAGTGCTGGTCTGGCATCTGTCTCCTTGGCAGTGGCAGCAGTCTATTAGGACCTAGTGCTGGTGACATTATGGGTGCATGCAGGGGAAGGCTGGCACTATTGGTTGTAGAGAGCCAAGCCCCCAGCTGGTCACCTAGCAGCAGTAATGTTGTATAACCTTCTCTGTTGACATGCTGATCAGGATGTGATCCAGGTGATGCTCCCAGTCAGATCTAATAAACACAGTATTTATTAGCATCAAGAGTACAACCACATCCACCGTATGTTCAGCAGCCATGTGGGCTCTATGCCTGTAAGGTGTGGGCTTTGATCAATAAAATCACTATGATATTTAACACTAGGATTTGACTAGGAGCATCACCTGGATTGCATCACGATCAGCATGTCAGAGAAGGCTGCACTGCTGCTAAGCAACCTGCAGGGAGGTCAACTGTCTACTCTACAACCATTAGACATGGGCTCGGGTGTGTTTGAAATCCCACTTGCCCGATCCCACCAGGAAGCCGACACTGCGCACGGCTAATCACAGGCAGTGAGACATTCCTGATCTGTGCAGCTGCGGACCAGGAAATGTCTCACTGCCTGTGCTTAGCGCTGTGCAGTGTGGGCTTCCTGGCGGGTTCGGGCATGTGGGATTTTGAACATGCCGTGCCCATCTCTAACAACAAATTGTGATGGCTCTCCTGTACATTAGCCCCATAAAGTAACCAGCACTGGGTTCCAATGTGCCACTGCTGCCATGGAGACAGAGACCAGCGCTGTGAATAGCCAGGACAGCAACCCTGGTATTTCCACCACTGGTCCACACTGCGAGGATTCCCCCATCCACCTATAATGTGTAGATGGGAGAATTGGATCATTTCTTTTTTTTTTTCATGCAACCTACTAGTTAAATGAAAAAAGTGATCAATGTATGGGCTGCCTAAGTGCTAAGACCAGCCATAGGCAGTTCAAATCTCAGCTGGTTGAGGTTTGAACCATTAATGAGCAGGCTGAATGTACCAAGTTGATCGATCAAATTGGGAACAACCAGCCTGACAGATACTCTTATGATTATCACTAGTGGTTGCTATAGCCACTAGTGATAATGACTGTTTATTGGGAGAATACAATTCCTGGGCAGGAAGGATATTCCCCTGTCACCACTGTCTGTGTTAGTGGGGGAATCATGCAAGTTTCTTTCCTGCACTCTGTGGATGCAGGAAAGAAATTTGCATAGTCTATTACCTGCCTAACTGAAAGTGAAAGTAAGTTGTGAAGGTCTTGAAAGAACAGGAGAGGGGGAGGGACAGATGGGGGAGAGAAGGGATGGAGATAATGCAGTTCAGTGATTACAGTGTACTGCAGTGCACACACTTACCCACGCATCCAGGCTAGAAGAATACTCCCCTCTCAATAGAGACTGTGTTACTCCAGCGGCGGCCTGAGTAAGATGTGGCGCATCCGCTACGGATGCAAACAAAAAGACATTGCCTTTTTTGTAAAAAAAATAAAAAAATAAAAAATTTTTGTGTGTTTTTTTTGGGGGGGCACATGGTGGGGCACAGCATCATTTTGGGGGGGTCAGGGCCCCCTCTGGCCCCCTCTGGCCCCCCCCTAGGGACGCCATTGAACATATCATCAGCTGTGCAAAGTGAAGAATATAAGTAAATAAAATAAATAAAAGTCCTTATCAAAAATGCTCAAGTCCAAAAACCAACAAAGATCGTCCAATGTATTCAAGTATTTAAAAGGTGACTTTTCCAATGCTTGAGTGAATAGAGAAATCCTCCACCAATACCGAGCAAACAGCCTACTCACCAGATGGAGATGATCCCTATTATGCCCTGTACACACAATCGGAAATTCCACAAGCAAAAGTCTGTCGGACTTTTGCTGGCGGAATTCCCACCAGCAAAAGATTGATAGCAGGTTCTCAATTTTTCATAAAGTTCCGATCAGAGATTCCGATCGTCTATACCAATTCCGTCGCCCAAAATTCCTACGCATGCTCGGAAGCATTGAACTTAATTTTCTCGGCTCGTCATAGTGTTGAACGTCACCGCATTCTCGACAGTCGAAAGTTCAGAGAACTTTTGTGTGACCGTGTGTATGCAAGCCAAGCTTGAGCAGAATTCCATCGGAAGAACCATCCAAGTTTTTTCCAACGGAAAATCCGCTCGTGTGTACAGGGCATTACAGAGATCATAACAGCCTTTGGATTATCAAACTTCTTCTGGGAATCTGTTACTGCAAGGTCCAGTTATGTCTCCAATTAAAAGGAATAGCCACACATATCCAGGTTAGACATAGGGTAAAAAACAATCTCCCATGGGGAAGTATGTAAAAAAACTTTTTTTCTGTTTATTTGATAAAAAAAAGTTTTTGTTTGTTTTTTTGGCAGGGTAATAACGCCCCATTGAAGAAAACCTGTGCTAAAAGAAACATGGAGACTGCCATTACTGACCCCCCTCCTTCTGAAAATGCTAATTGTCTGGCTATTAGACTGATTCACTGGCTTTGCTGTTACCCAAAATCAGTCTACAAATCAGGATTCAAGATTTATATCTGACATGACTGCTTATATTGCTGTTCCAGGTCAGTGACTCAAAATATACTATAGTCAGATATGACCCGGCAATTACCACTGAAGAGGGTCAGAAATGAATATTTATAGCCATCCGAAAACGCAGCTAGCAAGGAGACGGCTGCTTTGATAGATGGCACTTTTCTCTGTTTCCAAGCACTTGCCTTCTGGCCTAAAACATTTTAGCTGGCAAACCCCCTTCTCTCTGTATTCCTTGTGAGACGTTAGTCTCGGGCCAGAGCTTGGAAGCTGAGCATAGTGTCATCTATCAAAGCAGCCGTCTCTTTGCTAGCTGCGTTTTTTGGATGGTACTGGAGGATGTAAGGGTGTTCAGTTTGACCTCACAGTTAACCTTGGACAGGAAGATAGGACAAAGTAGTACATGTACTTTGTCCTCCAGGGGAACAGAAGTCATTAATAAAAAAGTATTAAAATTGAAGGGCGACTTTACCAGCAGAACAAATAAATAAATGAATAATTCCTGCTGCAGATAAAAAGGCCTGCAGAACCCCATAGTTATACACAAACCCCTGCCTGTTCTGGTAGGCAAAGGTCAGACACTGCAAATGAAGGCCCCTTGAGCCCAATAGGGAAAGGGAGCCTTGACTGCAATGAGCATGGCCTAGTGACAAGGACGTGGTTAAAGGTATGAATTCTAATGGGTCAAGCAGGTCAAGATGATTGGCTAGTTGGGCATGAGGTGGAAGACTAGTTGGGTCAAGCAGGTCAAGATGATTGGCTAGTTGGGCATGAGGTGGAAAACTAGTTGGGTCAAGCAGGTCAAGATGATTGGCTAGTTGGGCATGAGGTGGAAGACTAGTTGGGTCAAGCAGGTCAAGATGATTGGCTAGTTGGGCATGAGGTGGAAGAGTTGTTGGGTCAAGCAGGTCAAGATGATTGGCTAGTTAGGCATTAGGTGAACTCAACTAAAAGTTGCTGTCTGAGGTAAAATCTTCACTCACTGTTTAAAGAAAGGAGCGCCGGCCATGAGCGTTCACGGGCACGAGAGGCATCCCAGAAATTAGGACCATACAATGTATATTAACCACTTGCCGACCAGCTGGCATCATTATACTGCGGCAGGTCAGCACGAAACCGCGAGCGGTCGTAGCTATGCATCGGCTCCTTTAAGCGGGATAGCAGGTGCACGCACACGCCCGTTGCACTGCGGGGGTGCCGATGCTCATGGCCGATGGTGACCACCGGCCACGAGCGATCGCGGGCACGAGAGGCAGAACAGGGACATGTGTGTGTGTAAACACAGAAATCCCTGTTCTGTTCTGTGAGGAGAGACAGATCCAAATAGCTAGGAATCATGATCTGTCACTTCCTCTAGTCAGTCCCCTCCCTCTACAGGTAGAAACACACACAGGGAACACAGTTAACCCCTTGATCACCCCTAGTGTTAACCCCTTCCCTGCCAGTGACATTTACACAGTAATTAGTGCATTTTTATAGCACTGATCGCTGTATAAATTCCAATGGTCCCAAAAATGTGTCAAAAGTGTTCCGATGTGTCCGCCATAATGTCGCAATTCCGATAAAAATCAAAGATTGCCACCATTACTAGTAAAAAAAAAATAATAATAATAAAAATGCCATAAATCTATCCCCTATTTTGTAGACGCTATAACTTTTGCGTAAACCAATCAATATACGCTTATTGCGATTTGTATTACCAAAAATATGTAGAAGAATACATATCGGCCTAAACTGAGAAAAAAAATTAGCTTTTTTTTTTAAAAAAAAAAAAATGGGGATATTTATTGTAGCAAAAAGTACAAAATTGGGGGGGGGGGGGGGGGTTATTTACGAAATGCAAATCCACAAAGTGCACTTGAAATTGCACTGAAAGTGCACTTGGAAGTGCAGTCGCTGTAAATCTGAGGGGTAGATCTGAAATGAGGGGAAGCCCTGCTGATTTTATTATCCAATCATGTACAAGCTAAAATGCTGTTTTTTTTATTTTCCTTGCATGTCCCCCTCGGATCTACAGCGACTTTACTTCCAAGTGCACTTTCAGTGCAATTTCAAGTGCACTTTGCTCTTGTAGTGCAAAGTGGATTTTTCTTTAGTAAATAACTCCCATTGTGTTTTTTTTTCAAAATTTTCGCTCTCTTTTTTTTTATAGCGAAAAAAAAAAAAAACGCAGAGGTGATCAAAGACCACCAAAAGAAAGCTCTAATTGTGGGAAAAAAAGGACGTCAATTTTGTTTGAATACAGCGCCACAAGACTGCGCAATTGTCAGTTAAAGCGATGCACTGCTGAATCACAAAAAATGGCCTGGTCATTCAGCAGCCAAATCTTCTGGGGCTGAAGTGGTTACTAAACTTTATAATTGAACTTTGTATATTCAGTTGCCCTTAAAGTCCCTGTGTCTATACCTTCTTTGTATGGTCCTCATTTAATGGGCTTTGCCCTTCAGTGGAAGTTCGACCAGTCTGCCTGTACGGAAAATTATGGTGACTAGGTCCAGTCTAGGTCCAGTTAAGGTTTCAAGAAGTGCTCACAGTACATCTGTGACTGCCACGGGTTAAATGTTTATATTGGAAAGTTGTTTATGTGAAAATTTAAATAAAGCTGTAGCCTTGCCCTTTCCAACTTAATCTGTAAGTGGTCGTTATTGGGCAGGGTTATTAGTAGTCATGGTTAGTATGGTTGTAGGCCTATGTTCCTCAGCAGTCAAGCTTGCCTTCCCCTTTCATACTTCCTGCAATTTCACCATAGCTCCCAACTGTCCCTGATTTCAACGGACTGTCCCTGATTTGGAGCAATGTCCCCCTGTCCCTCATTCCTCCTCATTTGTCCCTCATTTTGGTCTGATCTATACAGTATAGATGTATTGAAAATGCACTTTTTATCTACGAAAAAGTGTTTCCCAGTGCTAAACTTTTCATCTGATTTCCAAATTGCTGCATTTACAAATTTCAAAAGTCAATATGAAGGAATAGTAGTGGTAAAAAAGCACTTTTGGGTTGAACCAATCTTTTATTTTTTGTACAATTCTCCTTTAAGGGGGCGTGGCAAGGGGGTGTGTCCTATGCCTGCATACATTTGCATATAGGTGTCCCTCATTCCCATCTCCAAAAGTTGGGAGTTATGCATTCCACTACCAGGAAGTGCCAGTGATCTACCCGTCAGAATGGCCCAGGATTCGGGGCATAAGGGTAGGGATTTGGAGGCCGCTTTTAGTGATTGCACTTTTTACCTGCAGATTTTTATTCATTTTTTAGCTGACAGAGTCTTTTTAAAAAAAAAAAACTGGGCACCTCTGCAAGTTAATAAAATTGATTGTGATCTTCAGGACAGCATGTGTTGGATTAAGATGAATCGATCCAGCAAGTTCAATTACATTTTGAATACACTGTACTACAGAACGTCCCTGTAAATGTAGAGATAGGCCACTTTAATTGTAAACATAATTAAAGTAAATGAGGCTGTAAAACCATATGGCTCACATCTTTGAAACTGAGATTAAGAGGGTTCTGATGTTCCCATTGCTAGCAGTTGGAGAGAGGAAGCATGAGGCAATGAAAGCCATATGGAAGAGCCTTGCCAGCTAATATGATTTTCATAGTGAATAACGACAAAATAAAATGGAACGTGCAATCTTAATTTTCTCGACAATTGCATAATACGTGATACTTTTCTTCTTCAGCATTTGGAATGTATGATAACATCACTTTACCTTATATTATACTTTAGTACATGGCTTCTTATATGTTGTATAAGCACTATTAGCCACCTGGAAATAACTCAAGGCCACATAAAACTGATGTCATCTTGGACAGCGATGAGGCAATGGAAGTATCCTCACCTTGGAGGGGCTCGGCTGAGGCTCCCTAGCCTGCGGATCCTATTGCCTGGCAGCAGACTTAAAATTTTACTCAAGGTGTTCCAGGCCAACTGGAGGATATAAATCCCTTGCAGATATTTCTGGGGTTTTCAATAAGTTGAACGTGCCTGCAACAGCTCTATTGAGAGTCTATCATCCTTTTTAGATGTCCAAACTAACCAAAGATAGTCAACAATTATCCAGTCAGGAAAAAGGCAAAATGTGTGTGAGAAGAAGCAAATGTAACAGGCTTCTCTTAACATAAAAAATAAATAACAAATGAAAAAATGAATTCAGCTTTCACATCTAAGGACAAATAAACTGCTATAAATGAAAATTTTGAGTTGAAATACATATTAAATGGTCTCTACTCACAGAAAACTCTTCCCCCATGAATGCAGTGGCGGCTGGTGGTATATTTTTTTGGGGAGGGCGGCAAACAATCCACCCACCCAAAGCCAACCTCTTATCCCGGCCGGGTCACAGGCACACCAGCCCCATCTAGGTCATGGGCAGGGCTTCCTCCAGGCAGCGGCCGGCTTCTCCTCCTTCTGGGGCGTCATGGCAGCTTCCCCTGCGTCTCCTCCTTCCTCGGCAAGCAAAAGGATCGCTTCTCCTCTTGGCTAATCGGGTGACTGGTCCTGATTGGCCGGGAGGAGAATCAGGAAGACAATAGCAAATAATAATTTGCTATTGTCACACAACTGGGTGGGGTTTTTGAAGCCTATTAGAGCCTCTTGCTCTAATCATGTGCTTCTAAAAAAAAAAAAAAAAAAAAAAACCCATTGGAATCCATGTGTCTGGTACCCCACATGTAGATTAGGGGGTGGACACATGGATTAGGGCAGCAATGCTCCTGTGCCCTGCATTACGGGCCACCACTGCAAGGATGGCATCTCTCTTCTGCAATAAAAAGCCTGCTTGCTTATAGTGAGGTACAGTGGAAAGTTCTGCTTTAACCACTTAGCTACCGCCCACCTGAAATGTACCATGGTTTGGGTGGCCAATGTAGGCAAAGTGACATACCCATACGTTATATACATACCCATATCCATAAACACCTACTTCTGTGTTTAGGGTGCACGCACATGCGCCCCTTTTCGGCACCCCCTATAATTGCACACCCTTGTAAAACAATCAGATGGTGATACAGATAACCACTGAAGCCTTTGAATCCTTTAGGAGGCTGGTGGTGATTTAATAATGTAGATATTCTCCAGCACGCCAAGGATCTTCAATTTCGGTCCAAAAGGTTTTTAATTAAAGAACGATCACATCACAAAACAGTGTTGTGCAAAGTTTTGGAGTCACTTAGATGTCATGAGGATCACAAGCCTGACGAAGGGGTCCTGCGTAACTCTGAAACGTTGGACTACACTGCTTTGTGATGTGATCTATCTTTAATTAAAAACCGTTTGGACCGAAATTGAAGATCCTTGGTGTGCTGGAGAATATCTACATTATCATGCATGTTCCAGTATCCAGCTGGCGGTCGCTACGGCGCGGAACTTTTAGAGCTCATTCCAGGAACGTGTGCGATGGGAATATGGACTGTGGTGGTGATTAAACACATGGTTTGGGCAGGGATGACCTTTAACCACTTGGCGACTGCCCGCCTGAAATGTACTATGGATGGATTTAGGCAAAGCCTACGCACGTTCCCCCTGCCCGGCACCCGCTGTGATTGCACACAGCGGTAGCCTGTCAGCAAGTCAGCCAATGATTCAGGGCCAGGACCTGCTGATCGGCTGTGTGCAATCACAGTCCAGAGCTCTGTGTTGGTAAACAACACAGAGCTCTGTACAGAGGGAGCGATCTGCCAGTTTCTCATCCCACATTACACATAGTTAGGCACATATTTAACCCCTTGATCGCCCTAGATGTTAACCCCTTCCCAGCCAGTGTCAATAGTACAGTGATGTAGTACATGTTCAGTATTATAACTGATCACTGTATTAACCACTTGCTTACTGGGCACTTAAACCCCCTTCCTGCCCAGACCAATTTTCAGCTTTCAGCGCTGTCATTCTAAATGACAATTGCGCAGTCATGCTACAGTTTACCCAAATTAATTTTTTTTTCACACAGATAGAGCTTTCTTTTGGGGGTATTTAATTTCTGCTGGGTTTTAAATGTTTTGCTAAATAAAGCAAAAAAGGACCGAACATTTAAAAAAAAAATAAATTAACTTTTTCATAGTTTGTTATAACATTTTGAAAACAGGTAATTTTTCTCCTTCACTGATGTACTCTGATGAGGCTACACTGATGCGCTGATGGGCGCTGATAGGCAGTGCTAATGGGCACTGATAGGCACTGATAAGGTTGTACTAATGGGCACTGATAGGTGGCACTGATAAGCACTGATAAGGTGGCACTGATGGGTGGCACTGATGGTTGGCACAGATGGGCACTGAAGGTTGGCACTAATGAGTGGCACTTAAGGGCACTGATAGGTGGCACTGATAGGCAACACTGATCTGTGGCACTAATAGGCATTGGTTGTCAGCACTGGTGGGCACTGGTAGGTGGCACTGTGGGCACTGGTAGGTGGCACTGGTGGGTACTGATAGGTGGCACAGTGGGCACTGGCAGATGACACTAGTGGGCACAGAAAAAGCAGCCGCGGCTTTCTGTGTGAGGGGCCGATGTCCCTCTGACAGAAGCCAGTTATCAGCTTTTTTTTTCCTTCATGCTGACAGCGTGAGGAAAAAAAAAAAAAAAAAAAAACGATTACCGAGCTTCTGTTTACATCACGTGATCAGCCATCATTGGCTGATAGCTGATCACGTGGTAAGGGGCCGGGATCGACCCCTTACTCGGATCTGTGATCAGCTTGAGTGTGATAGACAGCGCTTGCTCTGCAGGACGTCCATGGACGCCTTCCCGGCAATTAAGGCCCGCGCTGTAGCTGTCTTTTGGCTATAGTGTGGACGGCAAGTAGTTGATGTCACTGGTGATGTCAGTGGCAGTTAGCCAATTCCCCCCCAGTGTCACTTAGTGTCAGATTTCCTACCGCACTATTGCAATCCCATTATAACTCGTTGATCGCCGCCATTAGTAGTATTAAAAAATAAAATAAAAATTCCAGTATACCATTGTTGTTGTTGATGATTAAATGCCACCAAAAGAAAGCTCTATTTGTGTGAAAAAAATGATATTGGGTACAGCGTTGCAGTTAAAGTAGCGCAGTGCCAAAAAACAAAAAATGGCCTGGTCATGAAGGGGGTAATATCTTCCTGATATGAAGTGGTAAATACAGGGAGTGAGAAGGGGACGTATTACCTACCAGCCATGTCAACCTCGCTGAAAAGCAATCCACCACAGAGTGCTTCTTAGAGGCAATGCAAATATATTGGAAATCATACCCACAGTACGGTATTTCTTTTTTGATTGAGTGTAACTATGGGGAAGGGGAGGGGGGGGTCCTTCATTTTTTTTGATCGCTGTCTTCACCTTAGTCTGAGGTCATTGGTCTGACCCGAAAGTGAATCCACAATCCGCGGTCCAGTCTGCTTCACCGAATAGGTCACCGCTAATAAAAAGTTGAATGTTGTTCTTTCAGATTAATGGAAAGATCCGTTGCTTTTCTCTTGTGAGCTAAAAATAGTGACTGCTCGCCAGAATGAAATATTTCCATTATTGTCTCATAGTGCTGCACTTCCATATAGCCGAGCGCTCATCCAAACGACAAATCTCAAGCATTCGCTCTTATTACCATTGCATGTCTTCCTCCCACATCTGATGACCTTTCGGATAAATGTCTTGGTATCCAGGATATTAAACCAGCTGATAAAACAAACACTTGTATTCTTCCATACAGACGGAAATTTATTGGCACAGCTATGAAAATTAAAGGATGTGAAACAGAGACTTCCTGTCATTTCCTAAATAGGACTACAAAATTAGCAACTGACACCTGATTGGACAGCATTAGCATTGCTAGCCGTAAATGCTTCTATCACTGCACTAGGGGTGTGTATACATACACTATAATGTCAAAAAGTATTGGGACGCCTGTCTATAAATGTTACTGTGATAAGCTTAGAGCCTAACTCTGCTTTATTTGTTTAACTCCACTTTTGTTGAGAAATTAACATTCCCCTCTGGGTGATATAAACTATATTATAGTATATACTATAGTATATACTTTTATAGTATATATAAAAGTATTGGGACACCTGCCTTTACACACACATGAACTTTAATGGCATCCCAGTCTTAGTCTGTAGAATCCAATATTGAGTTGGCCCACCCTTTTTTGTGGGTGGGGCTTGGCTCCTTAGGGAACTCTTAAGGCGTCAGCATACCAAGACATTTTGGACAATTTCATGCTCCCAACTTTGTGGGAACAGTTTGGAGATGGCCCCTTTCTGTTCCAACATGACTGAGCACCAGTGCACAAAGCAAGGTCCATAAAGACATGGATGAGCGAGTTTGGGGTGGAGACTGCGAGTCAGGCCTTATCGTCCAACATCAGTGCCTGACCTCACAAATGCGCTTCTGGAAGAATGGTCAAACATTCCCATAGACACACTCCTAAACCTTGTGGACAGCCTTCCCAGAAGAGTTAAAGCTGTTATAGCTGCAAAGGGTGGGCCAACTCAATATTGAACCCTATGGACTAAAACTGGGATATAATTAAAGTTCACGTGTGTGTAAAGGCGTGTGTTCCAATACTTTTGACAATATAGGGTGTGTGTGTGTATATATATATATATATATATATATATATATATACAGTGGAACCTCGGATTACGAGCATAATCTGTTCCAGGAGTATGCTCGTAATCCAAAGTACTCGCATATCAAATTGAGTTTTCCCATTGAAGTCAATGGAAACGAAAATAATTTGTTCTGCATTGACTTCAATGGAAAGCAATACCGCATGCGGCCAGAGGCAGGGTGGCGCCGGAGAGCCTCAGAAACGGCCAAAAAGGCCCAAGGACACTTCGGCTGACCTCGGCAAACCTCAAAAAGACTTCCTACCCAAGATTTGCCAGGGTCAGCCGTGCTGTACTCGGGCCTTTCCGCGCATTTCCGAACATGACATTCAGCTCTGCTCAGCACCCCCCCCCCCCCCCCCCCCCCCTACCTCCGGACGAAAGCAGTACTGCACAACGATTTTGGTCTGAATCGTGCTCGTTTTGCGAGACAACACTCGCAAACCAAGTTACAATTTTTAAAAATACAGTGCTCGCATTGCGAAACGCTCATTAACCGTGTTACTCGCAATCCAAGGTTCCACTGTGTGTGTATATATATATATATATATATTATATTTTTTATTTTTTTCAATAGAAAATAGAACCTCTGTCATGTTTTTACTGCTTTTGTTCCCACTTTCCTACATCACCTATTTTTTTTGTCATGCTATCCGTTATTTGAAAGCGATGGGTAATCAAAAATTTTTAGTTGTCACTAGAACAGGAACAGAGGGAAAATTGTCCAGTGGGGAAACCTGCATAAGTAGGGATCTCTTTCATTTTGGAAAGACTGCCTTTCGCTTCTCACTGAGTCTATAGGAGGCAGGTAGCTACTTTCTCAGGTAGAAAAGTCAACAAGGGCCGCCCTGTATTTTATCATGACAAGTTTACATTAGGGCCCCATGCACACTGGCCGTTTAGCATTTAGATGTGAGCAGAGAGCACAGGGGCACCGTCCAAACCCACTGCCGGTAGCAGGTTAAAATTTATAAGAGGATGACAGCTGCTGAGGCTGGACGGGGTTGGATGGTGGACCTAGCTGTACTTCCATTTAGGGCAGTACTTGCCCAGGGACTAAGGCAGACCGCATTCATGCCGAGCAATTTTCCCTGGATGCATACTGCCTTAAACGTAAGTACTGCTAGGTTCACTGTCCAACCCTGTCCTGCCGCAGCAGCTGTCAGCCTCTCATAGAAATTGACTGGCTGCCGGCAATAGGGCTGAACGGTGCAGCTGTGCCCCCACCTGCACCTGAATGCTAGAACCTAATGCATTGGGGTTTAAGTGCCCAATGTGCATGGGGTCCAATGACTAAAATTAGGAGGGTTTTTATGAAAAATTAGCAGAGCTATTTGCCTTGCCAAACAGCATATGTATTTGTTCTGAGCGAATGTTGACAACATTAAATGTTACTAGGCTATTTTCTGTCCAGGTTGGATGTTCTTTATTCATGAGAATAGCAAAAATCAAGAAAATAACATATTATGTCCACTAGATGGAGCTAATGATTGTAGAAAAGAAATATCTGTTTCCGTTGATCATAGGCTCCATCTAGTGGCCATAATGTGGTATTTTCACAATTCACTCTATTCTGAAGAACATACACCATAGAGAGAAAATAGCCTAGCAACATTCAATTTTGCTGGCATTCGCACTGAATGAATATACAAGCATTAGAAAGACAAATAGGTCTGCATTTATTTATTTTTTTAAATAGACCACATGGTATGCCTTTTAGGAAAAAAAAATAACCTGTAACATATTTGTGGAACTGGCAACTTTAAAAAAAATAAAATAAAAAAATAACTGCATTTCTTATAGAGTTTTTGAAGCGGTAATCCAACAAATAACTCTTCTATATACCTAAATTTCATGATGAATCACGGGGTCAAGCTACGTGACCCATGGGCTAGACATTACTTCAATACAAAGTTGGAAAGCCCGAGTAATTACTTCCAAGTTATTTTTCCAAATCTCTAGATCATTTTTTTTTTTTTTCATTGTTTCTATGTGTTTGTGTCAAAGTATTTTTCTAACTATTATCCTGCTCTGTAACTTGGTTAAAGGGCCCCAAGGAGTTAAGGATCCTTGCTGCCTGCAGACTGTCATAGAAAGGTATTTTATTGCCATTACATTCCAAGGTGTTTTGTGTAACAGTTACAGTGGGCAGTAGATACATTTTATTTATGACAGTAGAGTTCCTTTAACCACTTAAAGACTGGAAGATTTTCCCCCCTTAATGACCAGGCCATTTATTTGTGATACGGCACTGCATCGCTTTGACTGACAATTGCGCGGTTGTGCGATGCAGTACCCAAACCAAATTTACGTCCTTTTTTTCCCCGCAAATAGAGCTTTCTTTTGGTGGTATTTTTTGCACCAGAAACAAAAAAAAAGACCAAAAATTTGAATAAAAAAATATGTTTTACTTTTTGCTATAATAAATATGCAAAAAAAAATAAAAATGTCTTCATCAGTTTAGTCCAATATGTATTCGTCTACATATTTTTGGTAAAAAAAAAATGCAATAAGCGTATATTGATTGGTTTTTGCAAAAGTTATAGCATCTACAAAATAGGGGATAGCTTTATGGCATTTTTATTATTTATTATTTTTTTACTAGTAATGGCGGTGATCAGCGATTTTTAGCAGGACTGCGACATTGTGGCTGACAGATCGGACACTTTTGACACTATTTTGGGACCATTGTCATTTATGCAGCGATCAGTGCTATAAAAATGCACTGGTTACTGTGTAAAGGACACTGGCAGTGAAGGGGGACTGAAAATTTAGAAAGAAATATATATTTTTTACTTTTTGCTATAATAAATAACCAAAAAAAAATGCCTTCATCAGTTTAGACCAGGGGTCTCAAAGTGGTGGCCCTCAAGCTGTTGCAAAACTACAAGTCCCATAAGGCATTGCAAGACTGACAGTTACAAGCAAGACTCCAACAGGCAGAGGCATGATGGGACTTGTAGTTTTGCAACAGCTGGAGGGCCACCAGTTTGAGACTCCTGGTTTAGACCAATATGTATTCTTCTACATATTTTTGGTAAAAGAATATTGCAATAAGCGTATATTGATTGGTTTGCGCAAAAGTTATAGCACCTACAAAATAGGGGATATCTTTATGGCATTTTTATTATTTATTATTTTTTTACTAGTAATGGCGGTGATCAGCGATTTTTAATGGGACTGCGACATTGCGGCGGACAGATCGGACACTTTTGACACGACTTTGGGACCATTGTCATTTATACAGCAATCAGTGCTATACAAATGCACTGGTTACTGTGTAAATGACACTGGCAGTGAAGGGGGACAGAAAATTTTGAAAAAAACCTATATTTTTTACTTTTTGCTATAATAAATATCCCAAAAAAAAAAAAAGTCTTATCAGTTTAGGCCAATATGTATTGTTCTACATATTTTTGGTAAAAAAAAAAATGCAATAAGCGTATATTGATTGGTTTGCGCAAAAGTTATAGCATCTACAAAATAGGGGATAGCTTTATGGCATTTTTATTATTTATAATTTTTTTACTAGTAATGGCGGTGATCAGCGATTTTTAGCGGGACTGCGACATTGCGGCGGACAGATCGGACACTTTTGACACTATTTTGGGACCATTGTCATTTATACAGCGATCAGTGCTATAAAAATGAACTGGTTACTGTGTAAAGGACACTGGCAGTGAAGGAGGGCCGAAAATTTTGAAAAAAAATATATATTTTTTACTTTTTGCTATAATAAATATCCCAAAAAAAAAACGTCTTCATCAGTTTAGGACAATATGTATTCTTCTACATATTTTTGGTAAAAAAAAAATTGCAATAAGCGTATATTGATTGTTTTGCGCAAAAGTTATAGCACCTACAAAATAGGGGATAGCTTTATGGCATTTTTTATTATTTATTTATTTTTTACTAGTAATGGCGGTAATGGTGATCATCGCTTTTTAATGGGACTGTGACATTGCGGCGGACAGATCGGACACTTTTGACACTATTTTGGGACCATTGTCATTTATACAGCGATCAATGCTATACAAATGCAATGGTTACTGTGTAAATGACACTGACAGTGAATGGGGACCGAAAATTTTGAAAGAAAACAATATTTTTTACTTTTTTGCTATAATAAATATCCCCCCCCCCCCAAAAAAAAAAGTCTTATTAGTTTAGGCCAATATGTATTCTACATATTTTTGGTAAAAAAAAATTACAATAAGCGTACATTGATTGGTTTTTATTATTTATTAATTTTTTACTAGTAATTGCGGTGATCAGCGTTTTTTAGCGGGACCGCGACATTGCGGAGGACAAATCGGACACCTTTGACACTTTTTTGGGACCATTGACATTTACCGTATACAGCGATCAGTGCTAAAAAAAATGCAATGGTAAATGACACTGGCAGGGAAGGGGTTAACACTAGTGGGGCGATCAAGGGGTTTAATGAGTTCCCTGGGAGGTGTTTCTAACTGTGGGGGGGAGGGGCCTGACTGGAGGAGGAGAGAGATCACTGTTCCTGATCACTAGGAACAGCAGATCTCTCTCTACTCCCCTGTCAGAATGGGGATCTGTTTGTTTACATTGACAGATAGACATGTGCACAACAAAAAAATGTGTTTATTTTCGTTTCGTTTTTTTCGTTTCCGAAAAAAATAGTTTATTTTCGTTTCTTTTTTTTCGTTTCTGTTCATTCGTAACAATTCGTACATTCGTAAGTCGTCGGTGTTCGTATTCGTAAGGATTCGTACATTCGTATGTCGTCGTTGTTCGTATTCGTAACGATTCGTACATTTGTAAGTTATTTTTTCGTTGATTCGTTTTTCGTTAGTTTAATTTTCGGACGCATTCGTATTTATTCGTACATTCGTAACATTCGTAGATTCGTAATCGGAGCATAATTCATAATTTTATGTAATGTGTATGCTATTATTACCTTTTAATAATTTACGAATCGAAAAAAAAGTTACGAATGTACGATTTTTTTTGTTCAATCCATTCATTACGAATCGAAAAAAAAAGAAAAAGTTACGAATCGAAAAAAAAAGTTACGAATCGAAAAAAAAGTTACGAATGTACGAATTTTTTTGTTCAATCCATTCGAAGCACGTTAAGCAGCACCATTGTAAGGGACACGGAAAATTACCAATTCAACAAAAAAAAAAAGTTACGAATGTACAAATTTTTTCGTTCGTTTTGCGTTTTTGGGATTTTCTTCATTAGTACATTAGTTGTTTCTAATTAGTTATTTTCGGATTTTCGTTGTTTTTCGGATTCGTTCGATTCGAATGATTCGTTAATCGGATTCGTATGATTCGAACGATTCGTTATTCGGATTCGTACGTTTCGAACGATTCGTTCATTCGTACGAAAACGAACGGACGAAAATAACGAAAAAAACGAAAAACGAAAAAAAAACTAAACGAATTGCACATGTCTATTGACAGACCCCGTTATGGCTCTCGGCCACCGGCCACGTGATGCACGGGGTCATAACGGGGTCTCCCCCGCGAGCCTGCTATGGCTCTTAAAAGAGCCGCGGCAATTCGCAGGAATGAGCCGACCTGCTGCAGTATAACGGTTGGTCGGCAAGTGGTTAAAGCTGAGCTCTGGCAGGCTATGCCGGTTATTGAACCACAACTCCCAGCTATTGTGCTCAGCTGTGAACTCACCTAAATGATCAGTGATCCTGAAAAATAATGGCGTTTGGTTATGTCTGGTGACAGGCAACCATTACTGTTCAGAGATGTATTTCAAGTCTTGAAAAGTTATTACAGAATCAAAGCACAGAGAGAGTTCACTAGTTGTATCGAGTTCACAGCAGTGATATGTTGGTGGGTGGATTCACAGAAATCCAGAGTTTTGCTTGTAACCCAAGAAGACATACTGTGTACACGTAGGAGAACCTCGGGGGCCCACGTGACGGCCTATCAGATGAGTAAGAAGAATTAGATGAGAAAAACACACAGGATTGTTTAACATTGGCGCATCACTGTACTGTGAAAATGATAGATGGCGTTCTGGGGAAGAGAATCTGCTGGACTGTATACAAGATTCACTGTACACACCCAGGGCCTGATTTATCCAGCAGCGGTATGGTCTTAACACGTCCAGACTGCAGCGTTCCAGAGAAAAAAATATTGGGAAAATGTAGGCCTCATTCACACAGGCATACATGTATTTCTGCACAAAATGATATCATTTATTACACCGGATATAGTTTACGCAGCACTTTACCATATAAAAGCATAGCCCTGATTTCTAGGGACTGTCCCCGATTTGGAGCAATGTCCCTCTGTCCCTCATTCCTCCTCATTTGTCCCTCATGTTGGTCTGATCTATATAGATGTATATAAAATGCACTTTTCATCTATCAAAAACTGTTTTCCAGCACTAAACCTTTCATCTGATTTCTAAATTGCTGCATTTGTAAATTCCAAAAGCCAATATAAAGGAATAGTAGTGGTAAAAAAAAAAGCACTTGCGGGTTTAACTAATCTTGTTTTTTTTTGTAAAATTCTCCTTTAACCGCTTCCCGACCGCCTCCTCAGAATGGCATGGCTAGGCAAAAGCATGTATATATACGTCCCCTTAAATTGCCTAGCCGTGGGGTCGCGCAAGCGCCATCAGCGGCGCGCTCGCGACCCGGTGGGGAGCTCCGTGACCACGGCCACGGGACCAGCGGACCCGATCACCGCTGGTGTCCCGCGATCGGGTCACAGAGCTGAAGAACGGGGAGAGGTCTGTGTAAACAAACCTCTCCCCGCGCTTCCTACTCTGCCTGTCATTGATCGGCTGTTCCCTGTCATCGGGAAAGCCGATCAATGACGTCAGACGTACAGCCACGCCCCCCTACTGTAAAAAAAAACACAACACATCACACTATGCCCCTCCCCTCCCCCTTGTGGTTAACTCCTTCACTGCCAGTGTCATTTACATAGGAATCAGTGCATTTAAATAGCACTGATTTCTATATAAATGACAATGGTCCCAAAAATGTGTCAAAAATGTTCGATGTGTCCGCCATAATGTCGCAGTCACAATAAAAATCGCTGATCGCCGCCATTACTAGTAAAAAAATAAAAATATTAATAAAAATGCTAAAAAACTATCCCCTATTTTGTAAACGCTATAACTTTTGCGCAAACAAATCAATAATCGCTGATTTGCAATTTTTTTTACCAAAAATATGTAGAAGAATACGTATCGGCCTAAACTGAGAAAATAAAATGTTTATTTATATATATTTTTAGGGGATATTTATTATAGCAAAAAGTCAAAAATATTGAATTTTTTTCAAAATTGTCGCTCTATTTTTGTTTATAGCGCAAAAAATAAAAACCGCAGGGGCGATCAAATACCACCAAAAGAAAGCTCTATTTGTGGGAAAAAAAGGACGCCAATTTTGTTTGGAAGCCACGTCGCACGACCGCGCAATTGTCAGTTAAAGCAACGCAGTGCCGAATCGCAAAAAGGGGCCTGGTCCATTGGCTGCAAATTGGTCCGGGGCTGAAGTGGTTAAGGGGGCGTGTCCTATGCCTACATACTTTTGCTGATAGGTGTCCCTCATTCCCATTTCAAAAAGTTGGGAGGTATGTAAAAGGGAGACAGTACAGTTACAATACAATAAAATACAAGAGAGTTAAAAGGATCCTGCTCATTACCCCCCCGTACACACGGTCGGAAATTCCGAGGGAAAATGTCCGATCGGACCATGTTGTCGGAAAATCCGCCCGTGTGTGTGGGCTCCATCTGACTTTTTCAGTCGGAATTTCCGATGGAAAAAATTTGAGATCCTGCTCTCAAATTTTCCGACAACAAAATCCGATCTGACTTTTTCCGACCGTGTGTCGAGAATTCCGACGGACAAAGTGCCACGCATGCTCAGATCAAATTAGGAGACCAAAGCTATAAGCTACTAGCCTCTACGTAGTTCCGTAGTACGCAACGAACGTCACCGCGTTCAGAATGCTCGGATTTTCGGACAACTTTGTCCGACCGTGTGTATGCAACACCAGTGTCGGACAAAATCCATCGGAAAAAATCAGATGGATTTTGTGGTCGGAATTTCCGACCGTGTGTACGGGGGCTAAGAGCTTACAATCTAATAGGGTGGGGCAAGTGATACAAAATGAAAATAAATAAACCGCGCTAATGAAAAATACAAATGGGGAAAGGGTAAAATCCTAACCTAAAAGGCTGCTGCTAAAAGTGGGATACTCGCACATAAAGTCATACAAATGGATAAAGCTGCGCCAGTAAAAACTGAATACAAATAAATAAAAAGAAGAACACAAATGACCAAATAATTAATGTATACAAAAAAAGGGGGTAAAGTGCATAAAAAGCGTGACCATAAAAAACACACACAAATTCTGATAAATAGAGTCCAGTGAGGACCGCATTTGTCCAGATCATATGTCTTCTTTAGTACACAAAACCTGGTTGCATGTAGTCGGCAGACTTGTATTTTGTAGCAAATAAAACACCACTGTGACTGATCTAAAACAACACGCTGTGACATGCAAGAGTTCTGTGCGATCCCATCCACCTTTTGAATTTGGCGCTTACCAGATGGCTAAATAAAACGAGCACTGCATATGGAGCCTGCAACTTCCCAGATAAAAAGTGACTGATCGGGCCGATCGGATCAGGAACAACCGCTCAGAAGGAAAGAAGGACCTCCACAACCTCCGCTCCACTCAGGGATATCCAACTGATTAACTCAAGTATACAAAAGAAGGGGGCCGCCCATAGCGTAATACTGACAAACAATTTTTATTCAAACTTAAAAGAATTAAGAACACTTACATACGTAAGATGAAATCGAGCATAGTATAAAACACACTGCCGGCCGGTCAGTGTAAACCCGTCCCCCGTTCACGATCTACGTGGTGGCGTCACTGCGTGCCTTCCCATACGTCGTTTCGTCACAGATGACGTTATCATTGATAACGTCATCTGTGACGAAACGACGTATGGGAAGGCACGCAGTGACGCCACCACGTAGATCGTGAACGGGGGACGGGTTTACACTGACCGGCCGGCAGTGTGTTTTATACTATGCTCGTTTTCATCTTACGTATGTAAGTGTTCTTAATTCTTTTAAGTTTGAATAAAAATTGTTTGTCAGTATTACGCTATGGGCGGCCCCCTTCTTTTGTATACTTGAGTTAATCAGTTGGATATCCCTGAGTGGAGCGGAGGTTGTGGAGGTCCTTCTTTCCTTCTGAGCGTTTGTTCCTGATCCGATCGGCCCGATCAGTCACTTTTTATCTGGGAAGTTGCAGGCTCCATATGCAGTGCTCTTTTTATTTAGCCATCTGGTAAGCGCCAAATTCAAAAGGTGGATGGGATCGCACAGAACTCTTGCATGTCACAGCGTGTTGTTTTAGATCAGTCACAGTGGTGTTTTATTTGCTACAAAATACAAGTCTGCCGACTACATGCAACCAGGTTTTGTGTACTAAAGAAGACATATGATCTGGACTAATGCGGTCCTCACTGGACTCTATTTATCAGAATTTGTGTGTGTTTTTTATGGTCACGCTTTTTATGCACTTTACCCCCTTTTTTTTGTATACATTAATTATTTGGTCATTTGTGTTCTTCTTTTTATTTATTTGTATTCAGTTTTTACTGGCGCAGCTTTATCCATTTGTATGACTTTAAGTGATACAAAAGGTTATAATTGTAGGGGATGAGCCGATAAAAGTTATAAAAGATTAGCTGGAGGCGTGATAGGCTTCCCCGATGAGAGGAGTTTTTAGGGATCTCCTAAAGGCAGCCAGAATAGGAGATAGCCGAACAGATTGAGGTAGAGAGTTCCCGAGGATGGGAGAGGCTCTAGAGAAGTCCTGGAGACAAGCATGGGAGGAGGAGACAAGGGAGCTTGAGAGAAGGAGGTCTTCAGAGGAGCGGAGAGTGTGGTTTGGGTGATATTTGGAGACAAGATTGGTGATGTAGCTGGGGGCAGAATTGTGAATGGGTTTGTATGTCATAGTAAGTATTTTTAATTGAATTCACTTGTTAACTGGAAGCCAGTGTAAGGATTGGCAGAGAGGGTTAGCAGACACTGAGCGGTTGGTAAGGTAGATAAGTCTTGGAAGCTGCATTCATGATAGACTGAAGAGGGGAGGAGCCTATGGAGAGTTAGACCTATGAGAAGGGAGTTGCAATAGTCAAGGCGAGAGATAACGAGGGAGTGAATGAGGAGCTTGGTGGTTTCAATTGTTAAAAAGGGTTTGAATATTAGAGATGTTACGGAGGTGAAGTCTACAAGCTTTTGACAGTGATTGGATTTGGGGCTGAAAGTCCAGGATTACGCCTAGTACCTTGCTATGAGTGGAGAGTTTGATGGTTGCATTGTGGATTTTGATGGAAAATTCATTAATATCATTAGCTCGTTTTTGGAGAGATTTAGTTTAACCACTTGCTAACTGGGCACTTAAACCCCCCTCCTGTCCAGACCAATTTTCAGCTTTCAGCGCTGATGCACTTTGAATGACAATTGGGCGGTCATGCAACACTGTACCCAAATTACATTTTTATCATTTTTTTCCCACAAATAAAGCTTTCTTTTGGTGGTATTTGATCACCTCTGCATTTTTTTTTTTTTAATATTTTGTTATAACAATTTAAAACAGGTAATTTTTCTCCTTCATTGATGTACGCTGATGAGGCGGCACTGATGGGCACTGATGGGTGGCAGTGATGGGCACCGATGGGTGGCAGTGATGTGCACTGATGGGTGGCAGTGATGGGCACTGATGGGTGGCAATAATGGGCACTGATCGATTACACTGATAGGCAGCACTGCTATGTGGCACTGATTAACACCACTGGGGGGCATTGATAGGTGGCACTTGTGGGCATTGATAGGTGGCACCGGTGGGCACTGTGTGAACTGGCAGGTGGCAATGGCAGGTGGAACTGACAGGGGGTAGTGGTGTGCACAGATGAGGCATAATTGCCTCTTCCTCTTCGGGAGCGATGTCCCTTGCAGATAAGCCGGTGATCGGCTTTTTTTTCTTCTCCTCGCTGTCAGCGTGGGGAGAAAAAAGAACGATTGCCGAGCTTTTGTTTACATCATGTGATCAGCTGTCATTGGCTGACAGCTGATCACATGGTAAGGGGCCGGGACTGGCCCCTTACTCGGATCGGTGATCACCCGAGTCATATGACGGCCTCCCGGAAATTCAAGTCCGCGCTGTGACCGTCATTCGCCTATAGCGCGGACGTCAACTGGTTAAGGAAGTGGTATGACATCCATGCTGATATATCAGTTAGTAAGTTAGTAATGCGAGAGGAGACTGAAGGAGTGAGGTGAGGAGTAGAGACGCTCTTGCTGGCAGAGCTAGCAGAAGACCCTGTGGGGGCATCTGTAGATAAAAATAAACTGTATCGCTTTGACTAAGGTTGAATATAGCCCTTGCTATAGGTGAAGGCCATTTACATACCTCCTGAAGCCTGACCAGAATACTCCCAGAATGTTATTAGGATGTTGCTACCTGAGGCCTAGTCATTACTGCTCAGCTCCACCATCACAGGAGTGAGCCCTTTTCTGATTTAAATCCACTCACATGCTCTTTCTCTTCTCTGATGTAGTAGCTCTGAGCTCAGTGTTTGAGAACTCACTCCTGTGACGGAGAAGGTGAGCAGTAATGACTAGGCCTCACTTAGCAACGTCATGGGAGTATTTCAGTGTAGCGCTATCCTCTGTTGAATCTGTCAGATAGAATGGGTCCTCTGCTCTTTGCCTCAACCTTCTAAAGAACCCACTGACACACCAGGTTGAGTGTACAAACATACAATATCACAGGAAATCACTGAAAGTAATACTTAGCACCCAATTGTAGTGCTATATCAAAGAAAATAGACACCAAACCAGGTAGTAAAGGCAAAATACCAGGCCATTTTCTGACACTTTTTGTTTACATGTAAAAATCTGTATTTTTTGCTAGAAAATTAATTAAATCCCCCCGAACAGTGTATATTGTTTTAAAGAAGGACATTTAATTTGGATTCAATGTTGCATGACTGCGCAATTGTCAGTTAAAGTAACGCAGTGCTGTATTGCAAAAAATGGCCTGGTCATGAAGGGGGTAAATCTTCCGGAGCTGAAGTAGTTAAAGATCTCTGTTATCACAGCCCTTTACAAATCACTGCTTCCACATCTATGCTCCCTACAGACCCCTTAAATATTACTTGTGCCACATTTAATATTTCTTTCAGCAAGATCAATTTTAAAACCATAAAAAGAGAAAAGGGATGCATAGTGCAGAGAAAAGTATGATGGCATAAAATAAGCAAAACTAGCAAAATAAACTAAACTTGTTATTTACCGGAATCCAGTCTAAAGAATGTTTTCTTTTAATGGCTTAAATCAGAACTCAACTGTATCTGAGAACCATAGTTTTTCATAATAACAAAGAGGTACAGAAAAAGGAAGAAGAAACCATCAGCTGCAATGCAACATGTTTAAGGCGGAAAGGAATGCCGTGCTAATATGCCCACATCCTATATCATACATGAAAAAAGGGTTTTTGTAGCAAAAAGGATTTTTAAGGGCATATAGAAACTGGCAACACTAGAAAAGTTTGAAAATATACACCAAAATCCACTTTATTGTGCAAATATTAACCGCTTCAGCACCGGGCCATTTTACACCCTTCCTTACCAGAGCACTTTTTGCGATTCGGCACTGCGTCGCTTTAACTAATAATTGCGCAGTCGTGCGACATTACACCTAAACAAAATTGACGTCCTTTTTTTCCCACAAATAGAGCTTTCTTTTGGTGGTATTTGATTACCTCTGCGGTTTTTATTTTTTGCACTATAAACAAAAGAAAAACGACAATTTTGAAAAAAACACAATATTTTTTACTTTTTGCTGTAATAAATATCCCATTTTTTTTTTAAAAAAAACAATTTTTTTTCCTCAGTTTAGGCCGATACGTATTCTTCTACATATTTTTGGTAAAAAAAATCGCAATAAGCGTATATAGATCGCTTTGCGCAAAAGTTATAGCGTTTACAAAATAGGGGATAGCTTTATTGCATTTTTTTTTTTTTTTTACTAGTAATGGCGGCGATCTGCGATTTTTTTTTTGTGACTGCGACATTGCGGCGGACACTTCGGACACTTTTGACACATTTTTGGGACCATTCACATTTACACAGCGATCGTTGCTATAAAATTGCAGTGATTACTGTGTAAATGTGACTGGCAGGGAAGGGGTTAACACTAGGGGGCGCTGCAGGGGTTAAAATGTTCCCTAAGGTAGTGATTCTAACTGTAGGGGGAGGGCACTGACAAGGGGAGGAGACCGATCGGTGATCCTCTGTACTGGGATCACATGATCGGTCTCCTCTCCGCTGACAGGTCGTGGAGCTGTGTGTTTACACACACAGCTCCACGGTCCCACACGGTCCCGTTGTTTTAACGGGCAATCGCGGGTGCCCGGCGGACATCGCGGCCGCCGGGCACTCGCACTGGGTCCCGAGCGACGCCCCCCAGGCGGCCGGGAATGGGAGGACATCATATGATGCCCACCCAGGATGGGAGATCCACCTTGTGGGCGTCATATGACGGTGGGCGGTAGGGAAGTGGTTAAAAAGGACACAAACGTGACCGTATCAATATGTGTCAATAAAATGTTATCACATAGAGCTTCTAATTACATAACTAGTCCACATGAAAACTCAACGAGTTTTGAACGCATTCTTGCTTCATCAGGAGCACAGAAGCACAATGGTGTTAGGTAACTGTCTTCTACACCAACCTCCTAGTAAGTCAATTTCTTCCTGGGGAAGGGAGGAACATATCATGGATCACAAGACTCTGGACTCCCCATGGGCTGCCTTCTCTAGAGGCAGGGGATCCGTAGAATTCACTGGCCAAATAAATTTTTTGAATGGACGTTTTTGATATCTGGAAATATATATACTTGTTTAGGCTTTCCCTTATCTGGGGCAATTCTCGGACTGGATGTCAATTTAGGTATACATATCCTGCCTGTGTTTGTGGTACTTTTGGAATCCCTTGTGCTGCTTTCAATGACTGGTGAGCCATGATATGTTCATGATATGATATGATATGTTCCTCCATGCCCCATGGAGAAATTGGCTCACTAGGAGGTTGGTGTAGGAGACAGTGTCATGGTTATGCAGTGATGTGTGTCTGTCAGCTTACCTTCTCCATGTGTTAAGGGGCCAGCCACTTCCACCTGGTGGTTTTTATAACCTCTCCTCTAAACATGGCTCCACCCCAGGCCCTATCAGGGAACCCTATATTAACCTGTGCACTGCAAGCCAGCGGTGCTGATCAACCATTGTGTATTAATTGTGTGTTTGGCTTCCTGTTTCCTGCTTGCCGCATGCTCTTTGTTTTTCTCTGTTACCGACCTTGGTGTGTTCTCGACTATTCCTGTCTGCTTGTGACCCTGGCCTTTTGGCGTGTCCTAGACTATTCCTGTTTGCCTGTGACCCTGAACCTTTGGCGTGTACTCTGTTGTTCCTGTCTGCTAGTTGCCCTGACCTCTGCTTTATTCCTTTACTGTCCTTGTTGTTCCAGCCTACTGCTTCGTTCTCCTGTATTCTACCGTGAGCGTTAGCTGTGAGACCCTAGGGGCCGCAACCTGGAGCCAGACTGCAGTGCAGTCCATTCTCACCACTAGAGGCTCTGGTGAACACCTGCTGGCTCTTAGACTCCACACCCTGGGGAATCTATGCTCTAGCTGCCACTGGGATCTTTGTTAGTGATCCAGTAGACCTGCTTCCTGAACCTCCCTGGGTACTATCCGCAGCAGTCAGTCCTAGGGTCCACTACCTAGCAGTGCACTTCCGACTCCTAGGTCCCAGGTGACCTGACAGACAGCTACCTAACATAATTGTTCCTAAAGAATCTATCCATATTGTCGAAACATATTATTATGCTCATCATGTTCTCCTGATGAAGAAAGAGTATTTTCAAAATGCGTCACTTTTTTATGTGGACTAGTCATGTCATGAAATATACAAACCTCATTTTATTGCCACACATGTGTGTCCTTTTTAATGTTTGTACAATAAAGTCAATTTTAATTATATTTTCAAATTTTTCTTTTGTTACCAGTTTCTATATACCGTTAAAAATCCTTTTCGCTACAAAAACATATTTCCTGCAGTACAACATGTTTGAGTCATTTCAGATCGGGAACTTGTAAAAATTCTCCCTCAGGTGCCCCAATTCATCTACACCAAACCACCCACGTTACGACTTCAGCTAGCACATAATGTCGTCAATCCCCCTAAGAAGCAACATACTTTTTTAGATCAAACTGGCTTTTTCAGCTGTGGTAGATGCGTGGTTTGCCGTACCTCGAAAAACATAGGATAAGAAAAACCACACAATTTACATCTCAGACCCAAGGCAAAACTTACGAAATCAAAAAATGTATCACTTGTGCGACCACCCATGTTACTTACCTTCTGGCTTGTCCGTGTGGCCTTCAGTACGTGGGTAGGACCACTCGTAAATTAGGCATCAGACTGAGGGAACACGTAAATAGAATTAAAAAGGGTTTCAAACAACATAGTCTATCCAACCATTTCAGACTTTTCCACAACCGTGACCCTAGAGGTCTGAGGTTTTGTGGTATAGATAGGGTAGAACCCCATTGGAGGGGCTCTAATCTTAAACAGGCGATATCCAGGAATGAAACCCAATGGATCCATAGATTAGGTACTCTCCATCCGCATGGCCTCAATATTGATCTAGATTTGAATTGTTTTTTGTCTAATTGGTAAACTATCAATTTTTATATTAATTTAGATCTCATTTTCACACACATTTTTTTTTTCCACATTTTTATTTATTTTTTTTTTTTTATTTTTTTATTTTATTTTCATTTTTATTTTTATTTATATTTATATTTTTTAATTATTAATTTTTAATTTTTTAATTTTAATTTTATTTTATTTTACTTTATTTTATTTTTATCTTTATTTTATTTTATTTTTATTTTATTTTTATTTTAATTTTATTTATATTTATTTTTATTTTTATTTTATTTTCATAAATTTATTTTTATTTTTTATTTTATTTCTTTTTATTTCATTTTATTTTATTTTCATTTACATTTATTTTAATTTTTATTTTTATTTTTATTTCTACCACACTTATTCACATTTTATTTTAAGTTTATTATTTTTATTGGTCTTTATTTACCATTTCCTTATCAATTGTATTTTATTAATGGTATCTGAAATTACTGTTTATATACAAAAATATTTTATTCTGTTATACTTTGTATTTTGCTTATCATGTTCTGTCATGTTGTTCATTTGCTAATAAAGTTTTCAATGAGCAACTGACTAGAGGAAATTATGTAATCCGGAAGCAAAGTTTAATTCAGTCCATCTCTGATTGGCTGTTTAACTGGGAGGCGTCAGCCGCCCAGGGTATTTAAGCTCTCTAATTCTGGCCGGAAGTGATGTCCTTGATGACGCCCTGGAGGAGGGGCGAAACGCGTCAACGCAATTTCCGGTCAGTAAGCCAGTGACGCTGCTTCCTGTTCTGTTTTGGAGCGCACGCCAAGCGCTCACCCGGAACTCGCTGATCCCTGTCTGCTCAATAGTGAGTTACTATTGTACAGTGTTCCACAGGTCTATCTCGGCGATACTACACATGTTGTTTTATTTCTTTCCTTTCCACGGCTTTGATATTTATCTGGAGTCCCTGCTGATCCACCCCGAGTTTCAATAGGATCTTTTACATCATCCACTTCACCGTCCTGAAAATACTTTTTAAGACCCTAGGACTGCAAAGCCGTGGGTCATTTCGTTTTGGTGAGTGGGGTTTCAAAAGGGGATCATCGTCCAAATGACCACCTGCAATTTATGACTTCAATCATTTTAATAGTCTAATTAGTTCTGTCCATCACCCATGATTTAATTTTTGATTAATACAATAAGTCACCTTTGACATTATTCTATTTTTGAAGCCATTGTTGCACAATTTGATTGTTATATCAATATATATGTTTCTATTTGTTTCACATACACTCACAGTGGTGAGTCACATTTGCTAATTTAGTCTCTAGATTTGTTTTTTGTGTATGGTTTATCTATACTCACAGTGGTGAGTCACATTTGCTAGCGCAGCCTTCAATTGCCTATATTCCATTTCAAATGTGTTGGCAAAAAAAAAAAAAAAATTGAGCATCTCACTACAATAGGAGTACATTTGCAAAAAAAAAAAAAAAAGGATAAATGAACAATCAGAAGAAATTAAGGTCAATGATTCGTCCCAAGCCCATCAAAAGACTGCAAAGGCTGAACCTGTACAATACCCAGTGGTATTGCACCGGTGCTTGGCTGTATTGGCACAATTCAGGCAGAACTTCTCTCAAAAACAGTCCCACAGAATCTCTATGCTGCCTGTGATCTGGCTTCTTCTTCTCCCGTGAGCTCTTTCCTGACCCCTGGGATCCTAGCTGGGACCTCAATGTTTTTCTTTGGCTTCTTCCCTGACCTCTGCCCAGGAGGGCAAGGCCCCTCAGCAAAGGTCCCCTCCAGGCTGGAGCCTGGAACTCTGCCTCACACCAGCATGCTGCATCCCCCCCTTTGCTACCCAGGCCCAAACTATATATGGACTCTCCCCCACCTCATAGGCACACCTCCCTAAGGATTGATGGAAGTCCCATAAATATTCAGACTGCATTTTCTGCCCTACCCCCCACTATGTTCTGGAAATCTGCAGAATACATGGGGAAGTAGGAGAGCAGAAGCCTATGTAAAACTGAGCAGCCCTTACTAATCAATCCCTGCTCCTCTGATTACAGTGGAGCCAAACTAAATTTACCTACCAATCTTACCTAAACCGAGGAGGGTGCTACAAATAGAACAAATATACCAATGTTTCAGATAAATGGCAACCCCTTTATCAAGGAGACAAGCAATCTCCTTCAGGTCTCTGCTTATCACCTTGATAAAGGGGCTGCCTTGTCCCTGAAACATCTGTGTATTTGTTCTACTCATATGGGACTTCAGTATATTTTACTATCTGGATATGCAATTGGAGTGCTGGCTGTTTTCTCTTAAGACTTTCATTGCTGTCTGTGTGCCCTATGAGAGTGTTTGCCTTCTCTTCCTGCCAGGACAGGAAGTGGTATGAAATCTCTCCAAGGGGACAAAAAAATGTTATTATTGCTGCACCTTCTGGCCCCTGTGACAGCCACACTCCACCTCCATTTCTGGTATACAGAACCAATGTCACAGATGCATGAAGTGAGGTAAAATCTAAACTCTTAAAGAGCTAACAGGGATATCTCCTAAACCTGCACGCTTTAGGAGATATACCTGTATTTACATGTGCCGACGTCATGCGGCACATGCGCACTAGCGACAACTGAAGCAACAGCGCTATATGCCGATGCTTCAGTTGTTATATGCCGCTCTCGCGCGCATGCGCGTGACGTCATCGCGGCTCCGGCAAATCACAGCGCCGGAGCCGTGATACCCGGAAGTCACTCCGGGAGAAGATGTCGGCGGTCGGAGGGGGAGAAGAGGACCGATGCCGAGGCTTCGATCTCAGGTAAGTGATGCATAATTAGCTAGTATGCTACGCATACTAGCTAATTATGCCTTTGTCTTGCAGGTTTTTTTATTTTTTTTTCGTTTTTGTCAAGAGGGTTTACTTCCTCTTTAACCTCTCTTCCAAAAACGTAATGTGGTTCTAAAAGCTCAAGGTTTTTTACCTTTATGAATTTTATGCATGAAGGTAAAAAACCTCTGTGCAGCAGCCTCCCTAATACTTTCCTGAGCTCTGTCGTGATCCAGCGATCTGCACAAGAACCTCGACTCTATGGGGAATCTCCCTCCCCATTGGCTGAGACACCAGCAGGAGCCATTGGCTCGCACCGCTGTCAATCACAGCCAGTGAGCCAATGAGGAGAGAAAGGGGGTGGGACCGAGCCACATCTCTGTGTGTGAATGGACATGCAGATACCTGGTATGGAAGCAAGCCTTCCTGGGTGCCCCCATTGCAAGCTGCTTGCTCCGGGGGCACTGGGCATGAGGGAGGAGCCATGAGTGCCAGTGGGGGACCCAAGAGGAGGGGAATCGGGGCTGCTCTGTGCAAAACCACTGCACAGAACAGGTAAGTATAACATGTTTGTTATTGAAAAAAAAGCCTTTAATATCACTTTAAAAAGAAAAACGTGGAGGTAGCTTAGGAGTATATAAATGAGATTCAAACAAGGGGTTTGTTTTGTTATAGACTACCCACCCCTGACCATCAGTGGTTAGGGGGCATTATACATTGTCCAGGTCTAAAAAACTATTTTGAGGGGTTGTAATTAGTGTCAACGTTTAGCCAACTACCAATCACGCCCCTTTAAAATAATCACACGTTGTTGCTTTGCAGCCTGAAATGAAGACAGACACATGTTTGGTGTTGAGGCCAAATAATTAAATTTAGTCTCATCTGACCACCTTAAACACACCTTGAAGATTCTGAGGCCACATGAAAAAGGTATTTATGGTCAGAGGAGACAAAAATTTAATTATTTGGCCTCAACACCAAACCAAATATGTCTGGCGGCAATCCAATACAGCTCACCATCCAAATAACCCCATTTCTACAGTAAATGGAGGTGGTAATATCCTGTTATGGGGATGTTTCTCTACAACAGGGACTGGAGCACTTGTCAGGATAGAAGAAAAATGGATAGGGCAAATTCTTGAGGAATATCTGCTGCCCTCTGTCAGAAAGTTGTCAATGGGAAGAAGGTTTACCTTCCAACATGACAATGACCCAAAGCACACAGCAAAAATGACCACACAATGGTTGAAGAAAAAAAGGGTGAATGTCCTTGCATGGCTTAGTCAGAGCCCAGACTTAAAACCCCATTGAAAATCTATGTAATGATTTGAAGAGTGCAGTCCACAAACGCCACCATCAATTTTAACTAAACTCGAACAGTTCTGCAAAGAAGAGTGAGAAAACATTGCAAAGTCTAGATGTGCAAAGTTAATAGAGACATATCCCAACACACTAAAGTCTGTAATTAACCACTTCAGCCCCGGACCAATTGGCAGCCAAAGGACCAGGCCCCTTTTTGCGATTCGGCACTGCGTCGCTTTAACTGACAATTGCGCGGTCGTGCGACGTGGCTCCAAAACAAAATTGGCGTCCTTTTTTTCCCACAAATAGAGCTTTCTTTTGGTGGTATTTGATCGCCCCTGCGGTTTTTATTTTGGCGCTATAAACAAAAATAGAGCGACAATTTTGAAAAAAATGCAATATTTTTTGCTTTTTGCTATAATAAATATCCCCAAAAAATATATAAAAAAACATTTTTTTCCTCAGTTTAGGCCGATACGTATTCTTCTACATATTTTTGGTAAAAAAATCGCAATTAGCGATTATTGATTGGTTTGCGCAAAAGTTATAGCGTTTACAAAATAGGGGATAGTTTTTTAGCATTTTTATTAATATTTTTTTTTTACTAGTAATGGCGGCGATCAGCGATTTTTATTGTGACTGCGACATTATGGCGGACACATCGGACATTTTTGACACATTTTTGGGACCATTGTCATTTATACAGCAATCAATGCTATTTAAATGCATTGATTCCTGTATAAATGACAGTTGTAGTGAAAGAGTTAACCACTAGGGGGAGGGGAGGGGTTATGGGCTCTGACGTGTGTGTGTTTTTTTTACATTAGGGGGCGGGGCTGACGTCTGACGTCACTGATCGGCTTTTCTGATGACCGGGAACAGCCAATCAATGACAGGCAGAGTAGGAAGCGCGGGGAGAGGTTTGTTTACACAAACCTCTCCCCGTTCTTCAGCTCCGTAACCTGATCGCGGGACACCAGCGGCGATCGGGTCCGCTGGTCCCGCGGCCGGGGCCACGGAGCTCCCGACCGGGTCGTGAGCACGCCGCTGGCGGCGCGCGCGCGACCCACTGGCAGGCATTTAAAGGGCCACAGACAGGTACGTGGTTTTGCCTGCCCGTGCCATTCTGCTGACGTATACATGCAGTGGGCGGTCGGGAAGCGGTTAAAGCAAAAGGTGACTAAATACTGACATAAGAGGGTGATCCTTTTTCCAACTTAGTGATTCTGTTTTATTTTTTTTCTGACATGTTGGTGTTATATATTTCACTTAGGGCTCTTTCACACGGACGTGTCCGTGTACGGAGCCCGCTCTGCACAGCAGAGGATCGCTCCGTCGATCCCCCACTGTGCAGGAAGATGACAGGTCTGTCTCTGCACTCCGTGCAGGGACCGACCTGTCAGAGCGCCGCTCTCCCCTATGGGATATCGGATGACGACGGACCGTTGAGTCCGTCGTCACCCGATCCGATCCGCAGAGGGATGGAAAAATTGCTTTTTCCTCCGTCACACTTTTTCGGATTGGAGCGGGTCAGATGTCAGCGGACATGTCACCACTGACATCCGTCCTTCCATAGGGGTCTATGGAGGGTCCATTCAGGTCCGCCAAAAACACTGACAGGCGGACCTGAACGGACCGCCCGTGTGAAAGGGGCCTTAGATGTTATAAGTTGCACTGAGTTAATACAGCTGGATAAAACAAAAACTGAGTCTGTCTTAATTTCAGGATACGAAGCAACAAAATGTGATTTCTTTTATAAGGGGGGGGGGGGGGATTATTTTCTATACCCACTGTACATCTCTGCTAACCTTCACCTTCACAAAAATAAATAGGATAAGACAGTTACATAAAGAAAACATATAAATAGAAAAGATTCAGAAGTAGTGACTGTATGAGCTGTTTGAAGACACAGTTTTTTCTTTTCAATAAGATTTGCTATGGACAAAATACTGTGCCCAGGATATAGGAAAATCCATTGGACCAGTGTGTGCTATTAGGCTCCACACCGCTGTTCAAAGTAAAACTCAGGTTAAAAAAAAAGTTTGTCCCTCTAGGTCTAGGACATGCAATGGGTGAGAAATGTTGATACAGCGCACAAATAGAAAACCATAACTTCTCTCTTTGTATCCAACAGGCCCAACATTCAGATGAATGTACTCAAGCACAGGACTCTGGTTCATGTACAGTTTCGTAAACCAAAAGCAGACCTCTCAGCAGGCGACTTTATGAGAACATATGTTAAGCAGTAAGGAAGAGGAAAGGGGCGAATACTGGGCACCAGCAAGGGTAGAACTTGGACAAACTTTGTCTAAAATAATTATTGTCACGTGAAGGGACTGATTCCACCAGTCCTGGCTGGGAGGACAGCATGTGCTGTGTCACTGGCATAAGACATACTTTTTTACATTGTAAAGTGTGATTAGATCTCGCCAGAGAGAACACTTAACATGAGAACAACGTTCCATTACGGCAAAGCTGGAGAAATAAATTATGTGTTCTCGTCAAAACGTAGACTTTATAATCTGGGATAGATACAGGAGACCTGCAACACTCCACAGAAACAAAGACTTTACTATTGATCAAGATCAAGTAGCAGTAGATGGCAGCTAATAAAAGATTGTTTGATTGAGTAATAGTGCGCTTGTTCCAACCCAGATACAAAAAACGTATATAATACAAATGTGAAGAAATGCATATGCACAGTATATTAAAGATATATTGCACAGAATCCCATCAGTAAAAAATAAAGAAATTATATAATAAATGCATGAATAACTAAATAAATAAATAAAGTCTTCTTCAATAATAAAAGTGACTTGTTGAAGTGTTAACCAACGTGCTCATCCAACAAACAAACTGTGAACATTTTCAGTGACACAATGATGCCACCCCCATCACCAGGTGCAATGCCCTTTCACCTTAGGGGGCGACCCCAATGGGTCTAATCATGCTTTTAGAGATATCCCAATCTCAGAGGTGAACGTCTGGACTGTACTGTGGTAACAGATCTTTTTCCAAAGAAATCCTGGGTTATGGAGATAACAGCTGCTCTCTTGCGTAGCTCAAAAAAATCGAATTGCGATATTGTATATAAAAGGTATGAATTTAATAAAAAAACAACGATGGTCCTATTCACAATAATATCATCTTGTATAAAGCATGGTAAAACAGTGTATACATCATATCCAAGAGGGACAAGAGGCTCTCCTCCTCACCGCTATTGCCAGGTACAGAGACACCGGAAATTACGTCACCTGCTCCTTTCCGACGCGTTGCGTCACAGATCACGTGACTTCTTCAAGGGATAAGGAGCCTAGTGATGAGCGCCGGATTTTAAGAGCAAAAAACTGTGTACAATGTTGCTATGGTGATGGGTGATTCGTCGGGTCATAATGCCTTTCCATCAAAGTAAATCATTATACATCTTAAATACCAGTGATGAAAGGAACAGACCCTAATAATGATGCATATGAAATCCAAAAACGTAATAAATGTGAGGCAGGAAAAAACTGACAATATTGGAAAAAAAAAAAACAATGGTGACTACTAGGTACTACATTTAAAGTACATAATGCAACAGGCACCCTGGAGCAATGCCCTCAAATTGTCATACCTTAAAAATATTAATAAAAAAGATATACAAATATGGTTAATGAATTTATATTCCATATTAGACATATTATTACGTTTTTGGATTTTATATGCATCATTATTAGTGATATAATATATAGTATATTGATTGGAAAGAATACACTTCAAGAGACCTGCACAGCAGCTGAAAGGAAAACTGAACACTGGAAACTGTGCCCAAAAAAGGCAAGGATCTGGCAAAGGACTCACTACCAGCATTGCTATGGCCTCTCAGCAGTAGTGATGAGTCAAGTGTACCCGGGTTTGGTTTGGGGAAGGTTTAGCAAACATGACTGAAGTTCTGGTGCCAAATCCCAACACCAATGAAGTCAACTGGAACCGAATGCTTAACCACTTCAATACAGGGCATTTTCACCCCCTTCCTGCCCAGGCCAATTTTCAGCGCTGTAATATTTCAAATGACAATTGCGCAGTCATGCAACACTGTACCCAAATTTTTATAATTTTTTCCCCACAAATAGAGCTTTCTTTTGATGGTATTTGATCACCTCTGCCTTTTTTATTTTTTGCAGTATAAACAAAAAAAGAGCGACAAGTTTGCTATAATAAATATCCCAAATTTAAAAAAACAAAAACACAATTTTTCCTCAGTTTATTCTTCTACATATTTTTGGTAAAACAAAAAAAAATCTCAATAAGTGTATATTGATTGGTTTGCACAAAAGTTATAGTGCCTACAAAATAGGGGATAGATTTGTGGCATTTTTATTATTATTATTATTATTTTTTGCTAGTAATGGTAGCGATCTGCGATTTTTATCGTGACTGTGACATTGCGGTGGACATGGATCTGTGTGTTTACACCGATCTACGTTCCTGCTCTGTCACGAGCGATAGCGAGTGCCCGGCAGACATTGCGGCCGCCGGACACATGCATTGGCTCCTCAGTGGCGCGGCGGGCACGTGCTCCCTATACCGCCGGCAAGCCGAGGATGTCATATGACACCCGCCCAGGATGGGAGATCCCATCTGCGTATGTCATATGTCTATGGGCGGTGTTGAAGTGCTTAACAAAAAAAACAGTAATACCCATTTTCTAGGCCAAAGGTCTCCAAACTTACCAAAACACAGGGCTAGTTTACTGTCCTTCAGACTTTAGGTGGGCCAGACTGTGACCCCTGGGAGTAGAAATTATCCTGTGCCAGAGGGAGTAAGCAATGCCTCTTTGGTATTAGTGGGAGGAATAGTGCCCCATCGCCGGTGTCAGTTGGCAAAATATTGCCCCATCGTTGGTGTCAGTGGGCAAAATAGTGCAGCATTGTTGGTGTCCGTAGGAGAAATAGTGCCCCATGGTTGGTGTCAGTAGAAGGAATAGTGCCCCATGGTTGGTGTCAGTAGAAGGAAAAGTGCCCAATAGTTGGTGTCAGTAGGAGGAATAGTGCCCCATAGTTGGTGTCAGTAGGAGGAATAGTGCCCCATAGTTGGTGTCAGTAGGAGGAATAGTGCCCCATAGTTGGTGTCAATGGAAGAAATAGTGCCCCATTGCTAATGTCAGTAGCAGGAATTATGACCCATTGTTGGTGTCAGTGAGAAGAATAGCATCTTGTATCAGTGAGAGTAACAGTACCCCAAGGGCCGTATAAAGACTAGGCAAACAAATAGTATGGGAGGTCCACCCTCTCTCTATGTGCTTTGTGACTATTGTCTCCACTACAGAAAGTGAAGGGAAATCCCAGAGTTTTAGAGTTAACACAGGAACAGGAGGCAAGGGGAAATCTTCTAAAATGGGCGTCTATGAGGGAATGTCCCTCACTTTGGAAATTTCTCTCAATTTCTATTTGAGTTTTAATGATTCCCCTTACTGCTTGGACCCCCTCCCTTTACTCCCATCTTAAAATTATAGCAAAAATTTGAAAACGTAAGTTTAACACTACATTGCATCAATCATATAAGTACTCATAATTCTTGAAGTCTTTTTAATGGTCCACTTTAAGCAAAGCATGACCTTCCCTACAGGCTATGGGCAAAATAGAATCCTGACATGCACTCATCTGTTTTCGTGCCAACATGATACTTTTTTAGAAAGGCTGCCATTGAGAAAATGTTAACCTATCTCCCATTCCTCTCCACCCACTTCCTTTCAGGGATTTGGTCTTAGGTCATGTAATGTAATTTCCAGCATTTATTGCAGATGATGCTGCAGCCACAGTCAGATAAACAAATACCAATTTGAACATAAGCTAATGCCGCGTACACACGATCAGAATTCTCGACGGAAAAAACTCTGATGGTTTTCCCATCGGAATACCGACGGAATTTCGCTCAAACTGTCTTGCTTACACACGGTCACACCAATTCCGACGGTCAATAACACCGCGACATACAACACGTTCGACGGCACTATAAAAGGTAAGTTTAATGCTTCTGAGCATGCGTCAAATTGTTTCCGCGCACGCGTCGGAATTTTGCGTGTCGGAATTGCATACACACGATCGGAAAATCCAATAGAAAGGTTTTCCGTCTGAAAAATTAAGAACAGGCTCTCAATCCAAACCGATGGGCATACACACGGTCGGAAAATCGCATGAAAAGCTCCAATCGGGAAAATTACTTGGATTATGACTCAAGAACAAATCACGGCAAGATTATTAGATAGGGTGCCCAGGTTTGAGGCGACCTGGGATCCCTGGGCTCGCTATATCAAGGTTCCCCTATATCCGGGCCACTTGCCTTAACTCCCCCCAATGATAGATTCAGGTAATGGGTTCCCCCCTCCGCTCCTCTTTGATAACCATATCACAGATGCACTTTCTTTTTCTCTTCTTTCTTCTTTTCTATTTCGATATGTCTTGTATATTTGATGTTGCATTAATATTTTGTTATATTCTTAAATTTTGTTTTTGATAAACCCTACTGAAGGGCCATGTTGGCTCCCGGTTGGGGATATTTGTTATTGCAATATTTTGTTACATTGATGAAAAAATTTACAATAAAAATATTTAACAAGAAAAGCTCCAATCGGACTGTTTTTATCGGAAATTCCGACCGTGTGTATGCGGCATAACACTACTAACACTGTATAAGTCTATTGGTGATTTTTATCCTCACAGTACTTCTAACTTGACTTGTGATAACTCACTGAAGAGCTAGCCAGTTTTATGGCCTCCATCATCAGGGAATGATCAGTGGCCTCTTGAAGCTCATGCCAAGAGCCTACTTTGACCTAAACTTCTTCTTTCATTCTAATCGATGTCCAATATATGACTTCAGAAGGATAGCAGTCCATATACATTATAGGAAGGAGCTAAGCTTCATATTCAATGGGAAATATGATACAGCGTCAGTGCACAGGAGAATGGTGTCAACAGAACCCTGCACTGAAAGTAATGGGTCCCAGCTGCCGAGCCATGTAACTGTAGAAGAAAATAGCTCTGCAAGCGTGGGTAGTATAATGCTTATAATATGTAGGTAAAGTGAAAGATTATTGTTAACTTGCCACTGGAAAAAGACCCACTCAGCTACAACGCCTCATCCATGGTCATCTGCAAAAATACTGAACATGTGAAGGTTTGTAGAAGATGGCGATAAGCAGTTACAACCTAGCCATGTAGCTTTAGAATTCTAAGGCCTCATAAACACGGACGCTTTAACCACTTGCCGACCGGCGCACACAGATGTACGTCGACAGAATGGCACGTACAGGCAGGAGGGCGTATATATAAGTCCCTCCTTTCTGCCTGTCCGTGCCATCGGAGCGCGCCGGGAGCGGCGCGCTCCTGCGCCGGTCGGGACCCCCGTGAGTCCGATCGCGGTCCGATCGCCGCGGGGACATCCGCGATCGTCTCACGGGACGGCTGAACGGGGAGATGCCGAGATAAACAGCATCTCCCCGTTCTGCCTAGCAACTAGTGACGCCGATCTCTGCTCCCTGTGATTGGAGCAGAGATCAGCATTCACTAGCTGACAGCCACGCCCCCCCACAGTAAGAAACACACCCCTAGGCCTACTTAACCCCTACACTGCCACCTTGTGGTTAACCCCTAAACTGCCAGTGTCATTTTTACAGGAATCAATGCATTTAAATAGCATTAATTGCTGTAAAAATTACAATGGTCCCAAAAATGTGTCAAAAATGTCTGATGTGTCCGCCATAATGTCGCAGTCACAAAAAAAATCGCAGATCTCCGCCATTACTAATAAAAAAAAAATATTAATAAAAATGCTATAAAACTATCCCCTATCTTGTAAACGCTATAACTTCTGCGCAAACCGATCAATAATCGCTTATTGCGATTTTTTTTACCAAAAATATGTAGAAGAATACGTATCGGCCTAAACTGAGGAAAAAAAATGTTTTTTAATATATTTTTGGGGGATATTTATTATAGCAAAATGTAAAAAATAATGCATTTTTTTCAAAATTGTCGCGCTATTTTTGTTTATAGCGCAAAAAAATAAAAACCGCAAGGGTGATCAAATACCACCAAAAGAAAGCTCTATTTGTGGGAAAAAAAGGACGTCAATTTTGTTTGGGAGCCACGTCGCACGACCGCGCAATTGTCAGTTAAAGCGACGCAGTGCCGAATCGCAAAAAGGGGCCTGGTACTTTGGCTGCAAATTGGTCCGGTCTGAAAGTGGTTAAAAAACGGGCTGTAAAGCTAGTAACAACAACTGGAAAAAAAGCAGCACTAAAAACACGATTTTATTAGCATTTTGATTTGGCGTCAATGCACGTTTAACGTAGTTTTTAAGCGTTAAGGCTAAGGCGCGTTTTTTTTAAAAGAACATCCCTCTGCTATTTTCCACTCTCAAATTACCCACATAAAAATGTTTACAGCTTAAAAACGCTGACGCTAAAAAACGTTGGTATAGCGTTAATGCGCGTTTTTGAGCATTTTTGAGCTTTTTCCGGCGTCAGCGTCAAAACAGCTCTAACGCTGGAGCCTCTGAAGGCGCTGGTCCTTGGTTTTTTTTGGAGCTTAAAAACGACCATGCCTGTTACAGCTCAAAAACGCCATGGTGTGTATGAGCCCATTGAATAACATGGAGTTGCCTTCTTAAGCAGCAAAAAAAGCTCAAAAAAGCCACTGTTAAAACGTCTGTGTGTATGAGGCCTAAAAAGGACAATTTAAAAAGCTGCAAGGCAAGGAACACATATTTGCTGTAAGATTCCAACTTGATTTATACATTTCTCCTGCTAAAACGGACTGGCCTGACCATCCTGGACCACTTCTAAAAGCCCAACTCCAGTTTGGCACATGAATGGAAAATGGTCCTCTGCGGGAGTAAAAAATTAAAAAAAGGAATTTGGGAGTTTAAAAATTCTTTGAGCACTGAAGAAGAAACAAACCAACCATTTTTTTTTTGTGGGAACCCCCCTCAAAGCAACCCCCTGTGAGCTGGTATCAGCATAGCAGGGGGGCTAAGCGCTTGCCAAAACAAATTTGTCCAAATTGTCCAAGAGGCGGAGTGAGTCTTCATCTCCCTCACAAAGAAAAATTAACCATGAAAATGCTGAACCTGTATTAAAACACAGGTTCAACCCTCTCTATAAACTAAAAATCCACAAATCCAAAGAAATGAAGCAAGTTAAAATATACATTCCACACTTAAAATTAGGGAATAGTGTAAATATTGTGCAAGGCAAAAAAAAGGCAAAAAATTTGAGTGGGTTTTAGAATAAATATACAATCAATGAATGAATAACTGGGAGGACTAGTACAGTAAAGCACTTTACCAATGAAGAGCAGATGTTGGGCAAGTCCTGTGAAATTTTCACATGGGCAAATCCTGTTTGATGCTATTTTCTATGGACTTATCCCATTTGGATAAAAGGGCAAAACCCAATGTGATAAATAGAAGGAATGATCAAATGTTAAAAAAAAAACAAGAGAATTTTGGGCAAATGTCTTGTCGAATTTTTGAGCAACACTCTTCTAGACGTTTTTATTTTTATTACAGTTTATTGTACCTATTTATGTAAAGTATAACTAAAAGGAAAAACTTTTTTTTTCTAGTTTTGTAAGGAGTGGAAAGGGATTAGAACCCCTGTCGGGTTTTTATTGCTGTCTGTGCCCCCGTTAAGTCTCGTACACACGGTACGATTGTTGGCCAAACGAGCGTCTGATATTTGTCAAAAGGGCGTGTGCCAGGATCTTGCCTTGTCGTGCCACAAACACGAACGTAGTTATGTACTACGGGGAATTTCATCTCCTGACCGCCACTCTTTGGGCCCCTTCTGCTAATTTCAGGTTTGGTGAGCATTGATTCCGAGCATGCGTTTGTGCTTTCAACTTTTGTGTGACAGATTTGTGTACTGACCATATGAAAATCTGACATCAAACCGTTGTCCCCGAAAATTTACTAGCCTGTCATCCAACATTTGTTGGCAGAAAATTGGACAACAATTGTCAAAAGGAGCGTACTAACGGTAAGATTTTAGGAAAACAGTCTGTCAACAGACAATCCTCTGCCAACAATCGTACCATGGCTTTAGGGAGATTCACCCACTTTAGTTGTTCTATTTACTGTACACCAGAACAGGAAAAGAGGGGAAACCTTTCAATGGGGACACTAGTTCGGGTTACCCTGGTGACACCGCAGGATTCCCCCACTTTGGCAGGATTTCCTCTCACTTCCTGTGTTGGCTATTGGACAGGAAGTGAAGGGAAATCTCCCCAATAGGACACAGGTGACATGAAGGCACTAAAGAAATTACACTTTGCTACAATGTAAAGTAGTGAGTGTACAGCTTGTATAACAGTGTACATTTACTGTCCCCTCAAAATAACTCAACACACAGCCATTAATATCTAAACCACTGGCAACAAAAGTGTGTACACCCCTAAGTGAAAATGTCCAAATTAGGCTCAAAGTGTCAATATTTTGTGTGACATTATTTTCCAGCACTGCCTTAACCCTCTTGGGCATGGAGTTCACCAGAACTTCACAGGTTGCTAGTGAAGTCCTCTTCCACTCCTCCATGACGACATGAGGAGGTGTGTTTGGGGTCATTATCATGTTGGAATACTGCCCTGCGGCCCAGTCTCTGAAGGGAGGGGATCATGCTCTGCTTCAGAATGTCACAGTACATATTGGCATTCATTGTTTCCTCAATGAACTGTAGCTCCCCAGTTCCGGCAGCACTTATGCAGCCCCAGACCATGACACTCCCACCTCCATGCTTGACCGTAGACAAGACACACTTCACTTGTCTTTGTACTCCTCACCTAGTTGCCACCACACACGCTTGACACCATCTGAACCAAATACATTTATCTTGGTCTCATCAGACCACAGGACATGGTTCCAGTATTTCATGTCCTTAGTCTGCTTGTCAGGTGGTCTTCAGCAAACTGTTTGTGGATTTTCTCGTGCGTCATCTTTATAAGAGACTTCCTTCTGGGAGGACAGCCATGCAGACCAATTTGATGCAGTGTGTGGGGTATTGTCTGAGTACTGACAGGCTGACCCCCCCCCCCCCTTCAACCTCTGCAGCGATGCTGGCAGCACTCATACGTCTATTTCCCAAAAGACAACTTCTGGATATGAAGCTGAGCACATGCACTCAACTCCTTTGTTCAACCATGATGAGGCCTGTTCAGAGTGGAACCTGTCCTGTTACACCGCTGTATGGTCTTGGCCACCGTGCTGCAGCTCAGTTTCAGGGTTTTGGCAATCTTCTTATAGCCTAGGCCAACTTTATGTAGAGCAACAATTCTTTTTTTCAGATCCTCAGAGAGTTCTTTGCCATGAGGTGCCATGTTGAACTTCCAGTGACCAGTATGAGAGAGTGAGAGCGATAACACCAAATTTAACACACCTGCTCCCCATTCACACCTGAGACCTTGTAACACTAATGAGTCGCATGACACCGAGGAGGGAAAATGACCAATTGGGCTCAATTTGGACATTTTCACTTAGGGGTGTACTCACTTTTGTTGCCAGCGGTTTAGACACGAATGGCTGTTTATTGAGTTATTTTGAGGGGACAGCAAATTTACACTGTTATACAAGCTGTACACCCACTACTTTACATTGTAGCAAAGTGTCATTTCTTCAGTGTTGTCACATGAAAAGATATAATAAAATATTTACAAAAATGTGAGGGGTGTACTCACTTTTGTGAGATACTGTATATAGAATCCCACATAGGACAATAAATACTTAGTGTAAATGTATTTTTATAAGTGACAACTAAGTGAATAAAGTGAGCTAATAAAGCAAAAGTTATTTTAAACTAGGTTAAATTGGAGAGGAAAAGCACATCCACTACCCTGGTGTCAAATCTTCACTTTCTGGATATGTGTATTTGGATTTATTTGCATTTTACATTTAATTTGTTTATTTTTTATGGACATTATCTATGTTTATGTATATTGAGTGGTGAGTGAGTTGCACATTCTCAATTCTTTGGTAGAGATGAAAAGCATGAATATTGCTTTCTGTTATAATTTATTTATTTTGGATTAATTTTGTGTATAACATTAATGTTTGCATGGTTTATGTGGATATTATGATTTATGATTTATTATGGGGATGTTTATTCTATTCTGGCGATGATAAAATGATATTAAAGGATATATATATATATATATATATATATATATTTATTTTTTGTTTATATAAAAAGGGGGTATACTTAGCTGCTCTGTGCAAAAACACACCTTACCTCCTCTTTGTGGGCCTCCCTCCTTACCCCCTCTTTGGCAGCACTGTCCACTCCTTCTTCTTTCAAGTGCCCCCTTAGTAAAGCATGTGCTATGGGGGCACCCGTGCAGATGTGATCAAGGTCTGGGCAGTGTGCTTCCATTGATACACATACAGCACCAGTAAGCCACACCCCCTACTCCCTCCTCACAGGAGTTTGACTGACAGCAGCAGGAGCCAATGGCTTCCACTGCTGTCTGTGTCTTCTGTAAGACCAGAAAGAGAGGAGAGCTGTGCTGCAGCCAGGACAGCACTGGATGGGTGAGAAGACTCAGGTATGTGTTTAGGGATGGGGAGGGGGGTAGAACAGGTAGTGGGGAGTTTGTCTCCTTAATGCAGAGAATACAATAAGGTCAAAAACCTTTTTAGTTTAAAACCATTTAAAGGTGAGTGTTGCAGCCATATATATTTTTTAGGGCACCCAGGGGGACATTTATATTTAAAGGGTAACTAGTGGGAGAAAAAAATTGCAAAAAAAAAATTATAAAAAATATATATATATATATATATCATATAAAATTGCTACAAGTCATCTTGTATTTGAATGTTATTACAAATGAATTATCCTTTTCAATCTGCAGCGCTGTAATGTTTTGTACAATGCAATATGGCAACCTGGAAGCGAGTCTGCACTAAGAAAAATGTACACATCCCAGGCTTAGTCCGTAGGGTTCAATATTGAGTTGGCCCACCCTTTGCAGCTATAACAGCTTCAACTCTTCTGGGAAGGCCGTCCACAAGGTTTAGGGGTGTGTCTGTGGGAATGTTTGACCATTCTTCAAGAAGGCACTGATGTTGGGCGAGAAAGCCTGGCTTGCAGTCTCCACTTTAATTCATCCCAAAGGTGTTTTATCAGGTTGAGGTCAAAGGTCAACGACCAAGGGTGTTTTATTGGGTTGTGTGCAGGCCATTCAAGTTCCTCCACTCCAAACTTGCTCATCCATGTATTTATGGACCTTGGTTTGTACACTGGTTCAAATCATTTGGTGGAGGGGGGATTATGGTGTGGGGATGTTTTTCAGGGGTTGGGTTGGCCTCTTAGTTCCAGTGAAGGGAACTCTTAAGGCGTCAGCATACCAAGACATTTTGGACAATTTCATGATCCCAACTTTGTGGGAACAGTTTGGGGATGACCCCTTTCTGTTCCAACATGACTGCACACCAGTGCACAAAGCAAGGTCCATAAAGACATGGATAAGCAAGTTTGGGGTGGAGGAACTTGACTGGCCTGCACAGTCCTGACCTCAACCTGATAGAAAACCTTTGGGATAAATTAAATTGGAGACTGCGAGCCAGACCTTCTTGTCCATATCAGTGCCTGACCTCACAAATGTGCTTCTGGAAGAATGGTCAAACATTCCCATAGACACACTCCTAAACCTTGTGGGCCAACTTAATATTGAACCCTACAGACCAAGACTGGGATGCCATTAAAGTTCATGTGCGTGTAAAGGTAGGTGTCACAATACTTTTGACAACATAGTGTATATCACCCAGAGGGGAATGTTTTTTTCTCAACAAAAGTGGAGTTAAACAAATAAAGCGATGTTGGGCTCTAAGCTTATCACGGTAACATTTACAGTATAAATTGAAAACAAAAGTAATAATTATATAATTAACCACTTGCCACCCGCCATATAGCAGAATGACGGCGGCAAAGTGGTTTCAAAATCCTGACCGGGCGTCATATGACTTCCTCAGGATATTGAACCGCTGCGCATCACGGCGATCGTTGTTGCGGGGTGTCAGTCTGACACCCCGCAACTACGATCTCGGTAAAGAGTCTCCGACGGAGACTCTTTACCACGTGATCAGCCGTGTCCAATCACGGCTGATCACAGTGTGAATAGGAAGAGCCGTTGATCGGCTTTTCCTCACTCGCGTTTGTCAGACACGAGTAGAGGAGAGCTGATCGGCTGCTCCTCTGACGGGGGGGGGTTTGTGCTGATCGATTATCAGAATAGCCCCCCCGAGGATACCCACACTGGACCACCAGGGACGCCACCAGACCACCAGGGATGCCCAGCACCAGGTATGCCACCCTAGACCAAAAGGGATGACAGTCAGTGCCCACAATGGATGCCAATCAGTGCCCACAATGGATGCCAATCAGTGCCCACAATGGGCATCACGGATTGGCATGCATTATTGTTTGGCACTGATTGACATCCATCAGTACAATACAATACACTACAATGCCGATCCGTGCCACCTATCAGTGTCCATCCGTGTCACCTATCAGTGCCCATCCATGCCGCCTATCAGTGCCCATCCATCCTCATCCGTGCTGCCTATACATGCCCATTCGTGCTGCCTATCCATGCCCATCCATACCGCCTATCCATGCCAATCTGTGCCACCTATCAGTGCCAATTTGTGCCACCTATCAGTGCCAATTTGTGCCACCTATCAGTGCCCATCCGTGATGCCCATCAGTGCCACCTATCAGTGCCGCCTATCAGTGCCACATATCAGTGCCCATCAATGCCACCTCATCAGTGCCACTTCATTGGTGCCACCTCGTCGGTGCCCATCAGTGCCACCTTATCAGTGCCCGTCAGTGCAGCCCCATCAGTTCCCATCAGTGAAGGAGAAAACTTACTTATTTACAAAGTTTTGAAACTGAAACAAAAAAAAACTTTTTTTTTTTAATTTTCAATCTTTTTTTATTTGTTTAGCAAAAAATAAAAATCTTAGAGGTGATCAAATACCACCAAAAGAAAGCTCTATTTGTGGGAACAAAATTAAAAATATAATTTGGGTACAGTGTAGCATGACCGCGCAATTGTCATTCAAAGTGCGACAGCGCTGAAAGCTGAAAATTGGTCTGGGCAGGAAGGTGTTTAAGTGCCCTGTATTGAAGTGGTTAATAATTATTTGATACATAATGAATAATTAATAATTAATACATCCATTATAAACATAACACAATCTCTATACTCTCTAAAATCTGTTATGCTTTTCCCCCGAATCCCGAAAGGCCAAAAGTAATGATTTTATTTTAAAGCGGTTGTATACCCGTTTTTGGTGGTTTTTTTTTTTTTAAACTACCTGCAAGACAAAGTCATAATGAGCTAGTATGACTAGCATACTAGCTCATTATGCATCACTTACCTTAGATCGGGGCCCCCGACGCCGTCTTCTTCTCCCCCTCCAGCCGCAGCCATCTCTCCACAGATACCCTTCCGGGTATCGCTGCGGCGCTTTGATTGGCCAGAGCAGCGAAGATGTCGCTCCGCGCATGCGCGCGGGACACTTCAACTGCGGAGATATTTCTTGTACCTACAGGTAAGCCTTAATCTAGGGGTACCTGTAGGTGCAAGTTGTAATTGAGGGTATAAAACCCCTTTAACAAATGTCAGAATCTATGTGACACCTAGGAGAGGACTAATATGAGGAGCCATAATCTTGGGGTATTCCCTCTAATGACTTTATTATGATGTAAACATGGGGCAGTGTGTGAGTAAAGCTGGCAGCTCTTGGGAAATGACTGGCTTCCCATGGATTACTATACAATGACTCTCCTGTGGCTGTGTGTTTATTTGTGATTACGAGTCCGGTCACAGCCAAGTGCCGTTCCTCCGCACACACTGAAGACGTCCTCACATTCTGACTCAGGAACAGAATCTGGCAGAATGTTCCACTATGCAGATTATGCAGTGGAAATGTACACTGTAATTCAAGTAGCCAGCAAACCATAGGAATGGAGGATTCTCTAAAACCATTCATGCCGATTATCTGCTCTGCTACTCTATATTTGGGCTTTGGTTTGCGAATAGGCAAAACACACCATGGCCTAGGCCCTAGGGCAACTAAGAACAATGCACTAAGTAGAATACCATTTTACTTTATCATTTTCATGTCTTCTTTACATTTGGAGATTTTCCCTCTATTACTTTTACGAGGACAACCCATAACTTGGGTTTTTTTTTTTTTACTTTTTCTTTCAATGATAATGGTAAACAGGACAACTGGAGAGGGTAAATCTCCCTAATGGGGGCACAGACAGCAATAAGACCTGACCGGTGTTCTAATTCCTCTCCTCTCTATCCAAAACGTAAAGTGGTAGTAAAGGCTTTTTTTTTTAATTTATACCTACAGGTAAGCCTATAATAAGGCTAGCCTGTAGCCTATAGGTACAGTAAATATCTCCTAAACGTGCCCCGGCGCATGCGCACTGCAAGCTCAGTGGACGTTATACCGTCCATAGAGAGAGCCATGCCGCGGCCGTGACTCCCGTGTGCATGCGTGGGACTAACATAATCGCAGCTCCATTAATCAAACAACGGCTGCCCATGAAGGAAGACTGGGTGAAGATGGAAGCCCTGTCAGCGGTGACAGTATGCCGCTGGAGTGCTTTGTTTTCAGGTAAGTCTTTCATAATGTGGTAGTATGCCGTAGCACCCTCTAGTGTGTGCTAGGAGTGAGTGTAGGCAAACCATACTCTGACTTACATTTAAGCTGGTGAGTCTTACTTGGGTCAGGGTTTAAAAGGTAGGACTGATATGGCGGACTTTAACGGTACCACTGAAGGACATCTAAACAAAATATTGCTAAATATCTTTATTACAAAGTAGTTTAAAATATTATACAGTGGAACCTTGGTTTATGAGTAACGTGGTTAACAAGCATTTTGAAAGACGAGCAACTTTTTATTTTTTTATTCTGACTCGGTTTGCGAGTGTTGTCTCACAAAATCAGCAGGACTCAAGCTAAAGGGCAGTGCAGTACTGCATTTGGCCAGAGGTGCGGGGGCGCCGGGGACTCTAGGAATGGTTTTGAGCCATTCGGAAATACTCAGAAACACTTGGAAATACTCCGTTCCCGAGTGTTTCCAAGCCTTTCCGATGCTTTCCGAGTTCAGCCCTCCCTCCTCTGGCCACATGCGGTATAGAAGTCAATGCGGAACGAATTATCTTAATTTCCATTGACTTCTATGGGGAAACTCTCTTTGATATGCAAGTGCTTTGGATTACAAGCAATCTCCTGGAACGGATTATGCTCGTACTCCAAGGTTCCACTGTACAAATAAAATTAATTGATCAATATGCTCGATCATATATAGATTTTAGATCTCTGTTAGTATAATGTCAAAATATCGACGCGTTTCACATTTTTGCTTCTTCAGGACCTTACATTCTTGACTTAAAACAGAGATCCTGTTCAGAAACAGAAAATAATACGAACATTATTTACATTTTAGTTTGATGAGAGTGCAGCGGTGTTCATTTCAACATACCAACCAATTAGATAGAAAATATTACATAAAGGGCCACTTACGTCTAAAAGGTGCCCGCAAAGAATGACGTGCCGAGTGTAACAGGAGAGCAATCCAATAAACAATATCTTTAAACATCAAACAGATCAATATAATTAAAACGGTCAGAGAGACCAGATAGTTTATTCTGAAAAGTACCAATGAACGTAGGGTTGGTAGTTAATATTGGATACTGAGATAGATATAAGGTTTAGGCTAACCAAAATGATACTTACTTACTTAAGAATGACATTTTGAATGGGAAAAGAGAGGGTTAACTCCAGCCACAAATCAGAGCCAGGGGATCCTGTAGTTACTCTATCAGCAATGTCCCTATGTAGTCCATACAAGATGTGTAATCAATACTCTATATCAGCCATTCTCAACCAGGGTTCCGTGGAACCCTGGGGTTCCTCCAGAGGTTGCTAGGGGTTCCTTGAGCTTTGGCTGATGAACCAACTTTTTGATGGCGCCTACAGAGTTCAAGGTTCAGCATCACTTAGCAAAGCCAGCAGCATGACACCAAATATCTTTTTAGCTGTCTTTAAGGGGGGTGGCATTCTAAACACCTCTTTAAGTGGGACATTCTTCCTATTGGCCACCAGTATAAGGGGCATAGTTCTTATTGAACCCTGATAAATTGGTTTTAGTAAGGGTTCCTCGAGACCTGAAAATTATTTTTGGGGTTCCTCTAGGGTTAAAAGGTTGAGAAAGGGTGCTCTATATGCTACATGAATGAATGAATGAATAATTTGTATAGCGCTACAATGCGAACTGAATCGCCTCAAGACGCTGGATCTGACCTGTGTTGTCAGGCTTCTTAGAAGAGGAAGGTCTTGAGTTTTTTCCTGAAGGCCTGATGGTTTTCTTCCATGCGTATGTAGGTCGGTAGAGCGTTCCATAGCCGTGGTCCTTGGACAGCGAATCTCCATTCCCCCTTTGATTTGAAGCGGGATTTGGGAATGAGGAGAAGGTTTTGGTTAGATGATCGAAGACTGCGTTTTGATGTATAGTGTTTCATTTTCTCGATTAGGTATTGGGGAGCCTTTCCTTGTGTGCATTGAGGCAGAGGGTCTTGAATGTGATCCGATTCTTTACGGTTAGCCAATGTAGGCTCCTCAGGGAGGGGGAGATGGATTCCCAGGATTTTTTTCCTGTCATCAGCCTTGCCGCTGTGTTTTGGATGAGTTGTAAGCATGGAAGTTTATTATTGGGGTAATCCTATGTAAAGGGAGTTTGCATAGTCCAGTCGTGAATTAATGACTGTTCCAACTACCACTGCTTTGTCCTCCTTTGGAATGAAGGGGATGAGTCTGCGTAGCAGGCGGAGCAGAAGGTGAGAACCACTGACCACGGCTCCTATTTGTGCATCCATTGACATTTCTGAGTCAAAAATGACTCTGAGACTCTTGGCCTTGGTGCTTGGGGGATGGTCTGTCCAAAGATGGTGGGTGGTGTCCAAGGGATCTTGGTTCGCAAATTTTGGTTTGCGTGTAGGATAAGAAGCTCTGTTTTCGATTCGTTGAGTTTGAGGGAGCTAGTGGTCATCCAGTCGTCTGTGATGGTCTTTTTGTCTGGTGATACGAAAGTAGAGTTGCGTGTCGTCAGCGTATGAGTGGAAGCCGAGGTCTGATATTTTGATGATTTTGAGGAGTGGGCGGATGTATATGTTGAAGAGCACTGGCGACAAAGGTGATTGCCTGGGTTTCCGAGGTGAATGCTCCTAGTTTCACTGTCTGAGACCGATTTCCTAAGAAGGATGCGAACCATTGTAGATCTGAGTCTGTAACTCCTGCAACTTCTGTGAGGCGTATCTGTTTTGTATCAAACGCTGCACTGAGGTCCAACAGTACCAGGAGACATGAATCTCCGTCATCTTCTGCTTCGAGGGCGTTGTCCCAAATCTTGAGGAGTGCTGTTTCTGTTCCATGGCCCGGGCGGAAGCCTGATTGCAGAGGGTCCAGGAGTTCAAGATAGAGTTCCTCATCAGGAAACAGAACATGCAGAAAGAATAGCAGGATAGATATATACCTCAATGATATGGAGATATTACTTAGTGATGCTGTTCAAAACGAAGCTATAAAATCACTTCAAAGGACAATGTAGGAAGTATACTCTGCAAATAGTCCTAAATAATAATACTGTCATTCAATAAGAATATATATATAAGTTCAAGTGAAAAGACATTCACTGGAAACAATATATGGCAGTGTGTAAACTTACCATCTAACTGATAGCATAGGAAACTCTATACCCTTCTGATATTGCTATTTAGCCAACATCTCTTGACTCATATTCCATCCACATTAATCATCCAAAGAATCTATGAAAAAACACAATTGCACAGCCGGTGAGTTAAAATCAGCTCACACAATAAGCGCAGGCAATGCGTATAGTAATATCACCTCATATAGGTTGCACTCACCTCTATTGTCTCCCACCAACAAACACAGTACCATTCACCAAGCCTGTTCAACCTAAACTAATCTAATATAGTCAGTTTTTAGCGCCAAAATGGCGTCTTAATTAATATACAATGCAGGTGAGGAGAAGGGGGGGGTGCTGGCGAGCTGAGGGTGTGTGGAAGGGGCCTTTTTAATAATACAGGAGAGACATAGGATCCATACCTTCTCTCTTGTCTGAACAGCAATCTGCTTTGTTTACATAGGCAGACAGCCATTCCCCCTCTCTGCTCGATCATTGAAAGGGGGGGGGGGGTGGTGGCGACAAGCATGGAGTCTGCGGTACCCGTCGCTGGGCTCCTGCTGCGTGTGATCACAGCGGGGGCGAGCCACTGGCATGCATTTGTGCCCCCTACCCGGAAGAGCCGGACCTTGTATATATATGTGAACCAGTGCACAGGTGCCATCCTGTAGCAGTAAAACTGCTATAGGGCAGACCTGAAGTGGTTAATGAAAAAAAAATAGAAGTGCATCACCACTTACAGCTAAAGCTGGCCATGCACCTATAGATTATCTGCAGATTTTCTATGGTTAGATGGAAAAAGTGCAACGGATTTCTCCATGTATGTACTGTGTGGATGGAGGAATCTCCGACTGGGCCAAGCTTCAGTATCTTGCTAGTCGGCCCCGCTGGCTCTCAACCTAAACAATGTCTGTGTTCTGCCAAAAACTGTCCGGCCATCGGATAGTGTCCGCCCCGTACTGCGCAGGTGCAGCACTTGCACAGTACGGAGGACAAAGAGACCCCGAAAGTCTCTGAAGTAGAACAGCGCCTGGGCAGAGTCCAGGTGCAAGCCCCACCATCCAAGTGGACACACGGTAGCACATAGTAACAGGGCCCCTCGCGGGCACGCTTCGCTCACCATGCTTCGGGCACGGCCTCGCTTCGCTCGGCTATCTTTTATTCTAACTCTATATCCACTTGGATGGTGGGGCTTGAACCTGGACTCACTGCGCAGTCGCCGTTCAGCTTCGTAGATCTTCGGTGTCTCCTTGTCCTCCGCAAGCGCAGTACAGGGCAGACACTCTCCGACGGGGGACAGTATTCGACACATCACCTGCACCCAATCAGAATGTTCAGGTATTGTGAGAGCCAGTGGGGCTGACTAGCAAGATATGGAAGCTTAGGACAGTGGGAGATTCTTCCATTCACAAAGTTCAGCGTGAGGAATCTGTTCCACTTTTTCCATCTGACTATAGAAAATCTGCAGATAATCTATAGGTGTATGGCCATTCTTACTCTTAGCCCTCCTGTAAAGTCCCCCACAGATCTGTTGATCCTGTTAGTGAAGTTCACCTGATGCATCTTCCTGTGATGATTGGTAAGGATGCTGCACTGCTACTAAATTCAGAGCAGAGTTGCCACTCTCTTTATTGCACTACAATGAGATGAGCAGATTGTGCAGGTAGTGTCGCTATCAGTATTGTCACTGCGGATTCACAAGCCTGTAGGTTGTCAATCAGCACCTGGGCACACCTAGTCCTGTCTACAACTTTCACAATTGACAGCACTGCCTCTGTTGATAAAAACCTCCCACTGTGAGCTGCAGTGCCTTGGACGCTGAGTATGTGAAGCACAAAGAAGGGTTCAATCATGCCAGCCTCGTTGTCCTTCGTTTGGCAGTGTTACCCAATGCAGGCACAACATAAAGACAAAATTCTACTGCAGTGGTGTGCGCTGAAAAAAGTATAATATGCTATGCTTTTCTTCTGCATCGCATGACACAGTGCAGCACACCACATCACATGGCACTGAAATTAGCTTTACATTCACATTAAAGTGGAAGTAAACCCTCCTATCGTTTTCAGCCAAGGAAGCTGCCATCTTTGCCTCTGTTTAATCTTCAACTGCCACAGTGCTGCACATGTGATCCGTTATGACACCAGCCATTGGATGGTTTAACTGTTTGGTTGAGAGCACAGCCAATGTGCAGTTAGCATTCCCGGCATGCCTTTTTTTTTTAAACTGTTAAATCGATGGGTTTACTTCCGCTTTAATGAATGGTATGCATCTTTGTGACTTGAGATTTAAAAGATATTATCTAAAATGAGGTCTAAACAAAAGAGAAACAGCTTTGTGAATGGCGCCTTAAAGTAGCATTAACCACTTCCCGACCGTATAACTTATATATAGGGCAGCAAAGTGGCACGGCTGTGCCGGATCACGTACCACGTGATTATACACAGTGGGAGCTGATCGGTAGGTATGGTGGACTCGATGTCCGCCGGCACCAGCTGATCCGCCAGTCCGCTATGTAAACAAGGCAGATCACCATAGCACCCAACTGTCAATGATTTCGAAGGGACTGTCCCTGATTTGGAGCAATGTCCCTCTGTCCCTATTTCCTCCTCATTTGTCCCTCATTTTGGTCTGATCTATATAGTTGTATATAAAATGCACTTTTTATCTTTCAAAAAAGGTTTCCCAGTGCTAAACCTTTCATCCAAATTCTAAATTGCTGCATTTGTAAATCTTAAAAGCCAATATAAAGGAATAGTAGTGGTAAAAAAAAAAAAGCCCTTGTGGATTTAGTTAACCTTTTTTTCAGTTAAGTCTCCTTTAAGGGGGTGTGACAAGGGGTGTGTCCTATGCCTACATACATTTTCTAGAAGGTGTCCCTCATTCCCATCTCAAAATGTTGGGAGGTATGGGTCACTGTTCTGTCAGTACAGAAGGCGTGTATCCTGTGTCTCTGCAAAGCACGGGCACCAATCCATGCCTTCCCCTTGTACAAGGACCTCCCCCACAGTAAGAAAACACTGGCTAGGCACACCGTTAACCCTTTGATCGCCCCCTGATGTTAACCCCTTCAGAGGCAGTGTCATTAGTACAGTGACAGGG